>NGKJ01000004.1:381468-445951 GCA_002162495.1 Myriosclerotinia curreyana
TTACAGTGCTCTTGTATTATAAACCAATTTTTCAGGGGATCAAAAGAATTGATGGGCATTTACTTTTGGGCTCTACGATCATCTTGTGATTCTGTTGGTGTTGTGGGTGGATATGGTATAATGAAGGAGATTTAACGCCGATCAATGACTTCGCTTCTATTTGTGCTTCGAGAGGAAGTATATCAGATATGGTCTACTTCGTATACTCTGGCAGCAATCGATGGACGCTACTAGGTGATTCTCTTGTGCTTAAACTCTCTATCCAAAATATGTCAAAGAACAGAACAACCTAATAGTAATCAACACCGCCGCCACAAAATGAAAAGACACACATCGAATTTCTAGCTCCACCTTATAATAAAAGGTCTCTACTCAGGTTTGTGTACGGACCGGACACACCATACCAACTGTTATAATGATAGACCATCCCCACAAAGGTTCCGTTTACTCCTCAGAGCAAGTGCTGATGCTCTTGATGCTCTTGATACTCTTGATAGGTACTTTATGCGTGCGGGTGGGTTTATTAATAGGCTTTCAAGCATGGGTTGCCAGTAGATATATATATAAGAGAGAGATATTCCTTTTAATCGTATGCATTTGTACTCCGTAAACAAATTCTTGTTATTCATTGTGGGGTTTCCTTGCTTTTTATTGCCTTGCCACCTTCGTCGTCATCGCTAAATGCCAGTTCCCAAGGGGTATCAGTAACTTATTTATACTCGAGTAATTTACTAAGAACTAATAAGTTTCAGGGAATCACGTACAATAAGAAAGTATTATTCTATAACTACTACCTACCTACTAGTAGTTATTCACATACTTTCCAATATCTGATCTCCACATAAATTCAGAGCTTCTATGAAACCTGTGGGGTAGCAATTCGGGACGCTCACACCCCGCATTTCATACAATCTAGCTGTTATCAGCGCAGGAAGCATATCAACATGACATCCGAATCGAATAACCCAACGGATCAAGCTGTGCCTTCTTCTTTAATCGCACAAGCTGAAGCTGCAATATATGGCAACCTTGAGGATGATGATTCATCACAACAGGAGAGGAGACATTCTAGGCATCATGAAGGAATTGCGAATGCACCTCCTTCATCATCGTTTGTGTACCTCTTTTCCTCAGATCTATACATTTACTAATTATTTCCTCTCACTCAGTACAAATCTCCCTTCATATTTAGGCGTGCCAAATATCGAGTCTCATTATGACTCAGAGCCTCCACCTGCATATGGAAATAAGCACAATGAGTTAGAACTGAGTCAAGATGGATTTGATACCCAAGCGAAGGTCTCCGATGATGGTCGAGTCAATATAAATATTAACCAGAAGACTCGCAAATTGTCCGATCTCCTTATTCCTGCCCTGCGAAGCCAGCTTGCGCTTAATGCACAAGCAGATACTACCCCACTCCCTCCTGGATATATACCACCTGCATTAGGAGGATTGCCTGGTCAGACACCTCCACCTAAACTTAATGTCGTTATACAGGTCGTTGGCTCTCGGGGAGACGTACAACCATTCGTTGCGCTGGGTAAAATTCTAAGGTCTACGTATGGACATCGTGTACGTCTAGCAACGCATCCAACATTTAAAGGTTTCGTGGAGGAAAATGGTCTGGAATTCTTCAGTATTGGTGGCGATCCTTCCGAGTTGATGGCATTCATGGTAAAGAACCCAGGTCTCATGCCCGGTTTTGAATCTTTGAAAAGTGGCGACGTCGGTAAACGAAGAAAGGGGATGGAAGAAATCATACTAAATTGTTGGAGATCATGTATCGAAGCCGGAGATGGACTAGGTCCAGCTCCTGCTGATTCAGGATTGCAATCATCTTTGGGCCTCGGAGCTGGCATCAATATGGATACTAATGCGTCGGATAAACCGTTTGTTGCGGATGCGATTATTGCTAATCCTCCAAGTTTTGCGCATATACACATTGCAGAAAAATTGGGTATACCGCTACACATGATGTTCACGTATGTTTTTCCTCGTAAACTCTAGTAGTGAGTCGTTGCTTACTTGTACTTGTATACAGAATGCCTTGGTCGCCAACACAGTCCTTCCCTCACCCTTTGGCCAATATCCAATCCTCAAATGCGGACGTGAATATGACTAACTTCATCTCTTATGCGCTTGTTGAAATGATGACATGGCAAGGACTTGGAGATGTGATCAATCGATTTAGAGAAAGAGCTCTCGGCCTTGATCCTATCAGTTTAATTTGGGCGCCCGGTATGCTAAGTCGTCTTCGTGTTCCATATACATATTGCTGGTCACCGGCACTCATTCCGAAACCAAAAGATTGGGGAAATCACATCTCAATATCTGGATTCTATTTCCTTTCTTTAGCATCTTCGTTTACTCCCGAGCCGGATTTAGCAGCTTTCCTCGCCGATGGCCCACCACCAGTTTATATTGGATTTGGCTCTATTGTGGTCGATGATCCTAATGCGATGACTACGCTCATCTTTGAAGCTGTCAAGAAAACTGGTGTCCGAGCTTTGGTATCCAAAGGATGGGGAGGTCTCGGTGGTGATGCGCTTGATGTACCTGAAGGAGTTTTCATGTTGGGGAATGTACCTCACGATTGGCTATTCCAGCATGTATCCTGCGTGGTTCATCATGGTGGTGCTGGAACCACTGCTGCTGGGATCGCTACTGGGAAACCTACCGTTGTCGTGCCGTTTTTCGGCGATCAACCATTCTGGGGAGCTATGACTGCTAGAGCGGGAGCGGGTCCGCTACCAATTCCGTATAAACAACTTACTGCCGACAAGCTTGCTGCAGCTATCACGGATGCTCTCAAGCCTGAAACTTTGGCGAAGGCACAAGAGCTGGGAGCCAAGATTAAAGAAGAGAAGGGCACTGAAGTGGGCGGGAAAAGCTTTCACGATAACTTAGATGTTGACAATTTGAGATGTTCTTTGGCACCTCATAGAGTAGCAGTCTGGAGGGTGAAGCGTACTCAGACGAAGCTTAGTGCTTTGGCTGCGAATGTCCTTGCCAGTGAGGATCTCATCAGTTTTGCAGATTTGAAATTGTAAGTTCCTCCCAATATCCCATTATCAAATTGATGGCTAATAAGGTTAGGTATCGTCCCAGAGAGTATGAGACTGAGGATGGTCCTTGGGATCCTATCTCTGGGGGGGCAACTGCACTCCTCGGAACTATTGCGAGTCTTAGTATGGGTGTAGCAGATTTTCCCATAGAAATTTTCAGAAAGGTAAAGCGGGAGAAAGAAGCCCATGCCGCCGCCAAAGAATCCCCAAGCTCTCCTGCTACACCAAAGTCTTCCATGCAAAATAAATCTCGAAATCCTTTGTTAGTGGATGAAGGATCGCTCAGGTCTGTAGACGCCAGTTTGCGGCAAGCATCAGAATATTCCGCGAACACATCTTATGAGAGCACTCAACGATCCTCAGATGATATAGTCACCCCTTCAACACCAAATACTACTGCTAGTTCCCTCTCAAGAACCGCGAGCCCTGGTATCAAGCATACAAACTCATTGCGACAAGCAATGAAGGTCAACACAGAATCTCGTCGTTCTCGCAGTAGTTCAGGCGCCGAAACTCCTAAGGAATTCGATCCTTCCAAGTTGACTATTGAAAATGCTATAGGAGCAGGGAAAGGTATCTCGCGTATTGTTGGGGCAGGCTTGAAGTCACCTATGGATTTCACGTTGGGCCTGGCACGCGGGTTTCATAATGCACCTAAATTGTATGGCGATGATACAGTTAGGCCACAAGAGAAAGTGACGGATTTTCAGAGTGGGCTTAAGGCAGCTGGAAGAGAATTCGGTTATGGAATGTTTGATGGCATCACTGGCCTGGTTACACAACCTTTACGTGGTGCAGAGAAGGAAGGGACTGCTGGACTATTGAAGGGTATAGGAAAGGGTATTGCAGGAGTGGTCCTGAAACCGGGAGCAGGTAAGTCAAATTCCCCGAAAGGCTTCTATATATTGCTAATAAGATTAAGCCATTTGGGGACTTCCTGGTTACACTTTTATGGGAATTCATAAAGAAGTGAGGAAGCTTTTCGGTTCAAGCGTTCTCAATTATATAATCGCAGCCAGAACAGCCCAAGGATTTGAAGACACTCAGAACAGTAGCAGTGAAGAGCGTCTAGATATCATCAAACGCTGGAACGAAAATAAACGAGAATATCAAAACGACAAACAGAAAATTCGAGATGAAGGTCCTGATGGTCAAGGAACTGGACACCTCTCATCGAAAGGCTTCTTTCAAACAAGACATCTCTCTTTCGACGAAAGAAAAAAGCTCCAGGAAGATCGAAAAGCCAAGCGCGACGAGGAACGTAAGATTGCAGAAAAAGCTGTCCCTATAAGTTGTCGAATCTGTCGGAGATTAACTCGTCATACCCACTCACCTCGTGAGCTCCAGGATTCGCCAGTCATTAATATCAATTCTGCTCCTAGTCATGCCAGTGCCAGTGGAGGTGTTGATCCCGACTTCGAAGAAGCAATCCAAGCATCGGTGGCAGCTACATCGCGTGGTAACATAGATGAAGATCTGATGATTGAGCGAGCTATCAGAGCTAGCGTGGCGGAACTGCAGGGGGGTATGAGTTCGGGGTTGAGCGATCAGGAGGTCATGGATCGTGCGATTAGGGCTAGTGTTGTCGCTAGTCATCAGGGAGGTGTGAGTAATGAAGACGATGATGCGGAACATGAGGCTGCGCTTGCGAAGGCTATACAGGAGAGTTTAAAACAGTATAGTATTGATGGGTCGAAACCTCGTAATGGCAGCGATGGTAATGGCACGAATAGTGGTAATGAAGGTGGTGGAGGTGGATTCATCGAGATGCGAAACGAGGAGACTGAAGATGATGAGGATCTCAAACGAGTACTTCAGGAATCTAAAGAAGCTCATGGAAAATCACAATCGGTTGGCAAAGGAAAAGAAAACGATAATGGCACTGCTGGCACGGGTGCAGGGGGGATGACGGAAGAGGAAATCGTATTGGAATACGTCAAGAAACAAAGTTTATTGGAGGAGCAACACAGAAGGGCAGCGGAGGAAAAGGAAAGGAAGGCGGCGGAGAAGGCGGTGGAGGAAAAGAAAGAAAGGGAGGTGATGAATAGTGCTGCGGATGAGGAGGCGTTGAGATTGGCTATCGAGGAAAGTTTGAAGGGGGTAGGTGGGAGTGGGGGGTCTTGAGGTGGGGTGATTGGGAGGGGAGCACATAGGTTGAGCGTGAAAGGATCTTCATATTGATATTTGCGAATGAGAATAGATACGATACCCAGGGATAGAAATGAGAAATCAGGAGGCTATGAATTAAAATACGTGGTTTCTTTTTTCCTTGGTGGGTTTTCGCTTTCGTCTGAAGTTGGGTATTGGGTGCGTGCAGTGAAGGAAGTGAAGTGAAGGAAGTGAAGTTAACTCACAACCATAACTCACGGACCGCACGTGGTTTCTGCAGTATCATCTCTGAGCATCACATTCGAGTCAAGAGGGGTCAAGAGGAGTCAGAAACGAGGATATAGTTGTTGATATCAAAAGATTTCGGGAAAATTACAGAAAATTAGAAGTGTGGGATTGACTTATTTGATTATTTTTTACTTTGATAAACATTATAGATCGGATCATAAGATGAGTGTCAGGAAGTTAGCAGCTGGGAATCCTTTTTTGATAAATGCGATGAGTTGGGATCGTTGGGATGAGAATTATAGATGAGGATTTTGTGAAGGGTGTCTGGCCAGTAGCCAGCTACTGGAAGATCTTCAAACGAGGGTTGGCGAGATAGTTCTCCCACTCTTTTTATCGGATTGGTAGAAGAATTCCAGTGCTCCTTTCAAACCATGAGGGGGCAGATGCTAATTTGGGCATGGGAAGATGTGTGCAGATTTCTGGGCTTGATGTGCAACACTCGCATAAACGTAGAAAGTAGTACATTGTCTGATCAAGCTGTTTTCTCTGAAATTTGATTGGGTATTAGTTTTTGGGATATCAAATCTTCTTGGAGTTGTTAAATCGACGAGGTCAAATATGAGGGAAGAAGTTAGATTGAGAATCTTTTATCTATGATTTGAGAATGAGGCGACGCTTCATTTCCTAATACTTTCTGGGTAGTAGATGATCGTCTCTATCGGCAGATTCTCGTACTTGTTCTTTGTTATACATGGTGGATTGAGTATGCATGTGTGCTTCCATATCACAGTTGTAGTTGTTGCTCGCAGGGGATATGGAGACTGTATTTCCAGATGAGTCATTTTTCAGCAACTTCCTGTCACTATTTCCTGCACCCCTGAGATTTATCACGCTGCGACGAGTATTCATTCCAACGCCAAGGGCGTTAGATGCCTTAGGCGAAGAAGTTTCCTGTAAGAAACTTCCTGGACTTGATGCATGCAGCATAATAAGAGAAGGGACAACCACAACTAGTTGGTCGATGAAAATTCATGTGAAATATTTTTTGCTGAAATTCCTCGCAGAGCCTGGAAATATGCAAGTGTTGTTCCATGGAGCCTAAGTTGAGTGGAAAGAAGCTGTTTTTCTTGGTTCTTTAAACGGAGTTTATTTGTTATCATCTGTCTTCATTTTTGAACATAATAGCAATAGGTGAGTAAATGATATTGAGTCTTTTGAGGGGCATGAGTAAGAGCAACTGGGGGATGTTATCCATGTGAGAAGTAGTGGCTGATTTTTGAAGTGTATGAGATGAGAGTTTTTAGAGAAGGTTGACTTATGATTTGTTTTGATATTACATCATAGTATGGCTATTACATGAAAGAACTCAGATGAGTACTAGTCGTTGCTTGTAGTGATAGAAATATGAATGTGGCTGTTAGGCGAGAGCTTCTGCTAAATAACTCATGGCAAAATAAAACATTTATATATTAGAACTGAGATGCTGGCATAATATGCTCTATTTTATGTTAAGATCAGCCTTTAGTGACAATTAGATGAGAGCTTTCAACTTAATGAAGCATGATGTCTAGTGAGATGATGGACATTGGCAGGCATCAAGGAAGAGTTCTTGGGATGGTATAGCCTGTTGTATGCTGAAATAGCAGAATTTGAATAAACGTTAAGCAAGAAAGAATAGTGTAATACAGCTCATTTTGTATTGTAGTAATAGCTTTCTTTGACTGCTGGATTTAAGTTTCCAGCATCGTATAATCCTTTGTGTAATACCATACTAGACTAAGGATAGTAATAGTAGAGACAGATTAGAGTAGCAAATTTATTGTCTTACAAAGATAGAGAATTAGACAGCTATCGCCTGTCTGTATTCATCTAATATTGCTATAATATCAGGGTCGGACTAGTGCTTTAAAAGACATTCGAACTGGCATGTTAGAATATCTTATCCATCACACAAAAAGCCTATTTGGTAATCTTGACTTTCATCTAATCAAAGCTCATTGTATGGACAAGTTATTTACTTGAATGGTATGCTTTGGCAGCTCCCAAAACACAGTTTCAATAGTAAAATAATATATCGTGGGAGAGTTTAGAGAACAAACAAAGTTCTAGTCTATTAGACATAGAAAGATGAATGAACATATCCTATTGCCAAGCTTAAGCAAGTGTACATATCTTAGTTGAGACTGGATGATAACAGAACATGTATCTTTCAGCTTTAGACTTTGGTCAGTCTTTAAGACAAGATAGGATGATACTCCTCCATTGGACTCTAGAGCCGAGTTTCAATGGACACTAGATAGGGCATTCTTTTTCCTGCTCAAACTCGCGTAATTTTCTATATCTCTCTGGTCGGCTCGACGTCCTGACCTGGTCGTCCTCGATCTTACAACAAGCACAACAACATGGCTCCAAACAGTACCCCGCGCCAACGACGCAAGAAGAATGTTTTGTTCTCCACCGGAAACATAGCAACCTCGCAATCACCAGGCTTAGGAGAAGCCTCGTTATCTTCTCCTTCGCAATTGGTCCTTGGATACGCGGCTGGGAAATTGGTGCGTACACCACCAGCCAATATATCTTCAAAACCAGAAGATCGGGATTTTCCGGAGTCGCCAACTCCTCGATCGAGGCTTTCGTCGCTTGCACAGCCGCGAGCAACAGTGAATAATCCAAGCCGCGCACTTGGAGATAAATCTTCTTTATCTCCATTTACAAACCCACCACCACCACCTCGCGATCTATCGAAAACAGATACGATGGCGGCCAATCCACCTGGTGATGACTGGGAAGCTTATGAAGCAAATCTTTTAAGAGAAGCCCCTGCGTTACTAGCATCGAGTGGTAACGATAACCAAACTGCTGCTACCGCGGCACAACCAGCCTCAGCTTCGAATCCAAACGAAGTCGGACCCGACGAATTTCTCGATTTAACTGAGGATTCACAAGGTCCAACCACGCCTACACGAGAGCCGTTGCTTACAAACAATTCCGAATTTCCTACAAACACTGGCGCAGACAAACAGCAGTGGAAGGCTGCTGTCCAAGCGAACGCCCTCATCTCTAGCCCTTATAATCTGAACATACCAGATCGAGCACACCGTCGCAGTTCAAGCGGCCAGGAAATGTGGTCAAGGAACAGCCATCTTGGTGATGCCACTATGACAAATGCTGCAGATGCGTATGGACAGATGGTGGATACTGTGGAGAAAGCCAGAGCTGGAAGTCAAGGAAGTTCGACGGTGCCAAGCAATGCAAATAATAGAGCTACAACAGATACTGGCCGAAACCCCTTCTCTGGACCTTCTATGGCCGCGGATGCTCCAAATCTCGATGCTCACTTTGCCGCAATGCTGGCGACATTGGAGAACCCCAGACCTGCCGATCTAACTTATTCAACAAATACAGTTGGTGGTCAACAATCTACTCAAGCTTCTTCAATGGGCACAGGAATGAGACAAAACATTGGAGATATGTCTCGTAGTGGATTCCAAACATCGATGCAATCTATGAATCAATCTGTGGCACAGGAAAACATGATGACCACTGGCAGCCAAACTGGCAGATCATCATCGGTGGTTCAAGTTGGCACACCCGATCTTTCTTCTGGATACTCGATGCATTCAATGGATGTTTCTCCAAATTTGGCAAACACGATGAACATTGATAATCAGACTGGCGTATCGTCATCAGCAGATCAAGAAAATACGGCGAATAACGGTGGATATGGCAGTGGATACAGCAGTGGTGTTCAAGAGAATAATTCATTGGCTGCAGAAACATTTGAACTCACACCTTGGGAAGCTCTTTTGGCATATGGTTTCTCAACTCAAGAAAATCAGATAGCAGGCATGGCTCAACCTTCATCTTCAAATCAAGCAAATTCAGAAGCAAACATGGCTGGACCTTCAACTCAAGTACCCTCAACACCTGTTATGTCAACATTCACGGGAAACAATCATGGAAATTTACTCAGTGTACCCGGTGGATATAATATGTCCTTTGTGCCAAGCAGTTCAAATCAGATGATGGACAATTCTTTTGCTTCCGCACTTGGACCAGATGCACAAATCTCTCAAACACCTCCGCAAGCATCAAGTTCGGCCAGCCTTGCCGCTCGATCGTTGATCGGTTCCAACAGATCAGCTACACCCATGAATCTTACCCGTGCAGCCTCGCCTGCAGTTAGATCCACAAGATCGAACTCTTCAGCCCTAGCAGTTCCTGATACTTCTCTCGTCGCCGTATCTCCCAATCCTCTACACCCCGCAGGTTTTTATCGCGATACTCCTCGTGCTGCGGATGCTCCTCTTGTCACCATATCACCTAATCCTTTGCACCCAGCAAGCTTTCATGAACCTACTCCTCGAGCCCAATGGCCAACTTCGCGTCGCCCCATTCCACATAACCCTGCGTTTTCTGGAATTACCCCAGGTTATTTTCAGCCAGGTCAGATGGGAAACATGAACATGCAAATGAACATGCAGCAGCATATGCAATTCCCAACTGCCTTTCAACTCGGTCAACAGCTCCAATATGACATGAACGCAGGAGGACAACAAAACATGGAAATGCATCAACAGCTTCCTAATACTATCCAACCAATGTCATGGGAATATGTGGCAGCTCAAGCACAAGCAGCATTCGATAACCAAGAAGATGAAGACGAAAGTGAGGAATTACCTGATTTAGCCCCCGATCCACGACGCTCATCATCCGATACCGCCTTTAGTATTCTGATGCTCCAGCGTATCGATACAATCGAACGTTACCAGCCTGTGACCGTGGAAGCCACCGAAGAATTGCGTCGTCTGCAAGTTGCTCTCAGAGTTCATACGTCTCTTAGAAACGATAGTCTCAATGGCCCTATGCCTTTTGATGGAAAACCACTTCCTCCAATGGATCACCTTGCCATGGATCCTCGCAATAATAAGACGGAATCGGTAGTCGAGGGACCATTGGCTCTTAAGATGTTGACCGTTGGAGAGAACTTTGAATGCGATTTCTGTTCTGGCAAGCCGAATCCTCATGGAATCGGTCCATATAATCATGATTTCGTTGAGATCGTGGGGCCTGCTGGTCATGATTGGTGTCGCGAATGCGTAGCAACCAGAAAAAATATTGTTCCTTCTTCTGTTCCCGACAACTTGGATGTTGGCTCTTCGCAATCGAAGAGAGACAATCAAGGAAAGGGCAAAGGAAAGAGAACAGCCAAAGATTCAGCCGGCCCTGGCCCTTCACCAAAGAAACCAACCCAGTCATCATCCCGCAGCTCTTCAGTGAACGTCGCTAGTTCTTCTACCCCTGCCGAGTACGATCGCTACGCACCCATGTATGACGAAACTAATGTATTTGGCGACCCCCAAGAAATCCGCTCGAGAATCGACAATATCTTGATCAATCCTTTCATGAACAATCTCATGTGTCGTGGTCACAGTTATCGACAGATTGACTTGGCCAAGACGAAGATTTGCCTCACTTGCAAGCTCAAAAAGATGAGAATCATTGCTCACGGATGTCATACCGAGTTCACTCATATCGTGGCGTTGAATTCTGACAATGTATGGCAGTATGGCTATAACACTGGACTTCCTGGAACCAGTCAGGTTGATGGATCTGCTGACCTGGATGCCGATACAAATCAACATGGCTTCAGTTTTGATGTAAATGCAGATTTGAATGATGGCAGGATGACGTTGGAAGATATTAACTCTGCTGTGGAAGAGAGCTTGAAAGGTGGTGGTGTGAATCCAGATGGTACGGACTCTGGCATGAACTCTAGCATGGACGCCGATATGGACTTCACTGTATTTGACGGTGTGCGACTCGACTGGGACCTATCCAGCAGCCCGCCACCAACCCACCCATCCAGCACTCAATCCCCTCCCAATTCCGCCAACCCCCACCACCACCAAATCCACATGAACGGCCGACCGCACGGAACCATTTCCAAACTCTGCATGGTCTGTCCTGCCAACGCCGATTTCCTCTGCGACGGCTGTCCATTAACCTTGTGCGAGAGCTGCAGATACAGACTTAGAGATGTGGGCAAAGGATGGTTCAATAATTTGATTTATAACAATGGGGTTAATCATAATCGAAATGATGCCTTCTTGCTTCGGTCGGATAATGGTGGATATCATGAATATGGCAAATACTGGCCTCTTCCCGCTCATATTGATCGCTTTAAGGATTTTTAATCGCGTCAAGCTTTCGACACAATATGCATAGGAGCTTCGACCTTTGGTTCGAGGGAATTGCGTTCTTCTTTCGCTTAATTGCTACCATTTGCTTTATTGGCATTTCGCATTCGACTTTTCCAAGACCTTTGGATGCTCAATACAATCTGGATAGCGATTTTGACATTCAACCCAAGATTCTTCATTTCTTCTTGCACCTCGTTGCTCCTGCTTGCTTCTCTGGCATTCCACTTTCTCGCCGCATATTTCCTTAGCTCATATCAGCACTTGATTGAATCAGCTTACTTCTCAGGCAATTCGCTATTTGCTGGAGCATAGCGCTTTCATATGCAATCCGAAGATTTCTTTGCTTCTTTTTCCTTTTACGGATTTGCGATTTTATTGAGAGGATGGAGTTCAACAGACTAAAGTCGAATCACGAAGCATACGACCACTACCTTTCTTTCTTTCTTTCTTTCTTTTCTTCAATGACAAAGAAAGAACTCGATACATACATACGAACCTCTAACCACCTCTTTTTTCTTTTCTCTTTTACGAGGACATAATGGAGTTTCTGGAGCATTTGAGCAAGCGAGCGAGATCTAAAAATTGGAGTTGGGAAGATACCACGGGAATGACGAATGAGCGAAGGATTATGATGACGATTCTTTTTCGATAGGACCAAACGGATAATGGATATGGCGATGGCCTTATGACGCTTCCTTTTTCCCGTTTTTCTTTTCCTTTTCCGTTTCCTCTTCACTATTACATATTAAGTGTAACCGTTAGGGCACTCCACGTAGTAGATGACAATGAATAAAATATTTTCATCATGCCGTTCCTATGCACACTTTTTATCGTGAAGTCTCTGGGTATATGTTTACAAAAAGAAGCAAATCGCATGCAAGAAACCACCGTCCCATCCTACTCCATCCCATCAGCCCTAACCACCCACTACGAGCAAATAGCACTTGGTGTTCCATCCTTCAAATTCGGGAAAACCCCATAATCCAATAACTTAAAGGCATCCCACTCATGCGCACTCTCCGTCTTAAAATTCCAGAAAATCCATCCATTCGCCTTCGTCTCAAAACTGGCCAATTGAGCACTGAGATAATTCTTCATATCGCTCTTGAAACTGTCGCTCCATGTAGTGATATCAGATTTACCGTCACAAGAGCCTACGTAGGTGGAATTTGGATACGTGCCATCGTAGCGGGAACCGATACCGAGGCCGTTGAGCGCCCAGGCACAATCTGTCATGGCTGCTGTGAATTCGCCGATGACGACCCATTTATCAGAGCCGGTATAAGTGTGCGCGTTTGTGCAGACGTATTCGACATGCTCGGGGGCGGTCATGGCAACGAGGGCGTCGGTGAAAACTTGATATTCGTGGTGATCGACGACGACTGGAGATTGTTAGTATATTAAGCCTTTAGAATAGGATAAAGGGAGAACAAACCACCATAAGCGTTGTTATCATCTGTAGCCAAGATATTATTCCAATTGCTCGGCTCCAAGAATGCATCGTGAATCACGACAACACTATCTGAAACCGCACGAACTTGTCCATATCCATCTCTGTAAAACTGTTCCAATGTATCGAAATCTAAATCCCAATTCACTGGTTCGTTGAGTAATTCAATACCAACCACAACATCCTGATATTTCTCCTGAGCATATTTCGTGGTGATAGTGTTCAAAACAGAAAGAGTTTGTGAAACAGAGTCGCCTTGCTGCCACCCTGGCTTTCCGGGCGAAGAAATGCGATGTCCGGAATTATCGAATCCGTTTTGGGAAAGCGGAGCACCGTGCAGGTCGATCCAAATTTTGAGACCGGCACCTCGTGCCCAGTCGATCGCAGCATCAAGATATGGAGCTGCTCCTTGAGTATATGGTTCGCTATCATAGAGAGCATAGGCCCAATATCCAATTGGAATCCTGACCATATTAAAGCCAGAGTCCGCAATCTTTTGGAAATCGGTGGCGTTACACCAAGTGTCCCACTGGAATGATGTAAGAGGTATGATCTAAAATGACGAAAGGAGATCTTACATGGGGTTGAAGGATCGCTAGAGCTGCTTCTGTGCCCAGCTTTTCTGTCATTGTGTACCTGAAAGGTTATGTGGTTAGCATCCTTTTTGGTTGAGCAATGACTTCGAGTAAAATCCAAATATCGAAAGACCAGACTAAAGAGGAAGATGAACCTACTCATCGACTATGCCTAGGGATTGATCGAGTGATTGAAATATTGAAGCTATTCACGATGTCAATATCATTTTATCACACATCGGCATCAATAGGGATTACTCACGTGTAATCCATGGTTCTAGTACAAGCCAACCACCAATGTTCACTCCCCTTACAGTTGTCGACCCGTATGAAAAGTCAACCCCTCTTTGATAGCTGCGACAACATTTAGTAACAGATGGAAGAAACTCAAGTAGGAAGGCTTACATTGGTTTTGCAGCCACCAAAGTAGCCGCAAGGAAGGTACCAATAGTATTTGTAAAGAACATTGTATATATGTTAGAATATTTATTTTGTATTCATCAAAGGAATGTGGTGAGGATCTTCCGAAGTCAGAGAAGGAATGATGATGATATAAGTAGCAGAGGACCGACTATCGAATAGTAATGAGAAATGTGAATGAGAAGAAACGATTTTGAAATGAACCAGGTAAAGTACATGACCGCCGCTCCCTATTCACTTTCCCCGCAAATTAACACTTGATTATTGAATTAGGGGTAGCTGACAAGGAACACGGAATCTCATGACGGGTCTGTAGTTCAAGAAAACTGAAAATCATCGCCTTTATGATATTAGGTCAATGCAAGTAAGAGAGTCGTGACCATAGAACCGATCATATAGGCTCATGGGCCGTTTGCCATGTTGGCTCGTTGGTAGCTCGAAACAACGATTCCGGATGAATAAGTTACCCCGGTGAAAAGGGTGGTGGCCAAGATCCATCATCTTGCATAAGGCTTTTGCGAATAGGTATGTTGACCAGTAATCGAAGAAAGCGTGAGCCTGACCACGATTCAAACTCTTCGATCAAGGAAAAATGGTGGTTGTGGAGTCAGAGGATCACAGATTTGGGTAGGGGTTGGGAGGGGTTGGTCGAGGCATTTGGGGCCGAGCGAGTGGTAAAATGAGAAGGAGTTCAGTGATGGCCAGGGTTGGTCAGGGAGGTTGGTATACCATACAAGGATGGATTGTTCGTTGGCGGCAAGGAGTCAGTGGGACCGTGCCGAGGACCAAGGTTCTAGAGCTAAAAGCTTGGAGAAAGGGCTCCACGGGTCGTTAGGTGGAAGTAGATTATAGATATCCCGTCTTATGACAACTCACTAAGTACTTAAGTACGTACATAGGTTAATTGCCGGCGGTGACTTGACCGTAGGTTGCACATGTATGTATGATGTGTGTAAAGTACATATGAATCTTGGAAGCCGAGTGCCAGATCCTAATAAATTTGTAGTTTTGTGGTGTCATCAAATGCAAAGTGGCTTGGCCAAGTGGCTGAGTACTATTTGGGGTCGTTTGAAGAATCTCGGTAAGTGGGGGGACCTTAAATGGTGCGACAAATGGACCTAGTGATATAATGATATTGGATGAACTTTAGTAGAAACTAAGGCTTCAGGCACCATAATTTTGTGCTTCTGAATTTTTCGATAAGAAAATAAACATAGCAAGGCCATTGATTGTCAGGACTCATCTTGAGATATGAGTTTTAGCTCGAAGGGTTATGGCCACCCGTTATAAAGATAAAATCCTAGTACCTAAACGTCTCGAGTCTCGAAAGTATGCACTGCCGGCTTCAAATTCTATTCTTGTTTTCACTCCCGCGAAAGAACTCAATTCGACGTAACAGAATGGGAGACAAAGGGGACCATTTTAGCCTTGGATATTGAAAATTTATGCGCTCCGCCCCCTCCATATTCTTCCCAGTACCTCCTCGCTAAATCACTTGAGAAAATCGCGAATACTCTTATATGAGAAAGTGAGGTACTGAGCATCTTCTATGATTTTGTGAATCGCTTGTTAAAATTGTCCTAATTTGTAGTATTCTTCGCTACTACCCCTCTTGCGAATTCCCCAAAAGTAATGCGCATCTCTGAGTCTACAATCTCGTCCAAATTAGGTTGAGTAAAAACGGCGATAGTATTTCTTGCGATTCTTCCTCCTTCATTCTCGCTATCTGCGATTCCTGGTCGCACACCTCTCACGTAGTGCGGAACTGCCTTGAATTTACCTTTAGTGATTCTCTCGAGAGCTTCTCCCGTCTGGAAAGCGATACAGTCTTTAGGAATTTTAACCTGAACAGTTTCACCACTTCGAGACTGGATATAGAGTCCTGCACTTGGGTCCGGGGATGCAGGAAGTTCCTTAAGAGGGCTGAGAGTTGTTGGACGATATGAGTAGGAGACTGGAATCACTGGTGGATTACGAGTCTCGTTGATAAACATTGCCGATGTGAGTCCGGTTAGACAGCCATGATCTAGATGTGTTGCGCACCAGTCATCCTCTAAGCCCTCAGAAGATTCTTTGGCCTCTGCTGGAAAATAATGTAGTAATCGTGCTTTGGTTGTGGTTGATGTTTTTACAACATGCTCAAGATATCCGGATTTATAGTTAGGAATCTCTTTCTCTGCATATCTGTCACAAGCTCGAGCGACAAGTACTCCGGTGTCAATTATGATGCGACACAACCTCTCAAAGGTACTCTTAAAACCGGGCAACACGGTTTCCGTTGGCCATATATTTGGACTGAGGTATTCGGGAAAGTTTCCAGGAGAAAATTTCGAGGTAGATACTGCGCATGATAGTGATGGGTCGACATAAAAGGCACAGTTCGCATAATATGATCCCTTAAGCGTGTCCACTTGGCCATTTTTGAGAGTTTCTTTACCGCAAGACCAACCGGTAAGATACTTTGCAGCCGCATTTTCGAGTTTCTCTACTAGACATCAGACCTTGTCGGTTGCCTTTGAGAGCATGATACTGACCGAGTCTGGCTTCTGGCAAGTTTCCGAGATAAGATGAGTATGAGAGAAGACTATGCCTCAACTCTACAAATGTCTCAGGGACATCTTTGACCAGTATAATTCCCAAGGACTCAGGACCAAAGGCTTCCTCGAGGGTTGAAAATGAAACATTGCCTGCATTTTCAAATCAGCCGAGTGAACTAGCCTGTACAGCGTTGACATACCACTTTGTAAATCTTTTAGACTCACAGTCACTGGAGAAGGTGTCATATTTAGTATGGCGATTAGAAATGTAACTTGAAAGTATCCAAATTTTGAAGAGAACTTTCTTTCAGCGCATGTGCTTGAGTTTTTATCATTCAAAATCATGTCAGGACTCAGGAGGGGAAGTGCTGTAAAACTTGGCCGATAATTAACCGAATTCGGCAGCGCCCGAAATATCGCGAACTTCCGTGTTTACAACCACAAGCCAAACACAACAGTTATCTCTAACTAATCCTCAAATCTCACTACAATCATCATGGTAAAACCATTAACTTTCAAAGGTGATAAAAAAACGAAGAAAAGAAAGCGCGTCGATACAGCTGAGAAGTTTGGAGATTCAGAAGCGTCAACTTCCCAAGCAATCGCGAAGCCCCAGGAAGAAGAAGCCGCGCCAGATGATGATACTTGGGTGACGGCAGAAGCTGCAGGTGATGTCGTTGGTCCAGTGGTATTTGTTCTACCGTCAGATCCACCATCATGTATAGCCTGTGATACGAATGGAAAGGTATTTGCAAGTGGGCTAGAGAACATGATTGAAAACAATCCCACCACTGCAGAACCACACGATGTAAGACAAGTATGGGTTGCCAACAAAGTAGCAGGTACGGAGACTTATAGCTTCAAAGGCCATCACGGAAAGTAAGTACAATGATTTGCCTTCTAGCATATTACGATGCTAATCAGTCTTTCTCCAGGTATTTAAGCTGTGACAAATTCGGAATCCTATCAGCCAATACCGAAGCTGTATCGCCCTTGGAATCATTTTTATCTATCCCAACCGCCGACACTCCAGGCACATTTCAAATACAAACTCTGCGAGATACGTTTTTGACAATGAAGCCAATTGCCTCCGCAAAGGAAAATGCTTTACCAGAGATCCGGGGTGACGCTGAATCCATCAATTTTAATACTACCATACGAATTAGAATGCAAGCAAGATTCAAACCAAAGTTGAAGGCATCTAAAGAGGAAAAGGCCAGCCAGAAAATAAGTAGGAAGGAGTTGGAAGATGCTGTTGGTCGAAGACTGGATGACGACGAAGTTCGGAAACTTAAAAGAGCAAGGAGAGAAGGCGATTACCATGAGGCATTACTTCTGATCAAGGTAAAGAATAAGCATGATAAGTACAGCTGAGAAACAATCAAGAACTAGAGCATTTAATAAGGGTCAGTGGGCAAAATCACGGAATGGGGAGCTTTTCGGGATACCTAACAACGGCGCCGATACTTTTGATTTGACCATTCAAGATAAGATGGTAGTAAGGAAGATGAGCCACTCTAGCCATGAAATCTACAATGAATCATGAGATTCCAGCAGCACAATGACTGCATCAACATGCGTAGAGACTATAATGGTCGGGGATTGTCGCCTATAAATTTCAATAGATCATGTGATACCAATAAATCAACATCAATTTTTCCCCAGTGGCCGTGAAAATGTCGAGTTTCACTTCCAGTACTGAGACCTGTACATTACTTACATCTCATTGACTTTGAACTGAAAATTCCTGAACAATACATTTTGAAACTACCCATCGTCGGGGAGGGCTGAAAAATCTTCTTCTCGAAAACTTTTCTTTCCGAACCACAAACAAAACACCACATTCAAAGTACTTCAAAATGTACAGATTATTCGCCTCAGATATCTTCGAAGTTAAGGGTTCAGAGCCAACATATATCTATGATATCATACCTGTTGCAGCTGGACTCGCATCAATTTCATCAGATGATTGTCTGCGGTTGCTAGATCCAACTTCTTTGAACGGGCAACCACTGAATACTATCAAGGAAGTCAATTCTGATGTTACGTGCTTGAAGATTATTGGAAACGGTGACAGTTCTCTTGTGGTTACGGCTGGGAGGGATGGAAAAGTGTGTTTGATTGACCCAAGGACTGCTGGAAAAGTTGGGGAGGCTAAGAGTGGTGAGAACATTTTTTCTGGGACCTTTCTTCAAGACTTGTACGGGAGAATCGGAATCCTCTTCGCCTCAAGTGAGGAGATAGGGTTTGACTTGGGAAATAATGGTAGTGATGAACATATCTATATCTACACGTCTTTGGAAGACTATTGCTACAAAAGGTACAAGATCTAACGCTTGAATAGATCAAGGAGCTCCAATCCTGTCCTTAGCATGCTCAAATATAAACGGCATTGCCGCTGGAACAGAGTTGACAAATCACCAAGCATCTGTTTCGATTTGGTAGATATATCCCACTGTCACCATTCAGAATGTTCGTCAGACTAATACAAGCAGGGACGCAAGATCTTTAGCTGCTCCAGCTGTACAATACGTAGAAAGTCATAGTGACGATGTCACAGAGGTTTGTTTCATCCATATCAAAATTATAGCTACATTGGCTGATTTTTCCCTTAGCTACAATTTCATCCAACTCAACAATCCCTTCTATTGTCTGGTTCTACGGATGGCCTCGTCAATATTTACAATATCAAAATCTCAGACGAGGAAGAAGCCCTCCACCAGACAATTAACCATGGTCACTCGATACATCGCGCCAACTTTCTTAGTGATACAGATATCTTCGCTCTTTCGCATGACGAGAATTTCTCTATGTATGAGCTAGTAACGAACCCAGAAGAAGGGGTTGAAGAGCCAGCTCCAGTAGTATATGGTGACATGAGGGAGAATCTGGGAGGAGAGTATGTAGCAAACGTTCTGTGCAGACCTGATGGAGGAGCTGTATTGGGCATCGGGAGCCACAGCAAAAACGATTTTGATCTGATACAGCTGAAGAAGGGAAAGCCATGGATATTTGCTCCTGAGACAAAGGTTACGCTTTCCGGGGCTCATGGATCGGAAATCGTGAGATCATTTTGCTTTCTTGATTCGGTATGTTCTCGTTGTGAAAACCTCACAGTATATATGTTTAAACTGACAAATTTTGATATGTAGCATAGAGCAGTATTGACTGCAGGTGAAGATGGACAAATCAAATCATGGAGGGGTGAGGAATGATGATTCCGGGAACGCAGCCGTCTCAAGATATCCCACGTTTGTTATTCAGAATATATTAATAATTCATTGAGAATCCATATCTGAACTGCATTGCGGCAAATGAAGAATATGTAATATACAATACCTAGGTACTTTGTGAATTGTATATTGTTGTTTGTGACTTCTTCCAGTTCTAACAAATAATCAATAATAACATGGATTTCCGAGCTCGGTCGGAGCTCTCCTGGCGCGTGCTGATTACCGAAGATGACAGCTTTGAGATAGTAGAACCAACAATTACAAAGCCCCGCCAATCTACGCAATCAACCTTTTCTTCTTTCTGGGTGTTGTTGAATATCATGAAATCATGACCAGTTTTTATTTTGCTACTTCAAAATCGAAGTAAATCATTTCACGCAGAGTTTCTGACAAGATGAAAAGCCCGAGCCAGCGGTTTATACTGCCGCTATTCATTCGTAAGGCTTCAACAATTCATTGATAGTTGAATAGTTGCTAATTTCGTGTTATTACAGTTTTCTGGCAGTTTATAATTCCAATAAGTTATGCGCAGGAACATGAAGATCTAGGGACATCTCTCACAGCGGAAGGGAGCCCAAAGCCATCTATTCAAGCTCAACCATCTGCAGCTCAAGAATCCCACCGCGCACCACCTATTAGGAATACAGCTGGTGAGAACTAAGTCTCCGGCATTTGTTTGATATCTGCTAACAGATTACAAGAGAGCGAGCTAGTCGAGAAAGCTATATATTCTCTCCAACGTTACGAACAATCACATCCACGATCCTCCTCCAAGCCATCCGGAATTGTCAAAACATTGACACAATATGTTGTTGCAAGTCTTCCAAGATTAGTCCAAGGGCCTCCATCTGATGGCAGGAGTCCAGTACACCAGCAGGCTCCAGGCCCGGTTGCAGAGGCGGTACAACTCTTGGAGCAAGCAGCGCATGTCAATAATTCGGATGCCATCTATCTACTGGCGCAAATGAACTTCTATGGAAACTACTCATATCCCAAGGACTATAGCGAGGCCTTTAGGAGATATCATCAATTGGCATCATTGGATGGAAACAGCTCAGCACAACACATGATTGGGTTTATGTATGCAACGGGGATCGGAGGTGCCGTTGAGCAGGATCAAGCAAAGTCTTTGTTATATCATACATTCGCCGCCGAGGCAGGAAGTATGAGATCTGCGATGACGCTCGCTTTCCGACATCACAGCGGAATCGGTATGTCAAGGAATTGCGATCTGGGAATCAGATACTACAAAAAAGTGGCGGATAAAGCAATTGAGTGGTATCGATCTGGGCCGCCAGGAGGCATGGCTTATGTTCAGGACTCATATCAGCTTGCAGATGACGATGGCGGAGTTTATGGTGAAGGAGCAAGCTTTAGTAGTGCTGGACACAATGCGAAGAGCGGAAACCCAAACTCAGATGCCCATGCCGCACTGGATGATGTTCTGGAGTATCTCGACTTGATGTCTAGGAAGGGTGACTTCAAAGCCACTTTCAGCCTGGGGCGCATTCATTATGATGGCCAAAAGGGACTCCCGCGAAACTTGAAGAGTGCGAAATGGTATTTCACAAAGGTAGCCAAGCAATATTGGACAAGAAATGGAAAAATTATCGATGGTGATAAACATAAACCTCAACTAGACAAGATTGCTGCCAAATCTGCAGGCTATCTAGGACGGATGTATCTTAGGGGAGAAGGGGTGGATCAGAGCTATGAAAAGGCCCAGACTTGGTTCGAACGTGGCATTAAAAATGGGGATGCTGGTTCTCAGTATGGGATGGGTTTGATGTACCTCCAAGGTCTAGGAGTACCCAAAAATTCCGTACTAGCACAACAATACTTCAAGGCTTCTGCTGACCAGGACCATGCGCCCGCTCAAGTTGGCCTAGGAGCCATGTATCTGGATCAAGGTACCGAAAACGACATTAAGGTCGCCAATCGATATTTTGAGCTCGCTGCACGATATGGTAACATCGAAGCTTATTATTACCTCGCTGAACTTATTGATCAAGGAGTTGGCAGAGAGCGAAGCTGCACAGTGGCCACTGCATACTATAAGAATGTTGCAGAGAAGGCAGAACCCCTTTTAACGTCCTTCGCCGAGGCGAATAATGCCTATCAGCAAGGCGATGACGAATTGGCTTTAATTGGTTATATGCATGCCGCAGAACAAGGATACGAAAAAGCACAATCAAATGTTGCATATATCCTTGACGAACAAAAGTCGAAATTGGCTGTACCTTCTTGGCTAACTCTTGTACCCACATCACGACCTAAACTATTACAAAACACAGCGCTTGCCCTGCTCTATTGGACTAGAGCGGCCAAGCAAGCAAACATAGATGCTTTAGTCAAGATGGGTGATTATTATCTTAACGGTATTGGCACGCAAGTAGATATAGAAAAGGCTGCAGCTTGCTATACAGCCGCATCTGAGTTTCCTCAAAGTGCCCAAGCATTATATAACTTGGGATGGATGCATGAAAATGGTGTCGGTCTTGATCAGGACTTTCATCTCGCGAAGAGATACTATGATCACGCTTTGGAGACAAATGAAGAGTCATATCTGCCTGTAACCCTTAGCCTGTTGAAGCTACGTATTAGAAGTGCCTGGAATTCATTCACACATGGGAAGGTCAATTCCATTATTGACGAACCAAGTAAGTCATTTGCCGTTCAAAGAGAGGAAGCAGAGTTTCTAACACATCAATAGCTCCTAGAAAGCAATGGTCACTTGCGGAATGGATCAGCAATTTTCTCCAGGATGATCATCCATACTACGCCGATTACGACGCAGACGATTCTTACGGTTCTGTCCACGATCCTATGCCAGGTGGGGATGCAGATGGACTTTACGACGACATCCTAGATGATGGCTTACTCGAAAGTCTTATTATTATTGGGCTAGCAGCCGCACTAGTGTTCTTGATAGTATACAGACAACAGAGACAGGAAGCGCACCGAAGAGGTGAAGGACTCGCAGCACCTGCGGATGCGCAACAGAACGTGCAACCAATTAATGGAGAGGTTCCGAATAGAGGCCTTTTCCCTCAACCTGGAGATGCAAATTTCAATGATTGGGTTGTGGGTGGAGTGGGACATTGAATTATAAGTGTGGGCCATATCCATACAAGCGATACGAATGGACACAAAAATATGAGTATAGATTATGAACTGGAGTTTGAAATGTGATATGGAGTTGACAAAGAATTGTATTGTTGATTTGCGTCTCGTGGCCCTTTCTGGTTGCATCAAATTTTGCAGTCGGACAACTGCTCAAGTTGCCGTAACCCACCATCACCCCTCTTCATTCTCTCCCGATTAGACCGCCATCTTCATATGTTTCTCCTTTCTCTCTTCACACAATAACCGGTTCGTCTCTTAAACTCTATTTTGATGTGTTGATTCCGCCGCGCACATATACTGAACAGTTTTCTGCCGGGGGTTTTAATTCTCAGCTGTTATACCTGCTCCCTACCTTTCAATTTGGTACTCAAATCGCAGGTCATTAAATAAATGCTAGGGCTCATGCGGGCAAAAGATGCGACAAAGGTTTTGTAGAGGCTCTCAAGGCCGTGGAGAGGAGAGGTTATATATGGCTTAAGGGAGAGAAATTGGGAAAATGTGTTCATGATTGTTGTAAATTTGACTCCGATATCTTATATTCTTGGAGTAGTATACTCTATAATTACTGATGAAATGGTCAAGCAGCTTCTGTAATACCAGTAGTAGATGACTCAACAATCTGCCTCGTCTCGCTTCGCTTCTCAACTTCACTTCACCACCACCGACAACCCTCACTCTCGAACCATTCCAAGTACTCGTCCGATCCCCTCGCTATCCACACCAGCCCACTTAAATCAAATGAAGCCAAAAATAACCACAGCTTCATCAAAAATGATTACTGAGTTCTCATTCGGCGGTATAAATTAACGATAGCATAAACCCCAAACCCCCTCCCCCCGTCGATAATTAAACACATAGCCAAAAGGCATGAATGACTCACAAACCCCATACATAAATTTTCTCCATCAAAACAAAATAGCAAAAACCATGTCGAACGCGCGTCTAGGCGCATGGGAAAATCCCTCTGAAATGGGATTTTATTAACCCCTGTGGGATGGAGTCCATAGGGGGGAGAGCTGAACCCTTTGAGATGGGGTCATAGACTTCGCGAATCAAACACCCCACCCGCCCGAGAGGGCGGTTAAAGCGCAGTGGTCGACCAACTGCGCCAGGGCGACGCGATGGGATGTTTGATGGTGGCTGGAGTGTTGTTTGGGGTTATGTATTTGTGAGTGTAGGCGAGGCGGTTTGATTTTAAGTAGGTATATGGATGATGACTTCATGGGAGTCGGTGAATTCTTGATTGGCATGAAGAAGCGAAGTGAATATTTGTGTGTATAATATGATGGTATTTCGATTTCAGCAGCAAATGCGTGCCCTTGATGTATTAATTATCATTATCCAGCCACTCGCCATCTTCATCATCATAACTCTCGCCGACCTCATGATTCTAGGATATGTTACTACCTTGTCTCTACCACCTCTTCTCCTACCCTTCAATGCACTTCTCTGCAAAAATGGAACTCTGTGCATACATATCTCTTATTAAAATACATTTCTTATCCTTCCAAAAAGTATCCTGAAGTCTACCACTCATATATTATCCATGTTTTCGCTGGTCGCGCATTAGAACTCTAACAGCTTCAACTATAAAGCAAAAATTCATTCCAGGGGCTGTTACGTAAATGCCTCTCAGTATGAGAGAAACCCCGAGAAGCAGATTACAGGAGGGCCAGCCATTGTATGCGTCAACAGTATCATAGAATATGAGCCTCATACCAATTATCTGTGGTATATCCCGTTGTTGCCAAAATACGAAATGTTGTGCATCCATGGCCGAGTACCAGCAGAAGCCGATGAGCATTTGACCGTCTGATTTAATTTGAATCCACCGTCCGTGAGCCAGTCTTATACCTTATACTGACTACTGTCGTTTTATTCATATATCATAGTTTTTAGTCGTCCATCACCTGGGGTATTAACTCAAAAGGTATCGCGCTGCCAGATCCCAAACAGTAAAACGCCGACCAGGTTCGACCATCCGCAGTTCTCCGCCCTCCAACACCAAACTCAGACCCAGATACAATCCCATTCCCATTTTCCCTCTTTGCCTCGCATACCTCATTTATTCCCATCTCCCCATCCTGCCCCTCTGCTACCTAAGCTCGCACTCCCCGCTCCAGGTGCCTCCCCCTTCAACTCCTCTTCAATAACCACACCCAAGCCCTCAGCATCCTCAATCAACATGCGCCTTTCCTCTAACTTTATCCTTATATAGTCCACGGTTTTCTTCAAGACTACGCTTTCGCTTCTCCCTTGACCTTCTAGCCCAGGAACTAGATCCGCTAATCGATCAAAGCCTTCGCGAATTGCTAAGCGGCGTTTTTGTTCTGCAGGCAAGAATGTGTGTTAGCCCGGGTACTTGAGATTGCTAAAGCTATAACTTTTGATAACTAAGAGCAAAAATTATGGAAGTATTGACCAGATGCGATATGGTTGGCCTTCTTCTCATGTTCCGATAACCGCGGTTTCTCGTCGGCTGGATTGATACTCGCGGAATTGGCATTGGTTGAGGATTCGCCCGTGGGTGATGCGGACATTTTGGAGTGAGTGGTATGCTTCTGCTAGAGCTTGTGTCTTGTTCGCTATTATGTTGGTATTATCAAAAGAGAGTCCGAAGGCATCATTGAGCTGGTCGTTGGGGTGAATGAGGGGTGCTGTGCGTAAAGACGGGCTGTCACATGGGAAATTATACCTAGGTAAGCTTTGATGCGAGACGGGAGCTTTACCATTTTGGGATTGGTGCAGATCAATCCTAGCGCGCGTGTCTATTCGCGATGTTCCTCGATTCCAATGTTCATCATATATAAATCTACAAAGTATCACTTGAATATTACGGGCGAAGTCTCAGTCGAGAAGAACTTATACTAGAGTCTCTTTCGACGAGTAAAGTATTTGTACGACTCTGAATTACACGGTGAGTGGATGATTGGCGCCGAATTTGTCTGATTAGATGTTCTTGTCGGTTCCCTTTATTGGCCTCGTTTATATTTATCCACGTCTGGAAAATCTTCTCTATTCGCGATGTTTGAAAAAGCAAAGAAATTTCTTGAAGTCAACAATTGACTCATCTGTCTCAAGGAGACTGAGTACTTCCATCAATGACCAAGGGAGACTCTGTGGGGGTGACAAAAGCTCTCTGGACACCAAAAAAATGTCTCCATATTAATAGAAGGCATTTGTGGATTATATTGTAGAAATTGCATTCGCACCTTATGGTCGGAACCAGAAAGCATCGAAACAAAATCCTGACCGACCAATTCACAGTCATTCAAGGACTGAACGCGGATGATGTATTTCATGGCTATCGAGGCTGCAAGAGGGTGTCCATGAACGGCTTTCGCGATAGAGAGTAGTATATCAGGATTGTACAGATCGGGGAAATCTTCAGCGTCTGCATCTTCGAATGATCGCACTGCTTCCAAGATTTTTACAACGTCGGCATTATTCGTATTGCCTACTTTTACAGTCTTGCTATCTCGCGGACGAATATTTGGATTTCTGGTTGTCAACAAGATGTTCTTTGCTTCAAATTGCTTGATGAGGGGGGTCAACGTTAGGATTCTGGGTAGGGTCTCTAATCCCGTCAACACCGTCAAGGATGAACAGAGCGTTTTCATTTTCTTAATCGCCCAGCCAATTCTTGAACCTGTCGATTTTCTCATCGGACGTCTCGTTGCAGATTGCTATTAAATCTTGGCCTCGGTTGTCCTTAAGTAGATAATCATGACCTATCTGCCTTGCAATGTTAAGGTATGACTTCTATAGCGATTGCTCATCGATGGCGTGTACAAAAAAGATGTTCCGTCGGTCCTTGTTTTGACGAGAAATCTCTAATACAGCTGCCGTCTTCCTAAATTATATTTAGTCGGTTGTTGGTCGGTGGCGAGGATTGAGGCTTACCCTATACCACCAATGCCTGCTATAACAAGCGACGAATCATCTTTCCCATCGAATATTTCAACAAAATCGATTAGATCTCACACATCTACTTTCCGGCCCTGCAACTTTGAGATTCGTCTCAGGCCATTGCCCTCGAAGAACCTTTTGCCGGCGGGTAGGAATGAGTTTGATGCGGTAGGTGGAGGACTCCAAGGTTTCTTTAGTAATTATGGTCAGCTGCGAAAGTAATGCGAATAACCGTTTGAAATCTTAGGGCTACTTGAATAAGTGTTATACATTAGAGTGCTTTGCAACCTCATTGGGCTTCCTATCCAGTTGACTTTTCAGATCGGCTAGCTTTTCCGCTATTTGCTGAAATCCACCCCATTTTGTCTCGAACTTGCAAATGGTGCCGTGATCAACGTCCGGCATTCCCGCCGCAGTACACCCAAGCAAGCTTGCCGACTGTTGTGTGACAATCTTGACTGATATTAGTAGTTGAATCTTCTAATCAACAGGGATCTGACATACAAATCGATCAAGTTTGGCAACAGTGGTCTTTCGAGTTTCATCAAATGCGTCGAAAGGTGGTAATATCTTCATGTTCATGCATTCTCTCTGGCTCTCGGTTGACAGGGGATTAAAAGCCCCCAGAGCCTTCAAGATATCTTTTTCGTACGCCCAAAGTCAATTGAGCGATGCCAACCAAAAAATCGTTCCAGTCGGCTTCGAGTGAGCCGGAGTGAGGGGTACTTCAGAACAGGTGTCCAATTCGAGAACCAACCCCACCATATTCTGACTGGCTTCCGTATTTGTCAACTCAACCATTGCCTATACAAATCCGGCTAAGTAGTCATACTGGATGTATTGAAGGAGGCGGTACTCACCTGGCGAGCAACAATTCCTCCCATCGAATGACAGATGAACAAGATAGGACGTTCTCGTTCCTAATGAGAATCAGAGACTACCGAAAATAACTCAAAGCCGTATAGAAACCAAATCAGGGTGTCCGGCAGTCCGGACTACTATCGAAACCCCTGCTTCACAAAGACGTAATTCCTCTGACTCGTACGGTTTTTGACGCCGCTCTAAACATTCCGAGGATCGTATATATTGTTTATGATCCTCTTTTATCGGGTGAATTTTGGTTTCATTTGGGACTTTAGGTGATTGGGTTAGAGGTTGTGAGTGTTTTTGCTGTTTGAGGTTCGATGCTTAACCTCATCTGCTATACCTTTCCAGAGCAAGCTATCATATAATAACTGGTTATTCACAATGAATATTATATGGCCTCACTTTTTGTGAATCACATGTACCTGTGAGCAAGAAAATTACCACACGGTTCTATCCACATGAATAATAAGCTGTTTTGATCTGACCCTGCCTTCCTTCTCCATCGTTTTCCAGCTCTCAAGGCAAACAAATTCAACATCTCAGGCAAATCCAAGAACCAGGAATCCTGTATTATTGAGATTCAGTCCAAACTATCGAAAGCTTTGAACAATATATTTTCCCCCTTTAAGCACAACTTGGCTTCACAACAGTACATATAATCGTGCGAGAATAATAACGCCCTGGAAGATAGACATGGGGAGCCGACACGAGTTTGGGTTTCCGTCCCGGATAGTCTCTCGACGCAGGTTCCAATTTCTGGCGTTTTTCAAATGCCATGATCTACCAGGAATACCTTTCGAGCGTGCTCGTCAAACCTCTAAGACCTGGAATAATGAAGGCGAGATCGTTAACGAAAGTTGTGAGATGATCGTGGGACTCGATTCAGATATAGAGAATATTATTCAAGAAGCCGAGAAAAATGGCATCATCCGTGGTTTCCAAACGTCGTGGAACCGAAGATATGTCATAGATGAAGACTGGAGGAGATGGCTATCTATGAAAACCGACGGCATAGCTCGCCGAAACATACCATTCAACATATTGGAATTGGTAATGAAAGCTTTTCCCACACCGCATACGGAAATCTTGTGGTTGGAAATCGAAGACCAATTGTGGAACGTGGTGCAGACGACATGTGTACCTTTCCTGAGTGTTCTCGACATGGATGATGTCACGGACTATCTGAATGGTCGAAACATTGACATGTAAGCACCCTTTCCTAGATTATATAAAGGCTCATATATGGCTACCATACTGAGTGCAGAAATACAACACAAAATCCTTTGGTCTGTATAATTGCGTGGCATACGTAGCTTACTTCCTCTTAGGATAAAAAAAATGCAATATATCAGCACTCTGACAAAGTTTCTCCTTCGCCTCTCGAAACTTATGGGCGGCAGCACCGCTGCAACATTCGACCCCTTGATATCGTGCTGTTTCGATTATATTAAAGAATGGCCTGGAGTGAAGTCGCTGTACTTAGCTCGTGCCATTAATAATGAACAAATTGAGAATCTTGATCATTACAACATGAAATATTTGAATGGGATTATAGGTCTTAGGCTGGCATCAATCAGTACAAACGAAACGTCTTCGAGTTCTGTGGAATACAATCGCAGCACCAATTGGCGCCCCTTAGAAACGTCTAATGCGCTATCTACTATTGAAGTATTGGCCCAAGCAGAATTGTATGGAGCTGCATCGTTGACCAAAGCTTTCGGTGTCCTCTGGGAGGATCTTTCGTTAATGACGAGAGTTCTGATTGCATTTTCGGAGGTAAGACTTCAGTCATTCAAAGAGGGCGCGAGATATCCTGGCATCTAAATTCACTGAGCTCAAATATACTTACGGTTTCCCATCTATCGAAGTATTTCTTGTCGGTACAACATTGGTAAATTGTCTCAACAGATGTGACCAAGAAGCACAGGCCGAGAATTTAGCCGTTTCAATCTGTGAGGGGGGAGTCAGCGGACTTGACATGATGTCCACAGCTCAAAAGCTCATTGATAAGCTTTCGATCATAACTTCTCATTATACGGACAGTGATCTGGCCATGATCAATGCATATGCTGATTCCTTACTTGGCCAAGGGAAATATGACGTTGCGGTACCTCTTTGCCAAGCAGTTTTAAGAAGGAGACAACAAGGCTGTGAGGAGATTGAGATGAGTGCAGCTCTAAGGTATCGAAAGCGGCTCGTAGACTTAGTTCGGAAAACTCAAGTGTAGGTATTTATCCTGCTCTCCCAAATACCCACCCCATGTTGAACTTTCTAAGAGCACTAGTCTTGTCAAGGATTGCTTAAACATTGGTCGAAATTTTGCTGACTTCCAACAATAGGATAGTGTTCAAGATTTTGAGAATATTGATGCTTGGGAAGTGCTTAGTGATATCTCGGAAATTTACTCGACAGTGTCAAGCCTCCTAAAATATGCCTACGTGGAGGAAGTGATCTGCCATTTGTCTCTTCTAGAACATACGAACACTCGACAACGATTTGCGGCATTGGAAGTTATCAAAGTATTGACTCGAGAGCCGCCAATCTACAAAGGTGCAGCTTCGCGAAGAAACTTTTTGGAGAATCTCCAAATCATCAACCAATACAGAGAAAAACTCTAGGTGTTCCGATTGACTGAGAGCACTTATTATACGCGGCCTTCGAAGATTTCACTTGAAAACACCATCAATTGACAACACGATAGGCCCATGCTTCTATATGGTGATTTCAGCTTTGGAGTAGGGAATTAAGATATGATGTAGATGTTGTTTTAAAGCAATATATAAAGGAGTTTGAGGATTGAATAGAGGGGGAGGAATTCCATTTCCAGTACTTCATGTTAAGATGGCTTCAAGGACTTGTTATACAGCGTGGTAGAAGTTATACGAGCAACCGGCTTTGAATTGGAATCAAATCATATGACTTCATGTAAAGATACCTTGGGGTCGGAATACTGTGAATACTTTGCCAAACATAATGTATATCATTGTATAAAAAGACAACAGGACTCCGGAAATGGAGCAGAAAAGTTTCATTTCAGCAATCTACTGAGATTGAACAGTTATCAAAACTTATTGACTACAATATTGCACTTACAATATGTCCCAAGATAATCAATCAGTCGTCGCTATCTTCAAAATTTCGACCACAATGAAATATCCTTAAGTAGAACTTCTTTGATGATGTGCAAATTACCTGCCCTGACCCAAATAATCCCCACTAAAAAACCCCTGTCCGACAACCCACAAGGCTGACCAAAAAACCCCCGAACCTCCCATCAACCACCACACAAATCCAAATTCAAACCCCCTTTCCCTTCCACAAACCCTTCTATCCACAGCCTCCCCTTCACCAATCCACCAATTCACCATCGCAATGCCCGACGAAAAGTACACCCCCCTCGCGACCACTCCCCCCAAAGATCCACCCCCAACCTACGAATCCGCATCAACCCAAGAAGGCGCGCTCCCGGGTCGTCCCGCCTCCAAATCCGTATCGAGTACCAAGGGCCCCTTACCACGCGGTCCCTTCCCCCTCGATATCCCACTTTTACAACATTTGAAAGGAAAGAGAATTATACTTGCGTCTGCTAGTCCGAGACGGAAACAGATTTTGGGTTCGGTATGTGTGTTTTGAACTTTCTATCTCTACTCATGTGAATATGGGGGATTTAAATTATAAATTTTCCGTATAGTGTTTATTGGGTTTGAACTACATCTAACAAATGAACAGATAGGTCTAACAAACATCGAAATAATCCCCTCAACCCTCCCCGAAAACCTCCCCAAAGAACGCCTCAGTCCCTTCGAGTACGTGCTCCAAACCGCCATGCAAAAATGTCTCTCAGTATACACCCACTGTCTTGAAAACTCTCTGGCCAGTATCCCAGACCCCTCACTCGTCATAGCCGCCGACACAATAATCGTCACCAACTCCGGAGTAATTCTCGAAAAACCACGTTCACAAAGTGATCACATACGTATGCTAAAGCGTCTCCGCGATGAGAAATCCCACAAAGTATTTACCGCTATCGCGGTACTAGCACCGCGCGAAGATGCACGGTATCCGGGATATAATTGCGAGAACGAGGTGGTAGAGACGAAAGTTGTTTTTGATACGGAGGTGGGTGATGAGTTGATTGAAGCATATGTGAAGACGAGGGAGGGAGTGGATAAGGCGGGAGGGTATGCGATACAGGGGATAGGGGCGATATTGGTGGAGAAGATAGAGGGGAGTTGGGATAATGTTGTGGGGTTGCCGATTCGGAAGACGGTGGCGTTGATGGAGAAGGCGGTTTTTGATCAGGAGGATTTGGATGCTGAGGAGGCTGAGGAGGGGGATGAGGAGTAGATGTAGAGTATATGGATTGGGATTGGAGGTGAAATTGAAACAATGGGATGAGCGGAAAAGAGAGAATACATGATAAATGCTACTTTTTTTATTTATGGGACGAAATTTGGGAATGGAAGAAATATATATCACATGTGTATATATGGCACCAAAAACTTATAGAAAGTCATTCTCAATTATTTACAATCCCATATCCAATATCCAATCCAGTGTACTCCCCCTGTCAAATGATCGCCACAAAACCACTTTACCCCCTTTTTAAATTCCCCAAGCGAAGCAACTACCAAAACCCTCACTCAAAACACCTCTGGATTTCTCCACCCACGATAATCAACCCAAATATATCTTTCTACGAAAATAACTATAAATAACCCTTTGTTTATTACACCCCTATCAATATCAAAAAAGATATCGCATTGGGTGTATCTACTCATTTCTTTAGAACCGCAAATAAGATTTAGGACGACTTTGAGAAATTTCTGTGGCCTGTTTGTCACAATTGTAGACTCGAAAGTATATCTCGTTCACCAGACTGCTTGGTCATTTTTGTTGTTTAAAAGCAAAACCTGACGAGAAGTGATTGTCGAGCCTGCCTTTAGATGGAAGAATTCTGTATACCCTTTTGAGGCTCACTTGTTATTGAGCAAAATATGTGCCAATTATCTCATTTTTGAAGATTTCCAGCAGGACGTATCATCTATCTCTACTTAAGACTGGTACAAGTACAAATTTTAGGACAAAGAAAACTCCCTGACGAGGAAAATCGCCATTCTCTTTCCTCATGCTAGCCCGGGTCACTTCTTGATTCTTTACGCTTTCGCATACTTGTTGGTGCAATTATGACATACAGCGAACCAATCTATGTATTTCTCCATCGTCAATCTTATCATCGAGAATTCTTTCCTTGTTAACCTAGATGTTGATCAGTATCTTACGGAATAGCTTTAGCTCAGTGCCAGAAATAGCAACATCAAGTAAACCATGTTTCGCCAAATCCAGATTTTATAATTGAATGTCATCATGATAACTAGCCTGTTGATCAAAACACTCCTTACAGCTATCCCAATTCCAATCTGGACCTTCCTATTCTTCCCAATCTTCGAAAGCCTTGCTGCCTCGAATCTGTATATTAGTTGAAAGCATTACTACCTCGCAAGACTTTTCCACGAGTATTTGATTTCTCAAATCAGGTATAGTTCTTCGCGGCCGATCTAATATTTAAGTTTTGGGTTGATTGTAGACTGCTGTGAAAAGGGGTTACAAGATTAGAGTTGTGTGATGAAGTAATTGGAGTGTTGGAAGTGGATGGTGAAGTGGATGGTGAAGTGGATGGTGAAGTGGATGGTGAAGTGGATGGTGAAGTGATGAGCTGAAGATGGGAAGCTAATTTTGATTTATATCTTTTGTAGACTTGGAGCTTTCCTCATATAAAGCATGTGAAGCCTGTGACACCTTCTAGATACCATGCCCGACGCTCGCCCAATGCAATCCGAACCCAAACATAGGAAAGCTTAAACCCCTAGCATCGCATCCCCGGGTAAGTTGAATGCTAAATCCTTATTCCCGTGGCTCTCATGACCTGAGTGAATCTCTAGATATTCTGAGCCTGGATGAATTCATGAATATGCATGATGAATCTCCCATTGTGAACATCGAAGTATTTAAATGGTTTCATAGTTACTATTTGTACCATACGTAAGTAGAATCTCATGCACAAACTGCATGCATGTAATGTAGAATTACACCTTGTACTGATCAAATCTCCTTTCGTGGCAGGATATCGGAGCACCCGCTCGATTGCTTGCTCGGTAAGTTGCTGCCCTGAGAGACTGTCTAGAATAGGAACATGAAACCCAAGTATGACAGTATATATAGCGAATATGATGGGGCGGTGAGGTTGTCAAGTATCGGAGTATACTCGTTGATACTCAAGCAGATAGAAAATTCTGTTTATTCCCGTGAAAGTATCCCTTGTAAGTTGTATGGCAACATGCATGCATTTAGACGCAATGGAGTGAAACACTGTAGTGAGACTCTAGAAACAGTAGAACCAAAAACCCCCCCGGCCCACTACGTGTGTACCTCCACTCAAGGGAACTTGCCCGCCTCCGAAAATCCGAAAAAAAAAATCTAGACCTTCGGCACTGAACAAACAGGCCGTGGTCATTTGCAACCGAGACCCTTCAATGCACCAAAACAAGCTTAGACCTTTGGTACTTGCTGCAGCTGAATGCAATTAATATGCAACTGACAGGGCTTGCAGAGAGCCAATGACATTCTTATTGTACCCTGTCATATGTGTTCAGCCCATTTGTCTTGCCTTGTCTTGCCTTCGCCTCTTTCATCATACTTTCTCTCCGACATGCAACAAAAGCTGTACCTCTTCTCCATAAAATGAAGCATGATTTTATTTTGGTAACAGTTCATGAAACAAATCACACGTTCAATCAAGGTGTAGGTGCAGTTTTGGTTCATTTCGGGGCAGAGTCGGAGTAGCATACTAGGTACAACTTCCGAATTTGAAGACTCGGCAACTTTCCGATGTTGGGGATTTTCATGCCGAGTTTCCCGCGGACCTTGCAAACAACCGTGACGACTAACTTATAACTACAAACAACTTACAGACAACTCAGGAGCATCGCAAAATCCAACGCATAATGTAACACAACACATCATTGGGTTGGATTTCTGCTCACTTGTTGAGAAGCTTCGTCAACAGGCAAAATTCACGATGCATATTCTTTCTGGGATGGAGTAGACAATACGAGAGACAGTAGCAGATCATAGCGGATTGCAATTTTGGACCTCCGCTGTCGTGGAAGATATTCAATTTCATTCAATGTGATCGAAGGCTCTTGTTCAAGTGTCCTAGAATGGAAAGTTTTCCGTAAAACCATAATGCAAAAGCATGTAAAGCTGATTATTGATCGTACTTAACATATTTTGCTGCATAGATAGATGAACGAGGAGACGCTATGAAATTCTACACTGAGGAAGAAACCCAAGGTTTCGTCGTTAATACTCCTTTCTTTTTCATTCGTGGTCCCATAAAATTCTCTTCTTTAAACCGATCTCATAAGTGCCACCCGCAAACATATGCTCGAGATGCAGACATGTTTTGGGATTTTCACAACAATAACCCCGAAGGGACTCACCAAATCATGAATTCATACAGCGGCCATACTTATAACTTACCAAACCGGATGGTACGTTCAAATATGTACGTTTTCACTTCAATCAAATCAAGGAGCGAAAAGAAATACAGCAGCAGAGGCAGAAAGACTCGCAGGCTCAAATCAAGATCATCATAAGTTAGACCTTTTCAATGCTATTGAGCGTGGAGAGTTTCCTAGCTCGACAGCAAGTGTTCAAGTGATGGACCCTAAGGAGGCAGAATTATTTCGTTGGAATGTATTCGACATGACGAAGATCTGGCCGCATGCCTCTTTGTAATTTATAGGTAGTAGGCATCAGTGAAGCATTGATATGCCATCAAATTATTACTTGTGAGAGCAAAATAGTAATTGTAGGCTAATTAGAGGTGTGCAATTTCCTAAAGAGGCAGGAACGAGTATTTCTACCTTCCATATCGAACTCGTCGACCTCGATATTCGTTACTCCTGCTTCTATATCCTGAACCTCTCGAGACTCCTCTTATTTTCGTCAACTAAGACATTACAAAATTTTCTTTTTTTTCATTACTATATCGGACTAGGTACTTATCAATTCTTTTATCCTTAAGCGTTAACTACAAAATGGATACATTGGAGTGGAAGTCGAGCCTTGCGGTGAGGAACAAAGAATCCGTCATTAGCGTTAGAGAAATCCTACAGGATTCGGAGTGAGTAGCTATGCCGTCCTTCCTCATAGTGAAAGCTACTAATACTTGTCTCAACATAACAGTGGCGACGACAAATTTTCAGAAATCCTCCTCTCCCAAAGTCCTCGCAAACGTAACCATCACGAAGTAGAGAGAAGCTCAGATCTCACCATATCCATCCGGTAAGTATCCGAATGAGATTGGAACATCCGAGTTAGTCTCGACGTCGCTTATAACTTTAACAGAAAGCGAAGTAGCGAGAATGAGCAGGTATCGCCAGCGAAGCGGCATCGCAACGGCCAAGGCCTCGGATCGATTCATTTACACCAGAAGCACGATAAAAATAGCCAGACAGCTGCTTGTGCGAAAACGTAGGTACATTTGAAGGTTCAAAGCACCTACCAAGCTGATTGTCATACAGAAATATTGCGGCGTCGGAAAAAGGTAAAGAGAGAGCCTCTGATACCCCAAGCATTGGAGCAAGATTCGGACAGGTAGAGTTGGCTCAGTTGTGAGTTCAATCCACGCTAACAATGGGTTGACCAATGCTGACACTGATGCCAGAGAACAAGAACCAGCATCGCCATCTGAATCCGACCATAGCAGAGCAGAATCCTCCAAAAGTCATGAAAGCATGACTATCGACCGAGAAATGTATGGCAAAAATTTGTCTGAGTCTCAAGAGAGATTACTAGCCACAGCTAACCTACTAGCCCCCCCAAACACCTTTTGGCCATCTCTTAGCTCTGCGCGGCTCCAAACTAATATCCGCGAAAACCCCAACCCCTATCTGACTATCGATTACAGAAATAATTCGAACACCTTATTCGAATCTTTCCATCCTGATTGTCAAGAATCAGAGAACCAGTACGAATATGTTTCCAAGATCTTCGAATCTCTCTATCCTCTAGTCGAAGATTGGATCAGGCAACAACAGTCCCAACTCGATACTGTTACCCAAAGAACCAATCGAATTCTGGGCCTCATACAACAAAGCGAACGGCTACAACAGAACGTTCTCACCGCGGAAATGGCTACTCAACTGCAGGCCAAGATCGGACAGATTACAATGGGAATCTCGCAAGCCCCGAAAGTTCTTGTCAATGAGATAACAGCAAGAGGGTTGGCTGCTCAATTGCAAGTTGTGTATCGTACATATGACTATTCTCAAAGTTTGACTGAACTTAAGAGATACCAAACTATAAGATTTTATTTATCTCGACGATTGACTAAAACCGAGATCAAGTTCGCTACTACTATCAATGAACTTAGCACTCTCTATTGGAAGCTGGAGAAAGAATTTCACAATATCACCATGAAGGATGCAGACGATTTTTCACTCATGCTGCAGATGAATCGTCGTGAACATACACAGGTTTTGTTGCGGATCAACGAATTGAAGAAGAGGATGGCGGATTACTATTCGATGATGTAAAATATGTCTCGGTGTGCGATGGATAAAGCTGGGCTTGTCGGGCTGTTTTTATCAATATATTTTATACCTATGTGCTTCAACTTTCGACGTTGGAGCGGGGATACTCACGGAGGCTTGAGCAGTGATCAACTAGAAAAGATGAATTGTCACATACCATAAAATAGATGAATCAACTATTATTAAATATTGTGCGCTGATTGAAATTTTGATGTGCGCAGTACTTAGTATTTTATTTTTTCATACAGTGGTAAGAACACTGGCATTCTTGTACCACGACAAAAGAGGATTCTCCCCATTTTTGGTCTCCGTCTGTTCCACATAAGCCCATCGCTTTAGAAATTCTTCATGTGATAAAACCTGTGTGAATTTCCCTGTTATGGCTCTATACACATTATCCATTACGGCAAAATCAGTGGGAAACAGTATGTCGAAGTATCCTTGATGTACCTGTATCTCGTTAGACCAAGGAGCCATGGGGGAACGGAGTGGTTGTGCTCACATAAGGAGTCGAAACAGGTACAGTCCTCCTTCTATATCTCGTCTGCACAACTGGTGCATTAACGCCCTTTATTGTATCTGGCAGCGAGTGAAAATCACTTGTTACCAATCTATGCGCCGGGAAATACTTTGCCAATATATCGAAGAACTGCATGAGTCTCGTGGGTATGTATTCCGGCTGACTGAGATTCGGAGCGAATGGCATACTGTTCTTCAACAACTTAACTAACTTGTTCTGCGGAAGTGGGTGGGGATATTTTCCATTCGTAGCAGCGTGTCGTACGCGAAGGAATCGGGATGCGATGGGATCAATGGTGGGGGTATAGAATTCGTAGAAATCGCCGGTGTTGGATATTAGGACGGTGCCTTGGAGGGGCTCTTCGGTGTCGGGGTCGTATCGAATGGAGTCATGGGCAAAATTGTCGAATACTTCCATGGCGAGGAAAAAACATGGTGACGGTACTATTTGGTTCCATTCAAACACAGATTTGTTGATGATCTCAACTTTGGATGAATGTCCTCGAGAACCGGCGTTCCGTAGCAGGTGTGATTGTTGTAGCAATGCGAGGTTACTGGATATCTCAATGATTTTGAATTTTGTGCGGGCGTAGACCTCAGGTTCTGTGACCCGAATGTAGTCGAGAATATTGAGCATAAGGGTACCGTTTCCGGCACCCATTTCGTAGATTATGAGATCGTGGTATGGGTATTGCCATATTTTGTAGTTATTGATAAGGTATCGGGCTATGGCTTCACCATAGTAAGGTCGAAAGAGCTCCGTCGGCGTATGCCATAGCTGACGGGTCTCATTAGGGGATTTGAGATCTAACTCGTCCTCAAATTCAGTGTATCGTTGACCTAGGAGACGATGGAAGGCAGGCTCGTCTTCGAGGGAGTTGAATTCGAAAGGTTTTCCAGGTGTAAAGATTACGACCTGTTTCGAGAAGTACCCATAAGAGGGATTGTATAAACTATCTGCGGAGCATGTCAGGAGGGTTTTGCTATCTGGTAGAGAGTGGTCTGTGAATACCTTCAATGAAATCTCGCGTGAGCATCTTTACACGCCTAGGCCTCTCTCTCCTCCCTCTCAACTGATCTGCTGTAACCATTGGGTATTTGTGGAATTCCTCCATCATATCTATCGGAAATAAATCCATTCTTTGCTGCCAATGGCTTTCATTCTTGCTCGTCTCCTTCACCCCTCTGCCCCTCCTGCTGGTGCTCGACAAACATCTCAACTGCGTACCCTGCCCAATCCAAGCTCGAGGAGATAACGAAGAATTAGATCGTAAGACCTGACAATTCTTATGTCGAAATAACTGTCGAAACAGTTGTGCCACAATTGGAGAGTCCATAGGCAAACAGTTTAATTTCTGCGTGTTTCTTGGGGGACTCAATCACAACGTTGACTTCTGGTTGGTCCAAGCTTCTTCCACCAAAGTTTTGCAAGGATATTGAGAACGTCGACCTGTGAAAATCACGACATCAACTGAAAGAATGAAACCTACGATTCATGATGGAAATTATGATGAGAACACGATGATAACATGTCTATGAGCAACCATCCCAAGGCATATGGAACTGCAGCAGTAGCAGTTGCATTCATCGCAGGAGTTCTGTTGACATTGGGTTTCAAGGATTTATATCCAGATTTGGAACGAAGATATCAAAGACGGCGAGGAAATGGAACTGGAACTATTGCATCCAGTTCTTCATCTTCTGATCTAAGACCAATAGGGTCAAATCTTCCTCCACTAAAGCTGGAAGATCGCACTCGGAAATCAATCGTTGGATTGCCGAAACCTCTAATCCCAGAAGGAATAGAAGGATGTATTGGGAATACACCGTTATTCAAGATCAAGAGTCTTTCCGATGCCACAGGATGTACCATTCTTGCCAAAGCCGAATTCTTGAATGGAGGGGGAGGAAGTCCTAAAGATAGAGTCGCGTTGAATATGATCATGATGGCTGAGGAGGAAGGCTTCTTGAAACCCGGTCGAGGTGACACTATTTATGAAGGCACTGTTGGATCAACTGGCATATCACTTGCAACTTTAGCACGTGCTAGAGGCTATAAAGCATATATCTGCATGCCCAATGATCAAAGTACAGAGAAGTCAGATCTTCTTCATCATCTAGGTGCCACAGTTGAAAGAGTTACGCCTGCACCCATCACTTCTACGGAGCATTTCGTCAATCTGGCAAGGAGAAGAGCAAAGGAACATACAGCCTCCAAAACAGATTCTAGCAGAGGCTTTTTTGCCGATCAATTTGAATCTCGTGCAAATTATCGGGCACACTTTCAATCTACAGGGCCCGAGATCTACGCCCAGACAGGAGGAGATGTAAGTAACTAAAATTCAGGACTTTTTATACACTTTTTAGCTGATGACATTTAGATTGATGCATTTGTAGCAGGCGCTGGGACAGGGGGAACCATGTCCGGAGTTGCACTTTATTTGAAACAAGAGCAACTCATGGGACAAGACCTAAAAGTTGTACTCGCTGATCCTGAAGGAAGTGGTCTATACAATAAAATCAAGCACGGTGTGATGTTCTCTTCAACAGAGAAAGAAGGTACGAGACGTCGACAGCAAGTTGATACTATCGTCGAAGGAATTGGAATCAACCGCTTGACAGAAAATTTTGAAGCTGGACGAGAAATCATCGATGATGCCGTCAAGGTGACAGACATGCAGGCACTCAAAATGGCGAGATGGTTGGTTGAGAAGGATGGTATTTTTGTGGGTAGTAGCAGCGCTGTCAACTGTGTGGCAGCTGTAGCGACAGCATTGGAATTAGAGAAGGGAAGTACGGTGGTTACTATCCTTTGTGATAGCGGAACGAGGCATTTGAGCAAATTTTGGAAGAAGGTCGGAGAGTTGGGGCTGGAAGAGGAACACGATGACCAAGATTTGCTAGCTCACTTGCACCTTCGACCCACAAGGAAGTAGATTTGGTGACGAAGTCTCCACTCTCAGAAAGCAACTGTTATGGTAACTGGCTTTCACGGGTCAACAAGGCAGTTGTACAATGCTCAACTTCAATTACCGCAATCAGTCTACGTCTACTTCCGTTGTTTGAGTCTGGTTCATACAACAGACCTTTATGGATCAGCTCCAACTCACAGAACTTACCCTCCAAATAAATCTGTTCAATGCTTCTTATGGCAGCCACTCTCCGATATTAAAGTTGTTTAAACCGTGGTCAACCACCAATCTCACTTTTCTATTGTGAACATTCTTTAACCAACACACCTCGCAACTTTACATTCTTATTCGGCCTTTTTTCTTTTTGCGTTTTCTCCATATCCTCCAAACTCTGGTCCAGCATCATAAACAACGGCGGCTATTTCCAATACTTCGAAGAGATGCTGATATTGCGACGATGCCCTAGGGAATATAAACCTTCAGCAGTTTATCACATGACGTGATAACCTTAAGCAACGAGCAAAAAAGCCCAATCTTATAATCAAATGCTGAATGGATTTGGTACCATTGCATCTAAAGATGTGGACCTCACGAAGGAGCAAATCCACGATTCGAACTGGTATGTTCACGCCGTCTTCTAAACAAGCGAGAAATCGATCAGTGTAATTAGCGTCTCACTTAGTGGAGTGAGCTCATTCAAACGATATCGAGGATGGCCTTGATTAAGGAATTTAGAATCCTGCTAGCCCAAGTAAGAGAATATCTGAACTTTTGATGGACGTCGACGCTTTAGAAATACCATGATTTAGTCTGAATGGGAAGGCATTGGCCGGTCGAAAGATTCGATGGGTCTTAGGTATTCTTATAATACGCCGGATGTCCGCTTCAGGTACCCGGACCGTGTCGGCAGTCTCAGCGAAGGATGTCATGCTATCGAGCGGAAACCTCGATGCTAAATTACATCGATGGATTGCATGAAGTGTTGGCAAGATTGAAAACCTTGAGTTTGTTAGTGAGTATTCTTCTATACTATATACTAACATTCATTGGGGTAAGAACCCGAACAGGGCCTGCTATAAGAGTGTTTAATTCCTCTGTTGCCTCAAAAATGGCGTTTCTAGACACTACAGTTTCTTCTGGGAATTGAGGCTTTTCATTATACTCCACGTCAAAGGATAGATTGAAGATATTGGTCAACAAGTATTGTCCGAGCCGAAATAATAGAGGCAAGCTCTGCAATTCTGGTTTGCAAAATCTATTATTTGTGCATACTTTTCAGTGCATTGTTCAAATGGAGCTTGACGAATTCTGAGGACATGTATTGATGAAGTGAGTGGGATGATAATCAAAGACTATGACCTCGAACTGTTTCTTAAGTTGTGGGCCCCACTAGAGGACTATGCCACGGCTATTGGTAGACTGATAGCATGACACCACCTCAATCCTCACGGATATCCCTTGCAAACTTGCTCTTTTTTTACATATTGAGATTACTTCATACCATCTACGTCTATATTTGCATATATCTTGTTTCTCATCCTCATCCCAGAACCAAGATACCTACCCATGGAACCAAAATTCGGCTTAAAAATCTCAATGCGTCGAGTTTCTGTCCAGAACTATCTAATTGTTCCAGGGTAGCGGATCCAGTTCGGCTAGTCGATGGTGCATCCAACACCGATGAACTTGTGGTAGGAGCCTCAAATTCAACAGTTTTGATGGTCTTATCACTAGCAGATGCGAAAGCCGACTGAGAGGCAGGAATAGTTGTGACTCCACCGCTGGGAGCCTGAACTACCACACCATTTACTCCCAGGCTCACGACATTTCCACCTGACAATGTAGCTATTGAGCCTCCGTATGAAATAGTCTGGCCAGCTACAATTGCGGCTGAGCTACCCCCCATGACCTCTACTGATATTGTCTGTCCTCCAATTACGCCCATATTGAAATTGTTTGCAGTGTTGACAGAAGCTGTTGAGCTAGGAACAGGGATGGTAGTAAGATATCCATCAGAGGCCTGAATGACCATCCCGCTCATACCAAGACTCGCAATCTGTCCTCTGGATAGTGTTGCGACCGGACCTCCAGCACTGATTGTCTGCCCACCCACTACAGCAATTGGAACACCCGAGCTACTACTTCCTGCAACTACAGATATTGTTTGTCCATTCACAACACCCATGTTCGCCAAATCAGTCTGAGCTGAAGGTATGGATATAGTAGTTATAGTCCCAGCAGGAGCTTGTACAATCACACCGCTAGAGCCCAGACTCACGATATCGCCTCCAGTCAAAGTGGCTACGGGCCCTCCGAGACTAATCATCTGACCGCCAACAATAGCAGCCGATGATCCTTGAAGAGATGCGGCCTTGACGGATATCGACTGTTCGCCCACAACACCCGCGTTTACAGAGTCCGAGTTCTGCGAAGCAGATGATGCCGCGGGAATTGAATATGTAGATATAACTGAATTATCGGCATTTCCGATCTCTACTCCTGAAGGAGTAAGTTTGACCACGTTACCCCCTTCAGTAACAGCTGGACCGTTCATAGATGCTGTCTGCGTACCGATAATAATAGACGATGCACCCGATGCGGCTGAGATGATAGAATTTCCAGATAAAGTAGCGACAGCCACAGGAGCATTTATAAGTAACTTTGAGGCGAAAACCGGAGTACTAGTCGGAACAATGTAGGACTCCGACCCCACAAAGATATTACTGCTGCCCACAGACACTGTCACGGGACTGTTTTTCGCATTTGAAATCGTTACCACTACTCCGACTGAAGCCGTGTATCCATTTGACAAGATACTCCCGGAAGATCCTGACACAGCCGAAAAAGAATTACTTCCTACTATTGCTATAACAGTCGGTGAAGGTGGTGGTGACGACGTACCCTGAGGCCTTGTATCTGAAAGAATTGATGCACTAGCTGGCTTAGGATCCGACGGATCTGTTGAGTCGTGACTGGTCTTTATACTTGGCTCAGAAGAGCCTGAAATTGAAGCAGCAGTGGTCGTTGACTGTGCAGGAAAAAAGAAAGTTGCCGGCCCCACCCTACTTCCACTTTCTGGGAGGTATGCAGTGCCAGATGATGAAAATAGGGATGACTTCGCTGATGCTACAAGGCTTGCAAATCCTTCGTTTCCTGTACTTAATGGCCCAGCTGAGATAGTTGGTGATGGTACTGCAGAGGTAGTTGTAATTTGATCAGCAAGTGCTGAAACAGGTTCGTTCAAATCTGTTGTCGTAGCCGGCGCGCTTGATATCTTGGTTGACCCGTAAAGACATGCCGATGCATCACCGGTACAGGCAGTAACTGGAATCGGGGGATCGAAAATTCCCAATTTACCACCCCAATGTCTACCACAGGTGGTCCAGAAATCTCTAAATAATTGTCAGAAAAGTTCAATAAAGGAGTAATGATCGAAAATTACCCCGCAGCTCGTCTCAAGTCAGTAGGCCACGATAATATTGGATTGCATTGGCTGTCTTGTCCTAGTACCATATGATTCGTTTCTAAGTAATCAAACAAATTCTCAGGCAAGATTGTAGTCTGAGGACAGTCTGTTCTCAAGTCTGAAAGCTGCAATTGCTTTGGTTCTCCCATTCGCGTTGAAACTTTAGTATTTGCATACGGTTGCAACGTAGAGATATGGGTAACGTCATACCCTACAGCATAATTCTTTAACGTAGGACCTACTTGTTTACCACATAGGTCAGTAGCCTTCATTGTATTGATGGCAAAGTATACAGAGGGCGATGTCCTTGGTTTATTTAATTAGCTATGACTAGAACTCGTCCGTCTTGTTAAACTTACATAGTAATGTCATAGTCTTCGAGATATATGGTAGAGGGATAAGTCCTGTTAATGGCTGCGGTACCGGTCGGCCAATAATGAAGTTGCACCGTGCCTATCAGGCTATATTGTCGTGTCAGCACCATAGTTTTTGTTGCTTCCCTAGAAAGGATAACTCACATCCTGCAATAATGTTCTGCAGATTTGCCTAGCGTTGTAGACTTGCATGATCCCCTTGTAATGGTTTGGCTTCCAAACATTGAATAGTTTGGCATTGAAGTGATATTGAATTTGTGAGAAGTCGATGTTGCCCTTTTTATGGTCCCATTTATGCTTATAGATGTAATACCAGATGTATGTGACGAGGCTGGTTTTAACGTTGAGTTTTCGCCAAAATTCTTCGAGTTGTTCTTGGAGATGACTGAAGATGGAGACACATGGTAGCTGGTCACATTTGCAGAATTCTTTGATTTCGTAATGATCCCGGCGGCGCTCAAGGCACTCTTTGAGCTTGAAGTGGTTTTGTTGCTCGAATTGGAGGAATTATTGGAGCTTGCAATTAATGACACGTTGTATGACGGGATTTTAGTTGAACTTGAGGTCTCTTTCGATGGTGTAGAGCCAATACTGGTGCTACTAAAGATGGTCACGGTGGCGGCATCTATTGATGCGTTGCCTGTGCCTCGGGAAGTGCCAGAAATACCGACTTTCGTAAGGTTCGCGGAGGCTAATGAGTTGTAGGAAGATGATTGACTTGAAGTCGAATCGAGTGACGACGTCGAAGTATAAAGAGATGATGAGGTAGATGAATTTGAGAATGACGAAGTCGAGTTGGTGTACTTCAAACTGTTCGATGACGTGGTTGGGTTTGCAGATCGTTCTATCACTCCTCTGGGGACAATGGCTAGAGAATCAATCAGCACAATGCTCCCGCTAAAAAATATGCCACTTCTTACCTGCCGCAACTACTAAATGATAGAAAAATAATACATGATGAGTACCTGACGAGAATAACATATTGACTACTTCACAACGACCTACCTCAAGCGAATAGGTGCGCAAGGGAACAATCGAAAGAATGTCGTTCGGATAAAAGAGAGGGGGGAAAAATGGTCCCCGCGGTAGAAACATGAAGGAATCGAGTGTATATCAGCTAGGAGTAAAGCTCAACTTTCAAATTTGAGTCGGACCCATGGTAAAAGTTTGTAACACCACCAGGGTGTAAAGTGCCATCTCTGTCACCGAATGCTTGGATGGAAACTTCCATCATAAGAAGTGAACGTTACTTTCGCCTCCGGCTCCTAACCAAGTCCTAAACGGGCGTCAAATTAATAAGGCGTTCTCAAGGCATGGTATCAAAAATCAGTAGAAGGAGGCACTGTCATGCATGTAAGCTGAATAATCGATCCTTAATTCCAAAGCCGCCCGGCAGCAAAGTATCAATAGCACTCGAAAACGTGTCACCTAGGATTTTGACAAACAATTTCAGGGTATGTAGGAATAGTAATGCCTTGAAGATTTGGAGCTCGCGATCTTAATCAGGTCAATGAGGAAGATGTCGAATCTGACAGAGGGAGAGGCGATCTGATTTCAGATAGGCACGGAATACGTTGCCTTGAAAGCACAATCTCAAGAAGGTAATCTAATTCTTTGTCATCCGTGAGAGCTGAAGGAAGGGACTTTATTCAGCATGAGCTGAGGCCAAAACCTAAATTAAGATCTGAAGATGGAATTCAGGGGTAAATTAGCGCTATTTCCTTTTAGGAACTAGCGTGATGACCACTATGATGTTCCAGCCTTGTACCTCAACAATTTCTCGGGTTTTTAATTCTCTGACTTGGGCCTGGTTATCTTGAGACATCTTTGAAGACTTCTCTATCTAGACTATAAAATTCGATTCTCTAGTTGGGAATCATTAGGTTATACCATGACACCAAAGCTGGTGAGCAGCGAATCCAAATCTTGCGAGGCAAACGCCGATCATTTCATTTTGCACCCATTTGAAAGTCCCGACCCCAATATCACAATATAATATAAGCAACTTTCCCCTGGTTTGACGCATGCATGGATCTACGATGCAAATCTGTTATCCACTGAGAACTCGTTGAGCTTATCTGTAAAGCTGTGACTGCTCTGTTATACCTTCGTACCCCTGACATTGGTGGTACTGAACCGCATGGGTTAAAGATCTCTTTTGAAGCTAGCCATGGGACAACTCCTTGTCGTCACACTTGACATCCAAGGCTGATATTCCGTCTTGCCATCTTATGGTAGGTGCTGATGTGGGCTAGACACATTTTTTTCTAAATGGCTTTCATGCTTCTCTTCTAACGACCGATTGTTCCATTTCTCAGAATCCATCTCCGATATCAGCGATAGACATGCTATTTCGCCGTGATGCGCAACATTCGCTGTACTGTAGGATTTCTAGTCTTCACTTTCACGGCGAGCGCCTCCGCGATATCAATTAATAACTTCAAGTCATACTATGAGACACGCACCGATATCGCCGAAGTCGTTCCCGCTCCGATAGTCATCCCGCCTAGTCAATACTTCGAGGGTGCTGATGGACATTGGAGTACATTCAACATAAGGGTAGGCACGCCGGCGACGAGTGTGCGAGTGGTTGTCTCTACCAATTCGCAAACCACACTGGTTGTACTCCCTAGCGGCTGCACAAAAAATGCGATCGACCCCGTCCCAGCAGATTGTGCAAACGCTCGAGGTGGTACATTCAACAACACACTTTCCAAAACATGGACCGACCAAGGTATATTTGGAATCAACGGCGTGAGCAACGGGTTCGAGGCTAATTTAGGATACAACTTTAATGCGGACTATGGCCTGGACACTTTAGGTCTAGGATATTCTGAAGGCGCGAATGGGCCTACTCTGAAGAATCAGACCATCGCAACATATGCAGTGGCTTCTCCATTATACACGTATGTCTCCCCTCGACAGTCGTTGTCTTCATTGGCTTATTTGCAAAGTGGTATTCTTGGTCTAGGCACCCAACCAGTGATCTATCAAACATTTGGCAATATTTCCGTGCCCTCTTTCTTTCAGAGCTTGCGAAAACAGAATTTCATACCGAGCTTAAGCTGGAGTTATACAGCTGGAGCCAAGTACAGTAAGTGCCTCGATGCAAAAACGACAGCTATCAACTAATTTTTGATTAGGACTTAAAGCAGGCCAATTTGCACAGCTAATATTTGGTGGATACGATACATCTCGATACCAACCTAGCGCGGTAACATTTACTCTGAACGCAGACGTTACACGTGACTTGCTTGTCGGCGTTCAAGCAATAATCTTTCAAGGACAGACTACTACTTCACTATTACAAGATCCCATATACGCGTTTGTGGAATCGACAGATCCAAATATATGGCTCCCTCTTAGCGCATGTCTTCTCTTTGAAAAGGCATTCGGGTTGGTCTGGAACGAAACTGCCTCAATGTATTTCATAAACTCCACGCAATACACACTTCTTTCTGGTGCCAATCCTACGGTAACATTCTCTCTTGCCAACACCATTTCTGGAGGGTCTACTGTCAATATTCAACTCCCATTTGAGGCATTTGCTCTTCAGGCATCATACCCAATTGTCGGTAACACGACCTACTACTTTCCACTCAAGCGCGCTGCAAATGATACACAATACACACTTGGTCGCGTAATTCTACAAGAATCTTATTTAACCGTAGACTACGATCGTGGCAATTTCTCCATAAACCAATGTACTTGGATAGACGGCGCAGCTTCCAATGTAATCGCCATCAAAGCTCCATCAAATGGGACATCAAACTCTGGCAACGAGACTGGCTCTTCACCGAAAAAACCTTCCTCCAGAACTATCTCAACTGGCGCAATAGCGGGTGTTGCAATCGGTGTCATCGCCCTTCTCATCATACCTCTCACTATATTTCTCCTCCGCCGCTACAACCAACACAAACGAGCCCGTGACTCCCAACTCATCGCCGATAGTCTCGCACTAACCAACATTCAAAACGATGGCGAAAAGTCCATCACCCCTTCGGAACACGGTTCCTTTGCTTCTAGCGTCGACTTCCACTCCCCTGAGCCCCAACACCATGTATTAAATCACATGCCAGATGTTTCTTCGGTTCTCCCTCAAAGTAGAGGTATATCACACACACCCAGCCGCGAATTAGATAGTACCGAAAGAGAAATCTACCAATTGAGTGGAGAGAGCAGGAAAGTAGAGTTAGGAAACACGGATACGGGGTATAGATTTGAGCTTGCTGAAGAACAACTTCCCGTGGAATTATCGGGGGAGAGTATGAAGATTGAAGAGTTGGTGTCGCCGACCTTGGGGGAGGAGGGGAGGTTTGTGCAATTGAAGGGATTGGAGAGTGGGGATACTAAAGCGGGGAGCAGGGTTGAGAGGCAGGGGATAGGAAGGTGTCGTGAAAGGGCGAGGAGTTGGGAAAATAAATGGCCGGAGACGCCTGAGACGGGGGTGGTTATGGGATTTGGTCCTTCTGAAAGGGTTAAAAGTGGCAAAAGTACGGGGTGTATGGGATCTAATGTACCAAGTGGAAGAGATGGTGAATGTATGACCTCCAGTCCGAGTTTGGATCAGTCGGATGCGGCAAATAGATATAAGACGGGCTTTATATGATATACGCGGAGGAAAAATCTCTTTCTTGAAGATTGGCATATACATCGGGAAGTGAGGTTTCAATATATTCTGAGTAGTATTTACTGGTAGGATGTGGGTTTTATTGAAATATACCATGGATTTAATACACGATGTTGACGAGAAATTTGTCGTAGAATTAGCGCAGATATGTTGTATCATATTTCTCTCCTAAGTTTTGGGGAAATCTTGTTTGATAGTGCAATTCTTCAATACTTGCAAACTTCTGTTTAAATAACGAACCGTTGGTGCCAGATAAGAACCCTTTGAAGTATCAAGCTCCAGAGTGTACAGATTCGATGTGAGCTACTTTACGGAAACGGGATTGATATCAATATCTTGATCTCTGCCCCACCCGACATAGTAAATCGTCGCTGTTTTCACGGCGCGAAACTTCATGATGGTCTACTCTCCCTCAACTATGATAGCTTTCCATCGGGTGATGTCTCTCTCTTTCTCACCCGCTAAGTTTATTTTGAGAGCCCCTGTCAAAGGCCCCATCGACATTAGCTATGTCCCGAAGCTTCATGAAGCGTTAAATTTTCACTAACTACGCACTCAAGATCTTTTTATTGATGACTAGACAGTAACTTGGGTATCCTTGAAAGAAGAGATAAATGGAATATAAAATCATTCATATTGTTGATCGATTAAAACGTCATGGAGCCCCGCTAAATTGGTCTATAAACTGGCTCGCCAAAGTTCTCCTTCTCCCAACTTCTCCACCCAACTGGCCATCGGACCCCGTAGCAGCGGCGGTATTCTCCCCTTCTAATCTCCTCCTCATTCCCTCAAACCCCTCGCTTCTCTTCTTGGCTTCAACACCCACCATCCAACCCGGTAATCTCCATCGTGTGATGGCTGCGGGTAGCACATCGTTTCGCCAGCAATAACCAATAGCCCAGCCCACCATAGCAGATATAATTGAGCCTGGGAATTGAGAAAGACCAAGTTGGATAGCGGGGAGATATATGTACGATTTATCCGAGAACGTAACACCTACGAAATTCTCCTCGGTCATGGGTGCAGAGGTAGCAGCAACTTTGTATTTGTATTGATGTGGAATAACGGCATGATATTGAGCCAGGATAGCGAATATAAGAGCTGTAGGCCCTGCAGGTAGATAGTTTATCGAGTAAAGGGAAAGAGGTCGTAGAAGGATGAGTAGGGTTGGCGATATTATCGAAGTGAAACAGAAAGATAGTAGCAGAAAAGACTGGAAGTCATTCTAAGCAAATGTACATGGCAGGGTAAGGATTTTAATCACTCACGGCAAATCTACGAGATCCCCATAATCTTTCCACCACTCTCATATTATAGTATGTGATCGCGCCAAAGAAGACTTCCGTCGAATTGGTATAGCACAATTGATAAGCAAACATGCGCCATAACTGATGGTAACGTAGCAGATGAGGATCTGCTTGTATGTAGAAAAAATGCTTTGCATCTGTAATGCTGGCGAGGATAGAGGCTGCGATTACCCCATATACAAGGCTGCGCGTTACCGGCACATCTGTGAATCCGGTGGAGAGCATATCGATGTGTAGATTGGCGACTCGAAGTTACGGATAATTCACTTAGAGCTCTGTTTCTGTGTTGATTGGGGTCGATATATATCGGTTTCGAATAATACTGGGCTAAAGGTTTGACGCCAGATTGGCCTTTCAGCCTTATGGTGATGATGGAAGTGGATTCCTTGGCGTAGATATTCACTACAGGGATGGCATGGTGCACTAATGACCCCCTTTGCTTACTAATCAGATGCTAATCCTCCAAATGTTTTTTTAACCGAATTGCATACATCAATCACTTCTAGAGCGAGCTCTAGGTGTTTTGGTCACGACATTTGGCAGACGTCATGATTGTGTTATATAGCCTTGAAATGGGTCAAGGTTATTAGTATTAATGTTCATGTATGACAGATAGCAAGTATATGGGCTCTCTAGATCTTCCTGGAGCACCACAGGCCACTACGATCTAGTGATGGAACTATTATTACTCCTAAAAGACCGAAATTTAGGTCTATAGATGAGTTACTCCTTCAACTTCGTCTCTTAAGCTTGCCATCCATAGCGATTAGTGGGTCCAGAACATGTACTTAAGTTGCTTAACAACTTTCTTTCGAGAATAGGCGACGACAAGATTTGTTACCGGCGTCTGTGATAGGTTTGGTGTACTCGGTCATACCGGGTTGGTTGAACGATGTTCAAGCCATAAGGCTAAAAAGCGGAAAGAAGATAGACTAAACGATGAGCTTCTATCAGAATATGTCAAATAGTTTTGAGTGATGAAGGATAAAACTGCGAGTTTGCGTATGGGTGTGCAAAGGATAGAAAACGCCCGACTGTAAATTCAGAATTAGCTGTATGTACCTCACAAGTCACCTGTAACACAGTGCACCAAGGCAAGTTTAAGTTCAAGTGGATAGTCTCTTCGTTTTTTTGTTCCTTAAAGTTACTACGATGATGTTTTGATCCATGCGGTTCAAGAAATAGCATTGGCACCACTCAATTGTTCGATTAGTTCCTTAATACTATCCCCAGTACCTTCTATTCCCTATCAAACGCGAGTTCACTTTAGATAAAACTTCCCATCCATTCCACTTTCCCTTGATATTTATTCGAAGCCGCAACACCATCGATCCTGTGATGAAAACATACTTATTGTAAGTAGAAAAATCATCGTCAAGCCAAACTTCAGGATGACCAGAAAGGTCTACCTGCTCAGCTGAAATCATTCTGAATCATTTAGAACGCCAACCAGGTCCAAAAAATAAGCGTCTGTAAAAGACTCCAATTCGTCGAAAATGCTGGGTTGTTTTTCTGTGCGCTTTCTCTTGTTTGCACCCGAAGTTGGTGAAGTCGGGACCGAAACTGGAGCTGGGAGCTTGAGGGCTTTTGTGCGACTATTGTTCTTCCTGTCGGATTTTGATGACATTACCTGTGCAAGATGAACTGGGGCGCCTTCGTCTTCGTCTTCGCCTTCAGATTTGCGCCGTGTATCAAGACGACTAGCGGTTCTCTTTGAAACTGAACTTGTAGTTGTAGCGTCAAGAGCTTTACCAATTCGAGAATTCGGTATGAGTTCTTTGATAGTCCTTGTCGATGGATCGCCAGCCTCCTTTTGAGTTTTCTTGGGTGTCTCCTCCGTCGCAGGTGAGATATGCTTCAAATATCTTGCCGCTCCCTTCCATTTGGGTTTCTCTCCTGGGAATGCATCCAAATCATCGGCAACTGTGAACGCATTAGTATCGATCATAATTCCTCAAATAAGAAGCACTAACAAAGAGTCTCCCAAGTCCAGCGCTCCGCCATCCAATATCTCTCCCCATCCGGAATATTCTTGTATGTACTCATCTCAACCCGATCATGACTTTCAGACAGGATGTCGAGGACTTGTTCCTGGACATAGCCGTAACTGATGGCTTTGGAGAGCATTGTTTCGTATATGCTTTTGTAAACTTCCATCTTGATAAATCGATAATCGTTCTACAAATTCGTTGTTGTAAGTTTTTGGTTGTTTGATTTGATTTGATTTGGGAAGTTGAGGTTCAAAAGTCAAGGAATATTATGAGCGAACCTCAGACCGTCAATTCACTCTCGAGAGAAAATGTATGAATTTTCACATGTTTTAATGGGAAAAATATCAAAGCTGAGAGGAAAATCGTCGCTAATTCTTGTTCTCCACGTCTACTCCCCCAAAATTAAAACAACCAAAATGGCATAGGACCAGTATCTTTACACGCCTCGAGGCGCCTGGGAAGAAACCCTATGAGATGTAATTTTTGTTTATAGCTGAACCCTTCAATATGGGAATATAGACTTATCGCGATTCAAACACCCCCCTGTCTTGTAGGTGGTTACAGCGACTAACTGCGCCAAGGGTTTGTGGTGGGCGATAATGGAGTTTTGATAGAGGGAATGATGATTTTAGCGTTAACACATGTGGATGGGCGGGTGTATGCCCCAATTTTTCATCTCACATCTATCTCCTCCCATGAAAGAGAAATACATGGGACTAGACTCAATTATTCAATTAGATCGAAAGATACAGACCTTGGTCGCCTCTCAGGGTGAGAGAAACAGCCCAACCTGAAGATGCACTTTGAGGGGCACTCGGCATGATACTCCCTCCCACTCTAATCACTACATTTAAGCACTGGTTTTCGGGTTGGCTTATTTGTAGACGAAATGTTTCTAATATTTGGAGCGACATAGGAAGTTCATTCAAATCAGGTTATCACCTAGACAGAAACGATTGAAATTTTGGCTGAAGTATTTTTATTCGGCCAGAACCAAGTTACACTCTGTAATCATTAAAATGATAGCTAAATGATACCATCGATCATGGTCCTCTTATACCCAAAGCCAAAGCTCAACAGAGGTGCTAATAAAATGTCCAGAAATAAGTCCACCCAAAAACGCTTTCGATTCAAAATAGTACAATGTCCAGACTTCAGACCTAGAACGAAACCTTTGCACTTGCCAAGTTACATACAATCCTATTTAAATGAACTGCCGCACCTTTTGAATGTATGGCAGAACCAGGGTTATGATTTCCGACATCCTCCTGATGATTTGCCTTCTTTTGTATCCGGGCCGGTCAAATTCCCGGAAAATCGTTGCTCTTGCCATTAATTGTAATTTGACCACAGCAATCAACAACTTATTCGGTCCACAGTCCACAGAACCAGCAAGTAAGTTTTCACGATGTGGGAATACTTACAAAAAGTGTGCCAACCTCCCATAACCTTTCATCCTCTGAATGTCTGCCTACCCAGGCTCGCAAAAGCGGACGTTTTGGCCGGCAAATATTTGGTCGATTTACTGTTTGGTAGCTCTGCAGCTTTTATTGAGGGCTTTGGTCAAGAGGACGGGGTAGATGGATTTGTAGGTTGTTGTTTTCATTGCGAGCGGATGTTGGATTTGGAATTTTGGGCTCATGATTTTTGGATGCTGTTTATTGAGAAGGAAGGTTGAAGTTAATGGCTCAATGATTTTTTGTATGATATTGAGACTGAGGAGGAATATTTGAAGTTATTGTACGAAGTTCACAAGGGAAAGTACATGATAGATCCGGGCTGCACCTATCTAGGTATGCAAACCACGTTCTTTCCCTACTAAGTTGATAAAGGTTCAAATAAAATACCTTAATGTTGATCTTCTTCGGAATCAAAGAAATCGCACATAGTACAAAAAATCCATCTCACTACCAACTTAGTATTCAAATGGATATACTATTTTCCGAGGGAAATAATTGCACCAAGGTAAAATGACAATATCCACTCTTGGAAAGGGATGACACTAGAACCGAAGCGAGGTCACCAATACCGCAAAGCAAGGCAAAAAATGCACCCTTCCTAACCTCACCTCACCTCACCCAACCTCCTGGCCTCACCAAATACGGACGAACCCAGGAAATTGCACTCAAAAATTGGAATTGTACCATGCGTCAATAGAATCCATGAAAGCAAATGAATGAATATTAGAAACTATTTGTAGATAGAAGTTATAATAAGTGGATTCGAAATAAAAAAAGTAAGAAATAGATCCCAAGAAATTTTGCACATTCGAACCCATCATCAACCCAAATTATGCCCGCCCCGAAAGAAAATAAAAAGTTCCAATTCAACACTTTTTTGACAAGGAATAATAGTAAAACATTTTGGGAATTAGGATTTCACGGATACGCTTTCGTCTAGGTGTTCGAAGTTGTAGCCGGTGGAATGTCCGACATCGACTCCAGATGCAACGCCATTGATCTCATTGTTGTGTGGCCATTCGGCTTGTTCTAATTGATCGTGTCGTTGCCGCTGTTGTTGATGATTATTATGATGAGATTGATGTTGATGTTGTTCATGCGTATCGTGATCGTGGTTGTGGGGTTCGAATTGCTCTTTCGTAATGGTATCCTCATGTTCATTAACATCCTCTGCAACAACGTTCCCTTCCAGCTGTACCCCACCTCCAGAAACATCAACCCCAGCAGCCCCAACATCTATCCGATTCACGGCCCCAATTTCGTCCCCATAATCCACGGCATTTCTCCTAGCCTGTGCCTGCGCTTCTTCTTCCGCAGTTGCTTGCTCAATCCACGGTAACAATTTCGACTCAATGTTACTCTCAATATAGCCATTCCCATTCTGTTTACTCGGACTGCTGCTCATCACCACATCCGACCAAGGAAGCTCATTCGCATGCTTACCCGTTATATTGTCCCTGTCATTAACATGGACAGTATTAACATCAACATTATCTCCATTCCATGACGCCTGTGTCTGTTTTTGCTCTTGCGTATCGTTCGCCCACGCAAGTTTATTTGTAGGTTCGATTTGCGTACTAGTATCTGGCCACGCTAATCCCTTGTTTTCCTCACCGTGTTCCCAAGGCGTACCAGCTGGCACGGAATAATTTGCCCATGCTGGATCCGCGTCAAATGATTCATTGTCATTAACAGTATTGGCAGGTAAATGTCCATAATAATGACCGTCTGCATCCCCGTAAGCTCCGATATTAACCCCTGCTGGGTTGCTGAAGAAGCCATCCATTTGATTCGTGGGATCAGTTTCATTTACAAGTGTGGATTCGCTATCCACAGTTGCATGGGATACAAAACTGATGTTTTCGTTGGACATGTCGAAATTTTCAGTAGGGTATGTATAGCCTGGTGCATCAAAGGGGGATTGAAGACCAGCTGTATGTGGAGGGGTAGCAAGGCCTTGAACAAAGGTGTCAAGAATGTTGGGTTGCTGCAGGTGAAGAGGTGATTCGGGCCAGGAATTGTAATGTTCGAGATTTGTAAGGCCATGGTTGTTGGGGTGTGGTGGCGGTGACATGCACATGTGGCGTGGTGGAGCTGGATCGACATAGCGCCAGGTGGTATCGTTTCCTTCTCCGCTGTGAGCTTTATGGAAAGTCCAGACAAGAATAGCTCGTCGGATGAACGGCATTCGAGCGCCGGCAGAAGACTGCAATTCTTGATACATTGAGATTTGATCAACATACTCCCGAATGGAGTTTGTGGGACGGCCTAAACCATCTCCTCCATATGATTGTGGAAGACGCTTCTTTTCGATTTCAAAATGAAGGTTCATGAGCTGTGTGAATGTGTATGCCCAAGTCTCGGCAGGTATCGCGACTTTGATTCGAGTTTCGCTGTCAGTCCTCCCAAGGACTGTGACGGGTAATGCCGTGCTTTCTAAGACGGGATCTCTGGTAGGGTCCCCGTAGAGGTCTGCAGGTTTGATTAAGCTCGTCACAGATTGCCAATCAAATCCAGCAAACTCTATGCTTGGGATAGACATCTCTAATCGAGTCAATAGCTCACTATTATCCGGAGCATGAGTTTTCATCAAATCCAATGACACATCCATATGGATGATATCACAGTTCAAATCGTTGATAGAGTGTAGTTGTGCCAAGTGGGGAAATTTTTGTCGCCAGTGTACTATTGATTCAAGGCTTCCGCGCGGTTTTGATGATGACAATCCCGAGTATCTATGTAGTACTAAACCATCTCGCCGAAGATCTTGTTCGGTTTTCATGACTCCATTTCGTTCATTTGGTACAGCGAAAGGTGTCATAAGTAGCCAGAATGCAGCAGGCTTCATGGGATGGTGGTTGCTGAGTATTATCTGATTCAGACCTTCATATTGATCATGACGTCTGTTGGGGAGCCGACCCTGTGAAAGTGCTACAAGTGTTGGGTCCTTCTTGAAAGAATCTTCGAAGCCATTTTTGGGACCCTTATTTGGAGGAAAAAGGCGCTGGACTGAAAACCATTAGTCTAAACTTCCAATGTCTCGTGGTAGATTTCTTACATAGTGCAGGGTGAGGGGTTAGAAACCCTTTTAAAACTTGAATGTGACTAGAGACTTGCTTTCTCGTGCGCATCATAGTAGGATCGGGACGTTGACCAGGAGGCAGTGTATTCTTGTATGCAATCCAAAGATATTCCTTGATAAGCTCATTCCGACCATGAGGTTTGCCCTTGAAAGAAAACTTTCGCCTTCCCATACGAGGAATAGCGAGGAGAGCTTGAAGTATGTCAGTCCACCTTCCATTGTGATAATACATGGGTTATACGAACCATCAAGAAACGCATCCTCCAGAACTACAGGCCACTTCGAATCAGCTGATTGGTTTCCGTCTCGAGTCGCCCGAGCTCGATAAGCTTGATACTGAGGCGAGTCAACTATTGGATTGCGATTACTATGTCTGTTGAAACGTTGTTGTCGATTGTGCCGTTTACGAAGTTCCAGCGTATTGCCTACAGGTGGGCGGAGAGGTTGTGATGGTAGAGTAGGCATAGAATACATTGATCTTTCTTGGCCCCTCATGGGGTGTCTCTTATTATCATGATATATATTTGCCGACGCCAGCTCGTGAAGCTGAGCGTTGCCCGCAGAATCCGAAAGAGGCTCCTTGAGCCTTGACAGACCACTGGATTCGTCCAGTTGAAGCTGGTGCGATGGATATACTGATGGCAAAATATTCCGGGGATCTTCCATCGACTAGATGGTATAATCTGGGGTTTGAGAATGCTTCGACGGGTTCGAAATTCCAGTCAGTGTAGCGTTTACACCCAAGGTAGGCTGTGCAAGAGAAATGTGTTTGCGGTCGACGAAGAATCAGGATTGCAGTGAAAAATGTTTGGAGGAATGGCAGCAGAATGAAGTTGCACGAGGGAATGTCACCAGATTAAGAATGAAGTAGGAAGGCCGTGGCAGCTTATTAAGAAAGCAAAGTAATTGAATATATATGGCTAGGATGCAGGGCTGTTTGGATGGGGATCAGCCAGATCTACCTTCATTGACAGCCCAGGTAAACGTTTGCAAACGCCACAAAGCTTACAGAGCTCAAAGACCAAAATAGCCCCACCTCTGATCTCACCGACGTAAGGAATTCAGGTTGCGGGGAAAAGTCACAACAACGTGAGGAATGCTTCATTTGCGTGAGCATGTAATTTCGTCTTCATTCTCCCAAGGCCTACGAGTATGAATTTGATGAATAGTTCACGCACAGTAGCAAATAGAAAATGAATAATAATAACAATATATGTATGATGGTATCAAACCCCTCTCTTTGTATGGCGCCCACCAAGGGAGAAGTAAAAAATTCATGATAGCAAAATAATATCGAAACATTTTTCAACTTACCACAACAAATAATCCCTTATCGTGCAGGATTGCGGACCAAACCAATAATTAGGTTTGAAAAGATAATTTCCCTTCCATTCAAGTGTAAAAGGGTTTCCATCGAGGGTTTTCTGTGCAGGGGTGCCATTGAATTGTTTTGTGTATAGCTTCGGCAAGGGAGATAGACGCTTGCCATTTTGCGAACAATATATTATAATCCAGGGAATTCGATCTTAGTAGAATATGCGAATTATTGATAAATACGTACAGAAGGTTTCCTCAATCCAGATCCGCATCGTTGCCTTCAATATTGAATTTCTTGCGACCTCCTCCAGTAAGATTTTGCAAAGCAACTTTATTGACTTGTGATCCGACTTTCTTTTGCATTTTTTCAATCTCTTCTTCTGCGTCAAGTGTTTCTTCAGAAGCAAAGTCGATGACCAGGCGACGGCCAAGAAGATGGGTATCCTTCAGAGCCTCTAGTGCATTCTCCGCTTCACGAGCCGTAAGGAAGTCTGCAAAAGCGAAACCGCGTGTTGAATGATCGAATTTCTTGGGCATACGCACTGATCGGAGCTGTCCATATGTTCCGAATAGTTTTCGAATGTCGGATTTGGAAGCTTCGAATGGTAAATTCTTAACGATGAGTTTCGTGCGTTTGCCTGACAATTTCTTAGCTCTGTCCTCTTTTCTCTTTTCCTCGGCAGCATCGGCTCCTTTGTGTGACGCCTTGACCAGCAATTTATGATTATCAAGTGTGTATCCATCCATCGCTTTGAGTGCCGCTAGTGCTTGAGATTTGGTCCTAAATTCAATGAAGCCAAAACCCATACTAAGAACTTGGCCAGGTTTCTTAGGATCCGTCTTTGTATTAACGCGTGCCGATAAAAAGCCATCAAGGGGCTTGAAAATTTCCGTGAGACGTTGACTAGTCGTGACGAAGTTAAGATTACGGACAAATAAGGTACTTGTATCCACATTTTCAGCGCCACTTTCTCTTTCGAGTAGATCAGATGTTGAGAATTTCGGATCTGCTGCTTTGTCCGCATTCCTAGCACCTGTCGCCACTGGTTGAGCAGGTGCAGGACCAGTGAAGAGGCCCTTCGGCGCCTTTTCGAGGAAAAGCACTGTATCCTTCATTCGTCGATATGCAAGGCTTGCAAATGCTGCTCTTGCGTGTGTTGGTTGTGAAAACTCAACGATTGCGATCGTACCAGTCGGAGGCATAAGAACACGAATAACCTGGCCAAAATCTTCGAACATCTTCCGAAGCTCTTCTAGAGTCATGCCATAGGTGAAATTTTTGACCAATATGGCAGTGTCTCCTCGCTCGCGTTTCTTGAACGCATCAAGATCGACTCCGTTGTTTGCGAAGTATGACTTGGTTTCTTGGATGACTGAAGTCTCAGCGATGGCTTGCTTGACTCCAGCATCTGCCGAAGTTGGGTCAAGAAGTTCGGATTTCGACACTCCCAAGCGTTCAGCCACCGATGAATTAACAGCGTCCTGATTCATATATAAAGAGTTCCAATTGAAATTGTTTGAGGATGAATCAGCCTTCTTCTTGAGAAGTCTTTGCTTCTTCAAGGGAAGCTTTGCTATCGCAAACTCATCTAGCTTGTTGTCTCGTTTAGCTGCAGCAGGTAATATGTGCAATAATCTTCCTTGAAAAGGTTCACCATCTATATTATGGAATGCTTCAGCAGCAGCATTTGGGTCAGTATACTGCACTAAAACAAAACCCTTGCTGGTACCCTTTGGGTCCACCGGCAAGTGCAGCTAAAGTTTTGGTCAGCGAGCTATATTGGAGCCAATCAAACAGAAATAAAAAGTGCTGATGGTAGCTCTCAGAAAACACGAAGCATCTACTAAAATATTCGTCCAGTTCACATCACATGCTTTTAAGCATAAGCTGTCCCTATCTGGATGTTCATCATAAAGCTAGAAGGAAATGAAAATATGCGAGCAATATTCGCTGCTTACCTCTTCTAAAGCTCCGTATTGTTCGAAATGCTTCCGCAGGTCGTCTTCCGTGGCGCTGTATGGCAAGTTTCGCACGAACAGTCTTCCACTGGCCTTGATCTGCTCAACTGCCGTATCTAGTTCGGAAGGTGGATTCTCCGCCTCTTCTCCCATATGTTCTGCTTCTTCGTCGACAGCCATACCTTCAACTGGTGCATTAGGCTCTGCCTCTTTCACAACCACCTCTTCGACATCCTTGACGTCAAGATTTTGGGTTTTGGGAATGATATCTTCCGGTTCCAATATATCTAGCAATCGACTCGTATGACTCCTCAGCCAATCATCATCCGTGGCTTCAACGTTGTTGGAAGGTGTATCAACCATCACCTCATCCGCGGGGCTCGCGTTATGGGCAATAATTCTTGATGCAACAGGTGCAGCAGGTGCTTGTGGTTCGACTGGCTTCGCAGGAGTCTTCTTAACCTTACTAGGTACAGATTGATATTCGCCATCGCTTTCTCCCTCTGGTACTTCAATGGCTTGTAACTTTGTTGGTGGCTCCTCCATATCATCATCCATAGTCCCGGCTTTCCACATATTCGAATTCGACTTTGAGGCCGGTTGCATGACCTCCATGAACTCCTGTAATTTTGAATCCGCAACATCGATATCACTTCGCTTTCTCTTCGTTCCAGTGTTCAGACTTTCGGAAGCCTTTGCATCAGCCTCCTGCTTGAGCTGGCGAAGCTTATTATTTTCTCGTTCTTGTTCACGCTGTGCTTTTCTAGATATAGGTAGGGTTGAGTCTGATATCTTCAATGCTGTTAGTATAAAAACTCCCGAGCATTTGAAATTTTAGGAGTACCTACAGGTCTAGCAATCTCCACACCAATTTTCGACATTCGTACAAATGACTTGTTGAAATATTTGACTGCCTTTGCGGCTTCTTCTGGTGTTTTATATCCAACGTAACCAATCCTTCGGTGAGAAATCAATTTTGCATCGGTAATTTCTTGCTTCGCGCTAAAATGAGTTTTGAATTCATCTTCGGTGATGTTTGGAGGAAGTCCCTTGATGAATATACGTGAAGAAGCCATGTTGAATCGTAGATAGTAATAATAGTGTAGATAGTTGTGTATAAACCTATTTTATAAGTGCATTGGTTTGATGTGATGAAAGTATGACGGCAAAAGAGTACTTTTTGGAGGTTGTGAAGTGAGGTTGTGAAGTGAATTTGTGAAGTTGAAAATGTTCCATCATCAAATAATTTTTTCATGGGAGAGATATTCCGGAGCGGAGACTACTCTAGCATATTTTTCCTTAGTCTTGAGCTTAAAATCTGGAGTTGCCATATTATAGTCCGTGCATGAATCCCGATTAAGAAAATCCGCAGCGGAAATCTACTACTGGCTTCCCCAGAATAGGAATTACCTAATGATTTTTAATGAACTCTATATATGTATATATAAATATTTATATATATATATATATATTCAGTAATATACGACCATTTTCTTCCGCGAATCAGTAAGTATTACCAAATCTAGTTGGAGTTATGTAGTATGTATGCACTGTAAAACTTCGGCTAAACTATCAGCCCTTCTCTCTTCCTCCTTTCTCTACAACGCGCGTTTATTATTCCAGAACAATCCCATATTTCGATAACTCTACGAACACCCATTACACATCTACAAATCCAATACACATATTATCTAAATAAACAAAATGGCAGCTGTACAACCATCACAACAGCAGGAAGAGGCTCTGACGGGTATGTATCAGTCTTGATCTTCCAAAAACCTCTCTTTAGCTGCCCGAAGCTTCCCATTCTATAGAATCTTAGCTAACTATGATTTGTTGCAGCTCAGATTAAGTCAGTCGATATGGTGAGTTGATGATACTCTGTGCGATCATCTGCAGCGGCAACTAAATTATTTAAATTTAAATAGAGCGACGACATGGCAGATGAGGCTATTGAAACTTGTATGTCGAAACTCTTACAAACGATGCGATAATAGTGGCCTACGATGGGGGCGGAATGGATATGTTTGAGATACTGACGACATAGATAGGTAGACAGGCTATGGCCAAACATTCTGTTGAGAAGGTAAATACGCTACTCCCCCTCAAAGTCTTATTTTGACCTCTTTTTCGCATACTAATACAATCTATCATAGGATATCGCACAATATGTCAAGAAAGCTGTACGTACCGATAGTTTGCGCGAATAAAATGAGCAAAGGATGAGGTGCTAAAGAGTCGAATAGTTTGATGAGAAGAGAGGTCCAACATGGCATTGTATCGTGGGTCGGAACTTTGGATCGTTCGTCACACATGGTATTACCCTCCCTTCAGTACCGATTTTCTTGTACCCCCTATCTGACCTTCTTGCAGAAACCAAGCACTTCATCTACTTCTACCTCGGTCATTGCGCGATACTTCTCTTCAAGACTCAATAAATGTTTCATTCCCACACACAGACGAAACGAATCACTCTCACTCATTGGACGAAGGCTTAATTGTAACAACGGAGGGGGTATTGAGAGAGGGCAACCGATAATGAGTTGTTGAAGTGGTGTTTAGGAAAATTACACTACAATTGGCCTGGCGTTTTTCGATTCTCAAGCAGTTTATGATATCAGGAAAAATTGAACCGAACTTTGTCAATTGGATGCACAGTTTGCAACTTTTATGTCCAAAAGGCTTGAAAAAGGTGCAGTTGGGGCGCCAAAGCCTTTAAGTGCTTCAAGTGTTGACGGAACCCAGCTCTATCCGAGGAAACCCCCTTTCCGTCACTACTTCTATTTCCATCTTTCAATTTTAATCTTCCCCTCCAAAATTTTCAACCACTCAGGACCAGGGAAATTTTCTTCTCAAATAAGCACTGTACATCTGCTTGATCCCCTTTGATACAGGCCAATCGGGGTTCTAAAACTTATACTCTTGTAATCCTTCGCTCCCAAGAACCTTTCGGAAATGGTAGGGTTGAATCATCGCTAGCTTATATAATTGATTTCCAAACTTTACATTCTCTAAGTGGAAAGCAGGGTAAAGCATAATATATCAATATATCATTGACCGGAGTATAAAACCCAGAATCCATCATGCGCCGCATACCTTCTTCCCTGGAACTTTTATTGTATTTACTTTTAGACAAGAAAATAGTCAGTCAGTCAGTCCCAAGGCCACAGAATTGTTCACATTCAGCTAGGTACTTATTCGAGCTACTTCAATCCCTTCTCAATCCCTTCCCTTCCCTTCCTAATCCCTTCCCCGTATCCAATCTAAACTAGTAATCAGTAATCACCCCTCTTCTAATTCTTCTCTTCTCTCCTCTCCCCCCTGCAATCCCCAAAACCCTGCCTCACAAGTAGATACTAGATACTAGATATTAAACCTACGCTCTATCTCTTTCTTATTTATTTCTCCTTCCCTTTCTTTTCTTTTCTTTTCTTTTCCTTCCTCTCCCTTTCCTTTCCTTTCTTTTTTCTTTTCTTTTCTCTCTTCTTTTCTTTCTTTTTTTCCTCTTTTCTTTTCCTTCCCCTTTTCCTTCTCCTTTTCCTTCCTTCTCCCTTCCCTTCCTTTCCCTTCCCTTCCTTCTTTTTTCCCTTCCCTCTCCTCTCCTCTTCCCCCCTCTCCCTTTCCTTCCTCTCCCCTTCCCTCCCCATTCCCCTTCCTATCCTTCAATCCCAAGCCCTTCAAATTTCCAAAATACCCTTAAATACCCCAAATATCCCTAAATACCCTAAATATTATCAAGTAAGCCTCTAGCAAGTATCTATCCATCATATCACAACACACCGCATCACACCACAACACAACACAACACAACACATAAGCATTAGCCTTAGAATTCACATACAAAATCACAAAAAACCATCATAGATTATACCATCTTAGTATTTATTCAACATCCGCTTTAAGGAATTTCATCCGGAAATCCCATTTCTTTTTTCTCTCTTCTCTTTCCTTTCTTCTCTCTCTACCAAATGCAATTCATCGCTATAATCATCTGTCTCTTCGTCTTTCATCTCATCCCATCTCCATCTCCATCTTCAATTCCATCTCCATCTCCATCTTCAATTCCATCTCCATCTCCATCTTCAATTCCATCTTCAATATGACCACCCATATGTGCAGTAACCAAATATCAATTATCCCCC
>NGKJ01000004.1:446051-459313 GCA_002162495.1 Myriosclerotinia curreyana
AAATCCAATCCAATCATTCAAAGTATTTAATTATCCATTCCCTCATCCCAATCCCAATCCCAATCCCAGTCCCAAAGCCAGGCAAAACCAAAGAAAACTCAGTATATCCGCATTTCGCATCCAGGCATATCCATAAACCAGGTACCCAGAAACTCCTTTTATAATTCAAGAGAACGAAAAAAAAGAAAGAAAAAAAAATGACGCCGATTCCGTCCCTGTCCCGATCCCAAAGGGTATTTAGTTGAAGCTCCATCCATGGAGAAAAATCTCAGATTTTGTAAAAGAAGATTGCAAAAGGAAATGGTAGCTGAGAAAAAGAAAGTATTCGGTTTTACCTGCCGTGGTAGATGCCCGTGTAACTCCGTATGTAGAAAAGTAGAGGAAAAGCTGTAGTCTATAGCTCCAGCTATGGTTTATGGTGTACTTGCAGATGATAGAAAAATATTGCAGCCAAAACTGCTGTCGAATGTTGAGATTTGATATATGGTGTGTATTGTGTGACGAGGTGCAACTTGCAATTGCTGGTGCTGCGATAAAGAGAGGTGATTCATGACTTCGCCAGTAAAGCCAATCCAGTTGTGTATGGTAAAGAGATGTGTAAAAACTTCTTCATTCTTCGACAATGCCCTCCAAAATTTGTCTCTTCAAATCGGTCAAGCGCTCATGCATAGCTAACAACTTCTCTTCCTCTGTGGGGTTCTTGACCTTCGATACTGCCAATTCGTTGTGAAGCTTTAGATAGATAGGGTAGTATGTTTTGTAGTTTTGAGCGAGGTCTAATACATCAGGTCTCAAGTGGCGGGTGCTACCGGTGGAAGAGACAGACGAGGCAACACTGGACGATTTTTGGTGACGTTTGTGAATGGGTGATCGATTGTTGCGGGTATTGGACAAGGTGTGGTGGTTAGCAGGAGAAGCGGAAGACGATGATCGATCACCAGAAGACGTGTTGTCGAAGTCTGAGGCATTTGTTGGTGGTGAGGAAGCTAAAGGTGAAGATTTCTGAGGCGAATTCGCTTTTCCTTTGAAGGAATTTGAAGATGAAGTCGTAGAATTTGAACTTGGACGGGAAGATTGACTAGCATCTGAAACTCGGTGCGAACCGGTATTCTCCTTCTTTGTCTTCTTGCTCAAAGGCAAACTCGAATCGCTGGAGTCCATCATTTCCTCGTCGCGAAGGCGTTTATTGCTGGCTTTTTTGATTGGAGCCTTGGTAACTTGAGCTTTCTTCACCGGTATCTCCTCGTCATCGGATTCACTAACAAATTGGGAGGATAAATGCTTTGTCGCTGCTGATTTTGGCTTTTCGGCTTCTTTCTTTGCAGGCTTTGGTTTCGAGGCAGTTGCTGCTGCTTTGGTGGGATTCTTGGAAAGTAATCTCTTGGCCTGAGCTTCTTTCTCGCTGGGCTTTTTGGGCTTGGTTGTGGGAGGTCCTGAAGCTGATCTGACCATAGCTTCACCCTTGACCTTCGAAACGACTTTATCACCAAACATATCCTCCTCGTCGCCAGAGTCTCGGTTCTTTGATCCGTTTGATTTTGATTTCGCAACAGGGCCATTGGCGATTTGAGCTTGTAACTTGCTGAGGGACTTTCCGGTACCTCGCTCTGCTTTAGGCAAGAGCTTTTCCCACTCAGGTTCCGATAACCCCAATCTCATCTTATCAAAAACCTTAACAGCATTGTCGATTGCCCGTTGGCGCTCAGCATCATTTTCGTAGTTATAGTTGAATACATCAAGCTCTTTATAGTAATTTTTTCGGAGTTCCCATTTTCCAGTGGATGCATCAAGATCCCCCACCTTTGCCATTGCCTGCTTCAGGTCATCTTTCGGACCTGCAATTCGATTGCTAAGTTCTTTTTCAGACATTGGTTCGAGGGCGAGGAGGTGAACTACTGGCTTCCTACTGCTCTTTGCATGTTCGGCTTGTTGCTGGGAAAGAGACTTAGTCGCACCTAGAGCGGGACTTCCCACCCCAGAAAGGGCAGGACTGACTGGCATCGACTTGGTTGTATCGCTTCCAAGCCCCTTATTCAAAAACTTTGACTTATTTGTGACCTTTCCAGCGCCTCGTTTACCTGGCACTGCTAGTGCTTGACTGATAATTTTCGTCCTAGTGAAATTAGTTTCCAAGTCCATTGCAACAATCTAGTGACTACTCACGTATTGACGTCTTTCTTCGCTTGAGCCGTAGCCATGGACTCCCTTAAATTGTCCAATGCAGTATCCCCTCTCGCAGTTGCAGGAGCAGCCTTCTTGCTCGCCTTGAGATTGTCTGTCTTATAGCGTGGTTGCGCTCCTGGCCCACAGAATTTCTTGCTGGCCAGCTTCATCTCACTCATTGTCTGTGGCTTCGACATTTTCGATTTATTCGAGTTCGTATCTTGGGAATTCGCAGTCTGGAATACTTCGTATTGAAATGGGTCGTGGTAAACCGAAAGGTTGTGGGATTTGTTGCCGTATATTAAATTCTAGTTTGCACAATAGGAAAGCAATTAGCAATTGTTTCTATTTAGATCACCAAGCGAATTGTCATTGCTATTGTCCTCAATATTGGAACAATTAGTGCCATACATGCTGCCATGCGTCGTTGAAGTTCGGCTACCCAAAAGTGAATGAAGTCATGGGGGAGGGGCGGAATATCTTACGGGACTTCCACCCAACGATAATTCTATTGATTTTCCATTCTGAACACATTTGATCATATCCTCTATCATTCCATCGCTCAAAGTCAAACCGATAGCAGGTGTAATATTTGTGGCGGACTTGTTGGAGGGAGGGTTACTCTCCAGCTTCAAGCCGGTTTGAGGAATATCTAACGAAGGAGACATTTTGAGATATTAACGGAATGGAACGACTCGGTTCAAGAAAGGTAAATAATGAGATTGTATTGTTATTGTTCGTAGGATTGTAAAGTTCGTAGAAGATGGGTGGGTGTATCTGGATTTTGTTCTTCTGGGTCTGGCCAGGGATCGATGTTAAATGAGGTTCAGCATGAAGTCGAATCACAAAATCATTTACCAGCAGGAAGGTGAATGATTCTGATGAATTGTATATAAGTGATTTATTTAGAATGAAAGATTCCAAACAGAATAATTGTTTGTATGTATGAATGAATGAATGAATGAATGAATGATTCACCCTCACAATCAATCAATCAATCAATCAATTAATCGAGTGATGAATTTAGAAGAAGAGTGAGTGAGTGAGTGAGTACATACTCTCTCTCTTTCTTTTCTCTCTCTCTCTCTCTCTCTCTCTACCGGTAAGGTTCTGGCTGGGGCTTGGGTCATGGGCTTGTACTTGTTATGGGTATTTGGGGGACTTCACTCGCCCTCCGCCTCAGATCATTTTTTGATTCGTTGTAAGATGTACAAGATTTGTACAAGATGCACAAACTAAAAGTTTTACTAAGGATGATTCGGAAAAGCGTGAAAATGTTTGGCTTGTCTGAATAATAGGTATATATATATATATATATGACCCTCTTTTTTTATTATTCATTAAGTGGAAAAGATAGAAAATACCATATATTATATCATATTACCATACCGGTATTACTATATTACTATATTACTATATTACTATATTATTATATTACTATATTACTATATTACTATATTACTATAGTATATTACTCAAGTAGACTTCAAAAAGAGATGTGAATTGTTTAACCGTAGTATATAGGTTTTAATCCCTTATATATTGTCTATACATACCTAGGTAATTAAATTTGATGGAGATAAGGAAGAAAGGGGAAATAATATAATAAATGAGAAATGAGAAGGAGGAGGGAAGGGAAGAGGGGGAATTCCGCTCTCTCTTATTACCTATTATTACCTAGTACTTAAAAGTAGGTATGAATTGCTATCATTATTATTGTCGTTGTTATTCGTTATATGCAAGGCAAGATCTTGCTGGCTGGCTATTTGTACTACCTACCTAGTCTTAGTCTTAGATAGATTGCTTTCTTTCTCTTCAAGGTCAATCAGTTAGTTATTAGTTAGTCGTTAGTCAGTCAGTCATTATTTTCCTAATATTTTCCTTCCATAGGTACATCATTCTCCCGTACGATATGATTTACCAACTGGGGTTTTTGTGGTTACAGCAGTTTAGCATGAACAAGGGTCTCGTTTAGGTTTTTATTAAAGATGTATTGTATTATTTTATAAGTGAAATATATAATATATATATATATATAAGTTATTATTCTACTTGAGTAGTTTATTAATATATATTTAAATTATACATCGAATATTAATATTATAGTTTTTTATATAATTATATCTTATAAAACTAATATTATTTAATTTATATTTAAGATTATAATTATAATTATAATTATAATTAAAGAATACTTCTCGATGGTGGCAAAAATCAGAGTAATATATTAAAAATGATATAACTTCGAAACCAAAGTTCATTCGGATTACTAAGCCATCCAAATTATATATCGGATGTTTACCCCTACAAATATCCGTAAAAGTAACTTCTATATCTCCGGGAATCATCTAAGATGCCCCCTCTCCCGCCGCTTCCCCCCATCTTTCTCTTACATCTCATCTTATCTCATCTCAAGTTCTCAAGTTCTCAAGTTCTCAAGTTCTCTTATAAGTTCATAACTAGGTATTGAAAGACGACTGGCTCAATGATGATATATATATATTTGATTCAACTTAAAGATCCTGCTGACTGCCATTATCAAAATCCGTCAGATCTCGTACCGTATTTAACTATTACGCTTACTGTATCAGGGCATGAACATTATGCATACGAACACAGCCTTCAGCTCCAAGGTATCCAAAGTATCAAGGTATTCAAGGTATTCAAAGTATCCACGATAGCCATCCTCAAACCCTTTTATACTACTAGTACTCCGTATACTTACGCAGTCTCCGCTGCACTGCACTTGCACTGCACTGCTGCCGAACTGTACCTGACTTGAACATTCGCATCCAAGGATTTGGATTCTAGATGCGAATTTGTCGTTGGGGCTTTTTTCAAAACAGGGATAAGTTTGGATGATGGGTTTTCTCTGGTAAATCATTGTTATTATTAATAATTATTATTAATAATGGAGATGGAGATCAAACATCCAAAATTCAAAAATATAATAAGTAATAATCTAGCCTCTTCTCTCTTACTCGAGAGAGTTGAAACCCGAGTTCTTCAAAAGATACAAGCAAGGTTCGGGAAACCCTATCTAAGACAGACAATAATGGAAAAGGAAGGGTATTACGGTAGATTCTCCCGATTTGTTCAGAATGGCTTTTTTTTCGGTCTGCTTGTCATTAATTAATAATTTATTATAATTATAATTATAATTATAATTATTGGGACTTTCCCATATTTCCGTCGGGTATATTCTGATAAGAGTATAATTAAATAGTTAAATAGTTATATATATATATATTATAATATCTATCTAAGCTATGCGTGACATCGATTATTATTACGAGCATTTCTCTATTCATATCTAGTACGAAAATACCTACAGACGCAATATTCGCTACCTACCTCGGAGTCGATCCTCTTTTCCGCATTATTATAAACAAATTTAACAATCCGAACCCTCTCCTTCATTTACACTTTTGCGCCGCAGCGACCCAACAAGGACCTCCTTAGGAAGGAAGGAAGGAAGTTTCACCGAAACCATTATAATATATAATAATTATAATAATCAAAAAACACGAAATTCAACCAAAAGCTCCCGGGAAACTAAACTCAAACTCATCATTCATCACTCAGTCTTCGCGTACTTCGGGATGAAATATATTGAAAAATGTTTAACATTTTCCCCCCATCTCGGCGTGGCGTCACGTCACGTCACGTCACATCCCGAAACGAAATACCGTAATCAATCCGAACTTTCTGAACGGGATGGAGAAAGTGAGTGAGAGTGAGAATAATGAAGAATGAGAATGAGGATGAGGAATGAGGGGTAGAAATTATTATTGTCAGCCCCGTCAACTTGGTTCTTTCTTGGTGTCAAGCTTTCAATGCCCCGAACTCCTCTTTACCCTCAAATCCGAAACCCATCGATTTTAAATTCCCTTCCCAGCCTTTAGAAAAGCAAAAGTTTGGTTTGCCTATGCAGCTACCGTATTTTTACCAAAAGTCATCTTTATTCAATTCGTTCAGAACTACTCGAGTACTTTGGATGTAAAGGTTCAGTATTTACCTAAGTACTTTTCCTTTTTCTTTTTCCAATTCCGCCTTTTCATCATCGTGAAGAGCGTGTGCTAGTGCTACATACAACCCTTCCCAATGAATCACTTGTATCCTGACCTAACCATCCAATATAATTAATTAATCATCCAAAGTATTGGCGAAAATCTCACACCGTCACCTCTTTGGGTAATATAAATTCATCATCATATATACGTACCTATGCAAGAGAACATTCTTTTCGCGCAATATGTTGTGTCACTCACACTATCTTCGTCAGCAGAAATGCCCTACAGCTAGCTGGCTGAGGCTGTGGGCTGGCTGCTGGCTGCTGGCTGCTGGTTGCTGGTTGCTGGCTGCTGCCCAAATTCCCTTGTCCTAGCATTTTGATACCTTATCAATCCGAATATTATTCTACTGTATGTGCATATGGTTAACCCGACCTTGATCGTTTTTCCCTTATGCTTCGAGAGTGAAGGAAGGAAGGAAGGAGAAATATGTGGTGTAATTCATCCGTCTATCTAATCATCAAATCATCCATCCATCCATCCATCCATCCATATCCATCCCAACAAACTTCATCCAAGCTCGCCGTAACCTACAAGATCAACGCTCCCGATAAAACCCTAATCCCTCCCTCCTCCAACTCAAACAACCAACCCATGTTCCCAGGCCTCGGCCCGTCATACCTTAGCGTCGCTCGCTCGCTCTCAAAGGGGTCCATTTTAACCCAAAATCCCATTATTCCCTCTGCAAGAGCGCGTGGAGAAAATGAGTAAGTAGTGCGAGCGAGTTGATACCTTTCGTACAACTGAGTATGTTTTGTTTTTTTTTTCTTTTCTTTTTTTTTTCTTTTGGGGATACTCTACATACAACACTCTACTATGATACAACACAACTTTGCCCAAGCTCCTTCAAGCTATCTACCATTGAAAGCACACGAAAGTGGGGTGGGTATGTGTGCTGTATGTACGATCCAATCTCGATTGGCGTTTGTTCCCTCTTGATGATCATTATTGAAAGCCTTCCAAGTTCCAACAGCCACTTCTACTCTTGTACGGTTGTACCCATGGTGTTGGTGTCACACAGAGGGGGTTGTACAGAGTAAAGTTCGTACGTCGGTGGAGAATTTCTATCCAATAGTTTTTTAATTTTTAACCTTACGGCTTTATTCTTCATTCTTTATTCTTGAGCTATCTGTTGAAAAGTCTAAAGTTATTATGCTTGTACGATTCCAAGATATGAAGCTCTTCATTATTATTTATCGCAGATGAGATGTCGGTATAAGTTGAAGCACCAGCTAGCTACCTATAACCCGGAAAAGAAGCCCGTGAAAGCCTTGTCTTGAGGAAGATTTGACGATCCTTCGGGAAAAGAAAGGAAAGGAAAGAGGGGCTTGGGGGAAAGGAAAAAGTATGGCTGGGCGTGCCTGTGTTCCTGAATATCCGTGGCTATTTCCGATGTGCCGCCTGCAGATTATTAACCTGTGTTATTACTTTTTCCTTTACAGACTACTGTACAGTATCACGAGTATCTCTCTTTGCATGTTGTATGTTCATTTCGCCTCGATTCCCTTGAATTCTTTGTTTCGTCTAATCGGTTGAAATCGAGTTCGCAGATAATGAATAGAAGTGTAGCAGTACAAGGAAGGATTGGAGGAATGAAACGAGATGAGAGGAGAGGCGAGACAAGACAAGACAAGATGAAACGAAACCTTCTCAAAAATGAAACGAAATAAAAGGATCATCATATCATTCAATTATTTCCTAAACTTTTTCTTTCTTTCTTGACGCTCAGACTTTTGTGCTTCATATACATACATAGTAGGGTGAAATTCCCAGTTTTTCTTTTTCGTTGACAAGGGATCGTTTTGTTCGGCTGATCATGAAAGGGTCATGATATAATCTAGATTCTGCCATTTTTCAAAGATGTGATGAGGATCTTTGGGGGCAGCTGGATACTTGCATACCAAGCATCAATAAAGTGTCTGTACAAGTGATTACTGCACGTCACGTTTGATTCATACCACGTGCGACGGATACCTACTTTCTATAATTGACCAATTTTGTTCGAAGAAGAAGGAAAGAAGGAAGGAAAGTTGGAATTGCAATGTTTCATTTGATTATTTGGTGGCGTGGAATGGTGGTAGCGGGAGGAATGGTGGACCCCTCCTCAAGGCTCAGTGGCAATGCGGTACCCCAGATATATCACATATGAGGAAGTGCGGGGAGAAGGATGGATCATTTCATTGATCCAGATGCTCGAATGTGTTAAGCCCTATAAGAGGTAGATGCCTTAATTCTGGAGAGGGGGTGTCAAGTGATATGTTTCGTATAATATGCTGGAGAAAGATTTTGCAAGAGATCCGCCATTTTTACTTTCATTCTCGAGGGAGCAATGGGTAAGAAAAGGATAAGTATCATCATGATAGTGGAAATATCAAATTATTCCTAGAGCAATAAGTATATTGTGCTTGGATTTCTGTTCTTTTATCCCATCCCCATCAATCGAGCTTGGGATGTAGATGGGTTTTTGTCGGGGTAAATCTGTGCTTTCATCTCATCCTCATCAATCGAGCTTGGAATGTAGATGGGTTTTTGTCGGGGTAAATGCATAGAGAAATATGCAATACTAAGTCTCTGAAGGTCTTCCTCTTTAATCTCTTCTGAACCAAAGCTTGGAAAGGAGAGAGAGTGTGATCTTCTATACTTTGACCGGGAGAGAAACATGTTTAGAGTTCAGTAGATGGTTCTCTGCACGGTTTTCTTTGCACTATTCCTTACCTTTGCTATACTGCACCCCAAGAGAATGCAGATAGATGTGCAGCACAGCTCTCTTTACTGACGTATTGATCATCACGGATGAGAGTATCAGATAAGAGTATCATACAAAAAATAATGGTAACGAAAAAGATAACTGTTGGAATCCAACACATTGAATACTTTGCTCTCACCTTGGCTTTTAAGATTTTTCTCTGGAAGGTATTGAGTTGTATATAAACTTTGTAATGAGAACATTGCAAACTCATCCTATTCCTTGGAATCATACGAGGGATTATCATATGAAGAGTTTCGACCTGGGATAAAGTTATCCATGAAGTCTTCAAACGACACGGCGTATTGGCTCTCCAGAGATGGCCAAAGAAGCTGAGAGCACTCTTGAATACTATACAAGTAACAAAATCATTTCACGGTCCTTTGGGTATCTCAAATAAATCGATTCTTAGGAAATTATTCAATCGTCACACTGGCAAATTGCAGAACTTCCAACTATCTACTTTGCCGCGAAAGTCATTGTCTTGTCTCCATGTTCCTATATATGCAACAGCGAGACCAATACCAACTTCCAGACCTGGCGTCGAATCCTACTACATAGCCATTTATATAACTTGCCGCCTTTCATGACTATATGTGAAGTAACTATTATTAAAACATGGGTAAAGGAGTTGAGAAGATGCAGAATGACAAAATCTGGAGTTATCGATATTGCGAGGCCTGGAGTACAATGAATTCCAACAAAGAATTGAATTAAATTTAGATTTATAAACAAATAAATAACAAGAAAGAATCTTTATTTATCCATTTCTACAATTCGATCTAGATATTAATTAGTGGATTTTAACTTGATCGGATTGCCACAATTATTTGTTCCTGGTACCAACATAGTGCCACCCAAACGTCATGGGCTGGTACTACATTCCTTAGTGCATATACCCCTCATCAATATCTTAATTTCAACCCTTTCTCTTGTTTACTATTCTCCTTCATATTTACGAATTCAAGAAAGTAATATTTGTATATTAAATTCATTTCTCGGTGTATTTGTATGCATTCCGTATCAACATCTCGTTATCAAATCCTACGAGCTTCAAGATATTTCAATCTTAGGTCACACAATTTATACTCAACCACTACAGTCAACATGGCCAATGAAAATCGATCGGATAGCTTTGGGAAAGCTCATAAATCTCTTAATGGTAAGTCGAGTTTGCTTCCGGATCATGCAAACAAGGGAAAGGGGGGATGTCAATAGTAATACTAATACCCGAGACGGAAAAATAGTAATGCGCAAACCCCTCGGTCAATTCGGTAAGGGAACTGGGTTTTATAGAAATGGACAGTGTGATGTTGGACCAGAGGATACGGGAAATCATTCGATCGCTGGTATTTCTCCCCTCGGACCCCTCCTCCCCATTCCCGTTCCCATTCCCGTTTCTTCATCCAAAAATTCAAACCTAACATCTTCACAAAGCAACCCTCACAGACAGCTTCCTCGATTTCTCTGCCTCCCGCGGTAACAACCTTCGCGATATCGGCTTGACGGGAGGAAAGAAGTGGTGCTTGTGTGCTGGTCGCTGGAAGGAAGCCATGGAAGCTGCGAAGAATTCTAGCGACAAGGATTTGGTGCCCAAGGTGCATTTACATGCTACGCACGAGAGAGCTTTGTAAGTTTTTGATTTGTGGCTTTTGACTCAAGTTTGTGTCTTGAAATGATGGTTATTTTTCCCACTCGTCCTTTCCATTGCGCTGGTTTATATGGAAATATATAATGAGTAGCGAGTCATGGCATCCACGCATGCCAAAGCGAATGGAGCGAAAGAAGAGCCCAAGGAAACAAACTAACGATAAACAGAGATGCGGTATCGCTCGAGGATTTGAAGAAACATGCTGCAGAGCCCGAGGTAGCGAACGCGAGTACCGTACCCCAGAGTCGAAAGGGGAATAGTGGGCCCGGGGGTGTTCCGACGAGGGAGAGGACGGAATTGGCGGGCGCGGGTGATATGACGAGCGGTACGCAAAGGGGAAATTATTAGGCGAGGATGGCTCGAGGGGTGAGGTGGATGAGATGGGATGGGATGGGATGGGTTATGATGGTTATTTCCACTAGTGAGTGGCATTCATTGCTGGTATGAGAATCGGTACATATATGATTGGCTCGATAGGAGTGGTGATTCACAAACTTACAAGAAGATTAGCTTTCACAAATCCAGACACTCAAATGCCAAGTGAATAATCCAGATCCAAATTTTCTCATCTTGGGAAAACTTTCTGTTGCTCAAGTTAAGCTTATATTTTACGATCTTGATGATCAACATATTTATGTACTCGAGTCTATTCGAGCGATACCAATTATACAAAGTTGCAAAAGTGATCTTACACATTAAGTGATATCAATCGTGTACTCTAATGAACTCTCTCGTTGCACAATCAACATCTCATTTTCAGAAAACGAGAAGATTTCCACTGATCACTTTGGCTCTGTGCTTCTAGTCTCCATACCTTTCTCTCATGGAGTATCTATCTGATTATAACCTTGCATCTGTGAAGTTTCGGATGAAACTGCACCGGAATATCGGATTGTAGATTTGAATATTGAGATGTCGGATGGTACTATATTGTGTATGGGCACTTGTTTTTGTATTTTGCTCTTTGCTTGTCTTCTTGTGTCTTCTCTTCTCCTCTCCTATTCTATCCCCTAGTAATAAGCAAACCCACCATTCACAACCCACCCCTCAAAAAAACAAAAACAAAAGAACAAGAGCTTAAATGAAACTCTTCTCCAGAGTGTCTTTTCGTGCTCCTTGCAGGAAGGAGCCTAGGATACCTACAGTAGATTAGCTTGAAGTCAAACTACCTAGCCAATCTTATATCCCAATCACATTCTGTCCCTAATTATCAAATCCACAAAGTAAGGCACCAAATCACAGAATCATTTGAACTTATTTATTCCCGTTTATGTAGGATGATTAAGTTTTAACACCCAGGAAGTAATCAAGTAGATTTGCAAATATTGGAATTTCGCCGGTGGTTTATTACTCAAGTAAGACGGGTCGTTGCACTTTCCATGGGAAACTTGATGTATCCCCATATCCTACGATAGTTATCAGTCAATCAACACCACGTTTGCAAAAGATTAATTCCTAGACGAAAAGATTGGAGTTCCCCAAGGTCACTCTCTATCCCACCGAAGTAATTTTCCCCCAAAATATAAAATTTGGGAAGGAACCATACCATGATGCCCTCCCTAACTTGAGGCGTACCACTCTGCATCTCTTCGCTCCTTCCTCGTTATGGCTTTTATCCATGCCATACCCAATACCCCCAGTAGCCCCATCAACTCCACAATTCCACAACGACCCCCAAAAATGTGAATCGAAAAGAGATAAGAAATTAAGAATAGATGGATTCGAACCACCGTCTCCTAAACTCACGGTAGGCTATAGCGGTAGGAATACCCATTCAGGGCTTTGACATCTACTGCTATAGCCACACTGAGAGTTAGGTGTTCTAGCCACTGAACTACACTCTCTTGTTTTGTTTTATTTTGTTTTGTTTGGGAGTATGTCCTTACTTGATTATGTGAATGTTCTTCCTGTATAGTGGTTAGGTTGGAATATATGTGATTATGCATACATACCTAACCAGTGCAAATATCTCTCGTGATTCACCACTCCTAAATCAACATATCTGAATGTTTCATTTATTTCCAACGCACTCCTGAATAACATGGTGTGATAGCAACTGCAGAAACGCATCTGATGAGTATATATATATAGTGTCTTCTTATCTCAAAAACAATACCAAGTTGCTCCAACAATTCCAAACAATTTTCGTAAATATCCATCAACACTCAAACATGTCTGAAGCAAACACAACTCACAGCACTCAAACGACACAGTCGAAGGGTCTCCAACCCCATCATAACGCCAGTCACGCTACAGAAGAAGCGGACGGGACTGGCGTGCTCCGATCCGAAGAATGGGGAGAGTATGAAGATAACACGGGAGTAGCTAATAATCTCTTACATGACGATGACGATGACGAAGATCATTATCTACGCTATCAACCCTCGTTAGAAAGCATTGGTCCCCCGGCCCCTCCTAGTCCCACGTGCTCCGATTACTCCACAACATCCCTCTCTAAACTTTATCACATCTCCTCCAACTCCCGCCCCGACCTTGCGTTCTCCCACCCCTCCTATAACTCTCGATCTCGACCTCGACCTCGATCTCAAGCTCCAAACTCCCTCGCCGACATGCCTCCTCCCTCTCCCTCTTTCTCGCCTTCTCCCTCCCCTTCCTACACATCCCTGCC
>NGKJ01000004.1:459403-469780 GCA_002162495.1 Myriosclerotinia curreyana
GCATAATCCGCCTCCCCTCCCGCGGCGTCGCTCCCCACTCCAACCCCGCCGCCAACAAAAACTGGCTTCCAATCCTACAATCCTATCTCTCCTACACCTTCACCGACCCCGATATCCTCGAAGAAGCACTTGAAACCCCTAACAACGGCGTTACACGAGTCGGCAAAACGATGCGCATTTGTTTGGATGGGAATGAAGGGATGGCGAGATTGGGAGAGATGGTTATTAGGTTGGTATTGAGGGAACAGTGTTATTTATTTAGCATTCCTGAAGGTATGTTTGGTCTTCTTTAACATTTATCCCTTTCTTCCTTTCCCCCTTTTCAACCATGAGATGAAGAGCTAGCCATAATTATACTAATACCCATACCCAAATAGTACAAGCCAACCAAATAATGAACCACATCCTCTCCCGCCAATCCCTCCACGCACACCCAACAATAGCATCTTGTATCCGTCCCCAGCAATCCGTCTCGATTTCCTTTCGCAACGTCATTGAGCTTATCAAAGAGGATATACGCGAAGATAGTACTCGAATTATTAGCCGGGCTGTCAAGGCCGTTATTGGTGCTGTGTATTTAGATGGTGGGATGGAGAGTGCGAAGAAGGTAGTGAACAATTTACAGATGGGGATTAGGTTGCCACCAGGTAGTAGGAAGTGAAGAGGGGCAAGGGTAAGGAGAATGTGCAGATGAATTGGGGTAATGTGATGGATGATATTGATAGCCTCGATTCTTTCCTTGTGTAAATAACCAATAGAAATTGAGTTTTCTACAGCTAGACCACTCTAGATCCCCGAAATATAAATTCAACAAGTGCAAACCCTTCCAATCAAGACGCTCACCTATGTAACCTTGAATTATAAAAGCTCTTAATCCGCTGACGGGAAGGGTCTCAAAATCTCCGCAGAGCAGACTATTGCCAGGCTTACGCATTATTTACATAAGCAAAGCAGAAGATGACTATTAGGCCCACGATGTTTTACGATGACTAAGCAACGCTGCCTAGAAATGTCAAATGAAACGATTTTAACTGATATCGCCCGACAACAGTGAAGGAGTTATCAATGCTTAGTCATTGTCATAGATGGATATCATTATGTTAAATGTTATGTGGTCATGGGAAGATATACGCTTTCATTATCTGCAGTACCTCTTGACCAATAACTAACACTTTCACTAATCTTTCACCGAGGGGCCTCCCGAGGCCTCCTGGACCAACACAATCATTACTTAAACAACCGAATTTCAGTCCAAACAGTAAATGATGATCTGTCCAAGTGATTCTGAGCATTTGATCTTTTTCTAGACATCATTCTATCATACAAGAGGTGTAAATTAGGAAGGTACTTTGAGACCGATTTACTACCATTCTGACGCCCACCAGTATCTTTAATAAAGCAATTCGAAGTCACAATATTGTTCCGTCAATTCTCTAAACGAATCGGACGACGCGATTAAACTACGCCCCAAGTGAATGGAAACGGATGGTACGACGGAAATATTAGCCCCTCCTTACAACGTTTGTAGAGGGCAAGAGCAGGACGAAGCTAGCACCAAGTTATACGATTTGTTTGAATCTGAATACGAAAACAGACCATTCTTTAATAATTGGCATCGGTCTTTACAGAGGCGCTTGCTATATGACAGAGAGTGATTGAATCATCAACAACTTAAGAGCACTTTGCACTGTGCACGGTCCATCCCAAACTTTCAGGACAAGCTCTGAATCATCAAGAATCATTTCAAAAGACTTACAGACTCGTGGATTATAGCTCGGCGGTTTTCCGCTTCTCTGGAGAAAGTGTTGGTACGGGCTACGGCCTTAGCCGGGTACGGTCGAGGAAGACTTCCTGCATGTGCCACAGGGGACATCTCGCCAATCAGCTTCAAGCATAATTTTTGACCCATCACTCATAAAAGCTGCACCTCCCCCCCTCATCTTGCCCACTTCTTTTACACTCCTTCACCTACTTCCTTTTCATCAAAATCCATCGATCGATCATCTTCGAATTGATTCCACATACCCTGGACATCCAAACAATCTTCTAGGAACATACTCACTTGAGTAACACTGGTACCCTCGTTCTGCTTGATCATCGCTTGATGATTCTATCCAAGTTAGTCAAAAGACTAGCACACTCAACACAATTCATCAACAGCTCATCATCGTCAAGTGATTCATCAAACAAAACATCATCAATCATCAACTCATTGCCCCTAATCACCATTATATTAAAAATCAACACCACAAGATGCCAGGAAACACTTCTCCTGGCGCCAGTCGCTCACCAGCGTATTATGACTCCAACACCACAATAACACCATACGTGATCAAGACGAACTCCCTTCGACGAGGAGTAAGGTCTGTCTTGACCAACGCCGTCGACACAGATCAAAGATCGCCTGCTTCAAGGCAGAAGTTTGTTCACTTCGCTCTTAATGCTGTTGACAACGAATTCAATAAATTCAAGACGAAGTCAAGTGATGGAAACAAGAATAACAATGTAGCTGCCCACAGTGCTACCAACGATTCGAAGAGGAAGAGAATATTATCATCATCGGAATCGTTCAAGGCAGATTCGTCCCGCCGGGACCTCAGCATGACTCAAATTCAATCATTCCATCGACTGACGAATCGAGAGATACCATTTGAGCGACGTAGCCGAATGGAACCTGGGGATCAGAATGATACTTCATTGCAAGCTCGTCAATATAAGTTCGTTGCAGCCAATAACTCAACTCAATGCCCTCCCCGTGTCCCAAGCCCTCCCGTAACCCGAGATATGCCACCCACACCTCGCATTACACGATTGCCTACACCGGATTTTGAGAATATTTTTGATGATAGTCCCAATTTCTGCGACTGTCTTGGGTGTTATGAAGCTGGGAGGTTAAGAGGTGTTGCTGAGAGTTGGAGAGAAGCATCGGCCTTTTCGAAGATGGAAGATCAATGTGAGATAATTATTCAAAGTGAACCATTCAAAACTGACCCAGATAGACAAAGCAGCGACTGCCTACATAAGGGATAGGAGACCAATAGTAAAACAGCAAAGGCAAGATCTTGATATCGTGCCAACGGATGATTCCCATGTATGCGATTTAATGCGCATGGGATATCCACGAAGCGTTGCCGTCAGTGCCCTAGAAGCGTATAGATATGATTTTGAAAAGGTAAATGCGCGAATCCAACATCGTTGTCGTTGCTAATTTTTGGCAACAGGCGGCGACTTTCTTGGAGTATAAATATTGAAGCTGTGTTTTTGATGGCTGAATTTTGATTTCCTTTTCAGATTTAATTTCCTCGAAACAGTAATATATCTCTTGACGGCGGATTTGGTTCTGGAGGGCTCGTACATGGTGTCGCTCATATGCCTGATATTTATATATATATGCGCGGAAAACAATTTCGAATTCCTAGCAGTAGTATATGTTCGTAGCCGTGTTTCGTGAATGGTGATAAGTGATGTATTTTGGGAATCAACTTTCCAACATTCAACTACCCATCTGCGAACAAACATAGGCAGCACATTTGCCATTTTCGTAGGTGTCAGAATGCGTCAAACAAGCAGTACACCTAGCTCCAAATCGACCTTTCAGGCGATAAACTTCTTCGACCACGCTTCATTCACTCGTCCGACCGGGTTTTCACTCATTTTATCGACCACTGAAATGAACTTTCAAAGTAAAACATGTTCTGTAAGTTTTTCGTAGATATATCGAGAAGTTTACTTTTTAACATGTCGTTGAAGCGGACTTTCGTTAATAAACTCGAGCTGTTCCAAATATGGTTAGTTCATGATATTATTTGGGCGGCGTGCAGGCATTACTGTGCCCCGCCAATTGAAGCTTCAACCCCACCTTCTCGTCGCCAAGCTGCCAGTCGCTACTCCGATCTCGCAGATCAAATAATATATGAGTTAATATCATACACTGGTGATACAATAGTTAATCTCAAGATCAATTTTCCAGTCATATCAATCAATCAGATATGAAAATGTCGGACCTCACTACAGTTTACACCAAGGATGCTGCTTTCCGTAAGTCTTTTCTGGTTCCTATTGATGTTGATCATTTCTAGAGCATTCACCTCTTTCATGCTTCAATGCTAACAGCCTTTCAGCAGCAGGACCTTACTCCCAAGCCATCAAGACACCATCTACTGTTTATTGCTCTGGACGTAAGTCTACCCCCCTTCTTCATTTCCATCCCTCCATCTCAATTTCCTTTCCCATCCAATACTCCTAGCTAACTCCCTCCACTCCAGAAATCCCATGCACACCCGAAGGCGAAATCCTCACCCTTGAGACTTCCAGTATCTCTGCCATGACCGAACTCTGCATTAAGAACTTATCTGCTGTACTCAAGGAAGCTGGAAGCAGCATTGAGAGGGTTGTGAAGGTCAATGTGTTCTTGACATCTATGGATAACTTTGCGGAGATGAATGGTGCTTATGAGAAGCTCTTTAAACACAAGCCTGCTAGAAGTGAGTTTATATACCCTTATTTTGAAGAGAGAAGGGGGGGCTGAATGAGGGATAGATGAGGGACAATAGAGATGGGGGCTTGGAATGACGTTTGGAGGAAGAGGAAATGCTAATGATGTTGTGATAGGTTGTGTTGCCGTGTACCAATTGCCAAAGGGTGTTCCGGTCGAGATCGAATGTATTGCTTTGGCTTAAAGTTCTGTGTATTGCGAATTAAGAGATACATGAGCTTCGGCCATCCCGAAGAAACATGATAGCCATAAAATCTCATCGGTGGTTCCAATGTTGAGATTATGAATATACCATTAATTAGCAAGACTAGCTTTTATCCATTCTCCACCGTCTGAAAATATTGTCTTCTGATCAACGTTTCAATAATTCGAATTCTGAAGTCAGAACTCAATGCCATTTTGAACCGAATCATAGGTGATGTCACCCAGGTACAATCTCATTGTAGCTTCATTAATGAGGCTACCAAGATGTTCCAGGTTAATAGTTTGGGCTCTCAGAATTTCACAGTTCGATATCGAGTTGATTTCGTCAAGTATGATGAATGTTAAGTATGAACTCATCATAAATTCAATATTTGAGTGTTTCGAAAAGCTCCAAGGTGCAGGCAATTTTCTCTTGAGTCAAATATATAGTTTTTTTAGGGGCTCTAAGCATGATGGACCCCTATTCCGATACCGGTATTGCGCCTAACTTCAATGATATGTATTATCACTGACGCTCAAGTCTCAGAAACTTGTCATCGGTGACCAAATTCTTCATCGGTCTGCAGACTTGAGTTTGTATAGATCTTCCTATCTGTTCGCCTCTTTATGAGATATTGATCTTCATGTTATATATGCAATAATATACCTTGATGGTATGAATGAATGGCTAGTGACACCGGAATACACTATGGTATGATGTCGTTTTTGAACCCATTTGATGATCGGCCGGCTGGGTCATTATATAGTCACGAATGGCAGTCGAGCATAAGAGCGTGTGCCATCAGATCCGAATAAATCGAAAAACATGACTAAACGATGAAACCCAATATATACTGCAGCTCGTTGATGGATGATCACTTACATTTATAGTTAAAGTCAGCTGATTGGTAGATCATCACTTACGGTTGTAGTTAAAGTCAATATTCACTAAACTTTTGGCGCGAGAAGTAGCCCTCAAATGACGCACGAAAAACTCAAAGCCAAAAAGGTTCAGATAAGCGAACGCGCGGGAGCCAGTTAAGGGTGAAAATAGAATAGTTCATCTCTTAAGTCTATGTATGTCGCATTACTCATGGATGGGGGCGTTGAGTTTTCGACAATGAGTTAATTAGTTAGTCTTATCCACCGACACGACTTTTTCAGATCGAGGTCGAGGATAAAGATGATGTTCATTCATTCCATGGAGTGTTTTAGTTGGTGGGTGTCAATCTAGAATCCGCTGGGGTGGGAGTTGAAGAAGAAGAAGAAGAGTCCTAGAGATTTAAGTTAGGAAGATCTATAGAATTTGTAAATTGTGCGATCGGAAGTATAAAACTTCGATGCTATATGCAAGCTTCAATTTTTAAAGGGTAAGTTAATTGGATAATCGAACTTCCAAAAGGCTAGCACGGATAATAGTATTTTAAAGATCTAGTTTACTGATTTAGCTTATTAGCTTTTAGTTAGTGTTGTCGATTGGCTGATTGATCGATCACTTTGAATACCATTTCGAATGAACCTTTAAACCCTCACCAACACCCGCCCCCCCACAAATCCACAAGCCCTTAAGCCCTCAGGGCTTCAACCCCACAAACCCACAAGCCCACAAACCCACAAACCCACAAACCCTCTACCCCTCTACCCCTCTATCCCACACTAACATCCCTCTCCCCCTTCCCATTCCCTTCCCATTCCCTTCCCCTCCGTCTCCCCTCCTCCACAACCCCACTAAACCCAATTCCCCAATTTCCATATCCAGATACAACCTCCAAATGCTCGTAAAACCTCTAACCTCTAACCTTCAACCTTAAATCCCTATCCCTATCCCCATCCCTATCCCTATCCCTATCCCCATCCTTATCCCTATCTCTATTCTTATCCCTATTCTTATCCTTATTCTTATCTCTATCTTTATCTTTATCCTTATTTTTATCCTTATTCCTATCCCTATTTCTATCTCTATTCCTATCCTTATCCCTATCCCCATCCCTATCCCTATCCCTATCCCCATCCCTATCCCTATCCCTATCCCTATCCCTATCCCTATCCCCATCCCCATCCCTATCCTTATCCCCATCCCTATCCACCAAAAACATTCCACTCCAACATCCCTATCCACTCAAATACCCCACTCAAATATCCCATTTAAACATCCCACTTAAACATCCCACTTAAACATCCCACTCAAACATCCCCACCGACGGTCCAGCGATCCAGCGATCCAGCGCATTAAACTCCAAAGCAATCACCCCTTCCCTTCCCTCCCCTTCTCCCTTCCTTTCCCTACCTTTCCCTACCTTTTCTTCTTTCTCCTCTCCTCCTCACCCCTCCTCCTCACCCCTCCTCCTCACCCCTCCTCCTCACCTCTCCTCCCCAGGACCCCCCAACCCCTAAGAATAAAAATCAAGAGCCGCCAAGATCCATCAAGATCCATCAAGGGAGCCGCGTCAAATTTGATGGATAGGTGTTAATCAGTGCATAGCATGATGTTCTTATAAGTGCCCATGATGTGCGATAGCAGTGCAGTGTACTCCGTAGTGTAGCAGATCACATAAAATCACACTACATCTTATCACATTACATCCTAAAAAATCACAGAAAACCGCAATAGAAAAAGTGAAAGAAAAAAAAAGAAACAGGAAAAGGTGTATAACATGAACCAAAAACTCCATTGATCTTTCATATCTATTTACGAACCCACCATTTATCTTCCTACCAACGCACCAACGCATAAAAATCCCGAATGCATGAAGCACAAAGGAAAGAATGAGTCATGTGCATCTCAAGTACGAGGATAGCATTACTGCAGTCAACGCTATCCCTCTTCAGTTGTCTCGTATGGTCAGTAAACATAATGCTCCCAAGTAAGCGCCTTCCTGCAAAACAAAAAAACAAAACCCGAGAGCCAATGAATACCACCAGTCATCACCACATTATAAACCCGGCAATTTATTTCCATCCCCAGACGCCCATGTGAACCTTGGAATGAAAAAGGCAAAGACCGTCCCATATGAATGAATTGTATTTAATGTGGCCTCCAGATCGTCTTGTTGGGTGAACTGGAGGATGATGCTGCCTGCAGAGCAAGTTGACAACGAAACGAAGTAATTAAGAAGAATAGTAGCCACTATTTACGTAAGAGAGTCTCGATGACGGGAGCAGAGCAGACTAGCGAGAAAATAATGTTGCAATCAGAAGCCAGAGGTATTGAATAGTGCAGCTATCCTTCAATTCGAGAATGAACTTCAGAATGAACCAATAGATTCATGACTCTTCGGCCATGGTTATTCCACAACCGTTGATTCTCTTAAATTACTTGGTGCTGGCTTCCGGCGTCGACCAATTATACTTGCTCCATCAAGTTTGAGTACAAAGTTGTTATTTCTGTTTCTGACCTGTTGCTTTGCAGCTGCTGTTACCGCAGCACTATGCTGTCCATATCCCCTCTCCGGGGCTGCAGACCTGGCGTTCAATTGAGTATTTCGCAAAGCTTCGCCGACTTGTGCGACATCTGATTGTCCAGGTTTTGGTACTTTGGAAGATACCCCGTTCTCGTCGGAGCCGTCTTCATCGCTCTCTTCAAGTTCTTCATCTTCGATAGGGTTAAGGGGGTTCATGGCAGCAGCACCTCTGTAACCTTGCTTGAAATTCTTCTTGCGTTTGGCTTCCTCTTCTTGTCGGTGAATAGAATAAGGAACGTCGAATACTTCACGTAAATTGACAGCACCAGGGCTTCGGAAATCCATACGTTTTCCAATGCCTGGTGATTCCAAGAGTTCTGGCTTAAAGGCTCGTAAAGCGCCACCCAACTGGGCTTGCCGTTCAACCGCCGGAGTGGCAACTGGTGGAGCATCGAATGCGGCGTATGTAGGTTCATCGATATTTTCTCGAATCCAAGGATGTTGGAGGAATTGGTCGATTGTATATCGTTTTTTGGGATCCACCGTTAATAAATGTGAGACGAGGTCTTGTGCCGACTTGGAGATGTCATCCCACCATGGGGAAAGGAATGTGTATGAACCTTGAGCAACTTTTTCGGTGAGCACCGCAATACTTTCGTCATAAAAGGGTGGGAACCCGCAGAGCAAGGTATAAAGAACGCAACCCAATGCCCACATGTCGACACTCTTGGAATATCTTTCATCCTTAACAATTTCTGGAGCGGTGTATCCGACAGTACCACATGGTGTCATGGTTTGAGTGTCCCATACGACCTTGCTCAAACCGAAATCGGCAATCTTAATCTTTCCAATGCCGCCAGATCCAACACCCTTGATGAATTCACCCTCATCAACTTTATCTTCATCTTCAGCTGATCTTGGTTGTGGGTTGCTGGTTGGAATGACGTCAATCGGTTCGAACAGAATGTTTTCTGGCTTGATATCTCTGAAATGACGTCAGTGGTAGCTTGACGCGATGAAAGGGGGAAATTCTCACCTATGGACAACACCCTGTACCTCATGAAGGTAGTGCAATGCATTTGCAACCTGTGTAATGACATGTCTCGATAGATCCTCACTGAAATAAGTAAGCCGTACAATTTGATGGAATAGCTCTCCACCCGGTGCCAACTCCAAGACAAGGAAATAGTATTGTCGTGATTCTTGATATTCGATAAGTTTAATAATATTGGGATGATCTAGATTTCGCATGATCTGAACTTCTTTGAGAATATTTGCCCTCTGCCAAATCAAGTTAGCTATAATAGATTGTATAACATGGAGTGTCATCTTGAAGGATAGAATAAGAAAGAATTCCGCACCTCCACGCCTTTAGGTTGCTTCTTGTTGAAGTTTGGATGAAGATGAGCATCGCCCTACCACACACGTTGGCACGATTCAACAGAGCAAAGAAGACAATAAGAGATCTCATAGGTACTTACCTGATTAGAGTTCATCTCAAATTTTCGAACGACTTTGATTGCCACCTCTCCCGCGTCTCCTTCTAAATCTTTCGCTTTGTAGACATTACTGAATGCTCCGTCGCCCATCTTTTCGAGGAGTCGCCATCTCTCAAGCCCTGGGTAGTTGGGCAATCGATTTTGGTTCTCCCTCTCTTCTGCCACGATTCTTGCCAATTCTTCGGTATTAACTGTTCTTTGACCGGCATTTTGGTTGGCGGCCTGTGCTCCTCGGTTTCTGCCATCCTCATTTGCGACTGAGTTTGCATTACCACCGGGGACTTGATGTGGTTGATGCGCCATTAGGGTTGGATCTGATCTTGTAGCGTGATGTTGAGTAACTGTTGGAGGGGCAGGTGAGACTTTCTTGGATGTATCTTCATTCGCCTTGGCTCCTCCCTTGCCTACTAGGTAAAATTAAGATTAGCTCTTAAAGATTGAAGAATGATAAAAGCGAAATGAGAAGAGAGAAGAGTGGAAAGTGGAAAGCGAAATTTGAAAATTGAAAAAAATTGAAAAGCAAAGCAAAGCAAAGCGAAAGGAAGGGAAGGGAAAGGAAAGGAAGGGAAGAAGAGAAAAGAGAAAAGGTTGGCATATAAACAAAACCACTTTAAGGACAGACGTACGTACCACGATGAAGGGCATTCTTGATGGCCTGTGAAATGGAAGACATTTTAGTATGAATAAATGAAATCTCAGGAGTCAGGAAATTTGAGATTTGATAAGTAAGAACTTAGGAAGGATTGTAAAATGGATTTTAAATTCCTAAATCCTGGTATAGTAAGACAAGAGAGAGAGA
>NGKJ01000004.1:474254-515320 GCA_002162495.1 Myriosclerotinia curreyana
TTTCCAATTTCACAACCCCCCGCGCGCCCAAATCTCTATATAATCTCAATAATATGCACCCCTCATATCAAAGATTCCAAATCACTAATACTAGAGAGAGAGAGAGAGAGAAACAAACCACAAGAAAAAAACTCAAAACTCAAAACTCAAAACTCAAAAGTAAAAAAAAAGTAGTATCGTTTTATATTATACTACACTACACAGCCGTACAACATAAACAACACGAACCAAGCTCAAATTAAAGAATCATCTTAGTCAATTCATACAAGTCCCAAGTAAACGACATTATTATTGTATTTTCCCTTTTTTTTCTTTTTTTTTTTCAAATTATATTAAAGGTGTTGGTTACCCTAACCCTTCATCCTTAACTAAGCCGATACCCCTGATGACCTTGATTTATGAGTAACCCTTTACCCCTAACCCCTAGCCCCTAGCCCCTAATATCCAAGACCTAGCCCCCAAGACCTAGCCCCTAATCTCCAAGACCTAGACTTGAACCCTAGACTTAAAGCCCTAGGGCCTATGCATCGTTCATCGTCCATCGTCCATCGTCCATCGTCCATCGTCCATCGTCCATCGTCCATCGTCCATCGTTCAACAACCTATAATGTACAATAAATACACCATACCCAATACCCAAACCGCAATACCCAAACCGCAATATCATTTCCATCCAATCCTATCATATCATATCCTCATACAATATCCTCATCTCCTTATATCTCACACATCCACCCATCCACCCATCCTACAAGAATCCGCATTTTCAATCTTCACCACCTGCATCAACTATATGGACCTATCCCTCCTATTCCTCCTATTCCTCCTATTCCTCCTATTCCTCCTATTCCTCCTATTCCTCCTATTCCTCCTATTCCTCCTATTCCTCCTATTCCTCCTATTCCTCCTATTCCTCCTATTCCTCCTATTCCTCCTATTCCTCCTATTCATTCATATACCCAAAATCCCCTATAGATCATCCCCACATACCATATACCGTATACCTTTTCATTTTTTCCCTTCTCTTCCCCCATCCCATCCATTCGCCCATCCCTTCCCCTCCCCTCCCCTCTCCCAAATCACATCTACCCACACCCTCATACCCCACATCCACATCCACATCCATATCTACATCCACATCCACTTTCCCATCCACGCCCGCCATAGACCCAAAGCCTTACCTATCACACAAAACCCTTCTTCCAAAAAGCGTCAAACCCCGTGAAGACTGTAGATAAATAAGTAGTATATCATAAGATTCATTCATAAGTATATCAATCACAAAAGCAAATATCAAAAAAAGACACACCACGCATTCCAAAATTATAAACCATGCTCTCCTTCGCCCAAGAAATGAGGAAAAAAGAGAATAATGCATGCATTGATTTGCCCGCTAACTCGACCTCCTTTCACCAACCCGTCCGTGATGTGACTACGATGTCAATGACATGACGGAAGAATTAAAACGCCTCTCGAAACAGCCATATCATATCACTCATGAGAACCACCCATACCCTAATTCCCTTCCAAAAACTATCAAATCAATCCTGCCCGGGCCGCCTCTCCACCTCCGTCGCCAAGCACCTCCTCCATTCTCGCCTTCCCCTTACCAATGCCCCCTTCTCCGACCCCCATCCTCCTCGCCACATATCTCTGTGCAACAACACCTACGCCCAGACTCAATGTTTCTTCCACCCATTCCGCAACCCATTCGCGCGGATCCACTCCTCCACTCTCGATAATCTGCTGAATCTCTGTTGGTAACCCTGTAGGCATATCTTGTGATTCTGTACCTAAGAATCCGCTCTTTTCTTTCGAAGGTGATGATGCAGACGCGGGTGTTAGGGGAGCAGGAGCATCGAGCCAGTGAATCCATTGAGCGGGAATGGCTTGAGTAAGTGTATAGAATGTGATGGCGTGGATCGGATCTTGAAGGTAAATAGCGAAGGAGATTAATTCATCCGCTTTCGGTTTTTCATCAACCACGCCCCCTTCTTTCTCTGTTACCGGACCCCCTTGAAATAAATCCTCTGGTGCTTCATGAGTAATCGCTTGAACGGCCATGAAAATGTCGCTGCTGCGAACTGGATTGGATTCGCTGAGATGTTCGGTAGCTCGTTGAGCTGCGAGTTCTATTCCACCATTCGCATCGAAATATTCCTTCGAATAGGCCTCGGCGCTTACACGGACGAGTTTCGTTCCTTCAGTGAGACCTTTCACGGAGCCAATATTGCGATTGTCGGTCCCTACACGCCACCATGGTCCATCGTTCCATCCAGCATTACCTCCAGTGTAACCAGCTTCAGATGCGCGACGTGCTGTTGATTCGTGTCCACGTTGAATGACAAGTAGATCTCCTCCCTCAACTTGAGCCATTACACGGGAAAATGTAGAATATATGAGAGGATCGAGAGAAGGATATCCGATGAAATCATGGGTGATGTGGATTTGGAGTCGTTCGTGGGATGAAATAGGTGGTGCGAGAGTGTGAAGGATATTTGTAAAGGTTGGAAGAGCTCTTGATCTCAACTCACCACCTTCACTTGTAATTAGCATATCCCTCGCTTGTCATTTAATCAAATCAAGATCTTACCTAAACCTCTAAGAGCTCCAACATTTCCTTTAACTTGTTCGGCCCATCGCTTAGCTTCTTCGTTTTGTTGAATCTCCTTAACTGCAGCTTGAGCTTGATTGACTGCTGCACTAGCTGTCGCTGTAGCTGTTGCGAAGACGCTTCCCCATGACCATCCCCCTCGTGCTGAGGAAGTTTCGGTAGCAGGTTGAGCAATTGGAGCTTTCTTTTCCGCTTCCTGAAGATCACTACTAGTTGCTGAAGGGGTAAAACTAGTATGGAATGATCGAGTACTGTCAACAGACTTTCGAGGTAAAGTAGGTTTCTCCTCGCTTGATCTATCCTCACTTCTGCGAGAAGCTGGAGGAGAGGTTGCTGTAGTTGAACGCTTCACTTGTTGAATTCGAGGTGTATGTGGTCTACTTGGTTGTTGCGCTCCGAGATTTTCGAGTTCCGCAAGTAAATCCTGTTCTGATTGAGATGGTTGTTTTGTTTTATGTGATTTGGAAGCTCCCTTGGAAGTAGGTACTTTAACTTTAACATCATCAATACCTTCCAAGAGTTCATTCAACTCATCATCGGTTGGAGCTGGTTTTGATTTCTTTGAAGCCATGATTCAGGGATGGATAATGGGGTGGATAAGTTGTTGATTGACCAGTTGACCAGTTTGACCAGTTAAGCAGTTGACTTAAGTTGATCAGATGGATTGAATAATGAGTGCTGTATTGTGTAACGTTTGTAGTTTATTGAGTGAATGGATAGCAAAGGAATGATAGTCTATATATATAATATTCACTCTGTTATCATTCTGTTATAAAAGCTTCAATCTTCAATTTGTGGTTATTGATAAAGCAAATATAGGTAAGGTCCAAACTCTCATAAAAGTATGATGGAGCGAGGCTAATGCAACCTCAGCCTCATAATAATATATGAATATGATTGGCTCCAGCCACAGTTGAGGCGCCAAAAAGCACCGCACCACACAACACCACCCAAAGGGCCAAATTGAAATCGAAATACCTTTTTAAAGGCAGTCAGTAAAAATGAGAATCTGACCGACAACCATAACTTTTTGAACAACAAATACTTACTAATTAGCTTTTATATCATGTCATTGAAGATATCATGTAATTGATCATTGATTGAACTTACTTGCTAATCCTTTTATAACTTTTCAAATTCAATTTTGCTTCTCTTCGTTAACCTTCCTTACACACTTTCTACCGCTTGCATTTAACATTTAACTGCTCCAAAAACTTAACGTCTGAGGCCTTGTGGTCAAAAACTCCGAACTCTTTTCATGATCAGTTGAAGCCAGCACAACAACAACTGTGTTGATTTTAAACTCTTCATATCAATTACTTTGAGAAGACTTTTTTAATCCTCTTCAATATGGCGCGAACTAAGGTTCCTCCTGTTGCGACTCAAGATTCTACTTCTGTTACTGAGAAAGGAGTTGCTTCATCCGAGTCTCAAGAAACTTCATCTAGTTCTTCTACATCATTTTCCTCAACTTCAATATGTCCCAATTGCAGTAATACTTTCGCCGAACTATCAGAAGCAGTGAGTCAATCTCTAATATACTCTTTTCCCCCTTCATGTCAATCATATTCACATTCATAATGTGTAGGACTTTCGACATCACGTGGATGCATGCAGTCGACCCTCCACAGCGGAATCTGTAAGAACTGTTACTACTTCAGGTAGTTCTTTATCACCACCTCCTACTTCGCCTGGAAATATATTAGCTACATCGAAATATTTATCCAATGGAGAGCTAAAAGCAGATTTGCATTTCGACTACGATGCGGTTCAGGAGCCTGCTATTGCTAATGCCGATGAAGAAGATTCGAATTCAAAGGATCATGATCTGATTCAACCCTATGTCGACCCCAAATCGGAATTTGACTACTATGATCAAATCGAAGGTCATGAAGAACTTGGTGTAGATATCAATGATCCGGATATCGGACTTAAGTTCAAATATCCTAAACTTCCACCCATCTCACACTTCGAAAAATATCTCAAGAATCCCAGCGAAATGTCATATGACGAATTGTACAAAAGAGCTGAGTTTATTAGTGTAGTAAGTCACCATCGCCTCTTCAGGGGCTCAAATCTTTCTTCCGATTTCTCTTTGATATCTTGCTTCATGTCATGCATGCTGCGTGGGGTGGATCATAACGACTAACCATTCCCATAGAATGTTTTGGCCGCTTGGCAAAAAGAGTTTGATGCAATTGACGAAGAAATTCATGCATATGAATCTCAAGAGAAAGAACGACTTCAAATCGAAAAAGAAGCCGAGAAAGCCGTGGAAGAGGCAAACAGAGTTGCCGAGCAAATGGAAAGAGATGACCTGGTAGCTATCGCGAAAGCATGGGACATTGAATTAAAGTCAAAAGCCCCAGAATGGGCGGCTTTGATGAATCAGTTTGATGAAGACGATGAATTTCGCCTCCGCCTCGAAAGCCTTAGGGACACACAATTCAGGGTGAAGCTCCAGAAGCAAGCGCTTGTCAGACAACAAGAGAAGCAAAAGCTATTTCAAAAGGAACAGAAAGAGTTGAGCAAGCCAAAGCTTCTCAACGAGCCACTGCCTGAGATTAAATTAACGAAAGAAGAGATAGAAGCGGAGAAGAGAAAGGCTGGACGTTTGGTGGATCCCACGAAGTGGGACGATATGAAGCAGGCAGATGTATACGGTTTCGAGTATTCTTCCCATCCAAAACATATTGGTGCGCAACCAATTCCAACTGCCTCTAGAAAGCGTGGTTTGGGTGAAGTGGATATGGGTGAGGGTAGAAGTGGTCGAGCTCAACGAATGGCGACTAGAAAAATGTACGACCAGAGTACACCGGAGGATGAATCGGATGGTTTACCAGCAAAAAGACAACGGAAGATCCGAGTACTTGATGATGCTATTGGAGAGTTATCGAAGACTTCTCGAAAACAAAGCCGAAGTCAAACCCCTATCAGGAGAACCTTTCCATCTGGAAAACCCATTGGAAGGCCGCCAAAATCTCTCTCAAAGCTCAAGGATGTTCAACTTGCCTCAGGTGACGATGAACCAATGCTGGAAGATGATGCTACAAAAGACGAAGATATTTCTCGACACCTTCTACCGGCCGAACAGGAACAGTTGCAACAATCGGCCGAATCACTTGTCAATCAGATCGCCGAAAGATTATCGGTTGAACCGATTGTGAAAAAGAAGCATGCAGGTGGTAGGCCACGGAAGCATCCGCTCCCTGTTCCTGCTCCTGTGGCTGTTGTTGACGTTATAAACCCTGCAGAAGAAGCTACCGCAGCACCGTCCGAGACTTCTGCGGCAATAGTACCCCCTATAAAGCCAAGGGCTAAAGTCATTAAACCAAAGAAGCAGCCAGCCAAGTCAGCCAAGTCCGGTAGTCGAGTGAAGAAGGAAGCTGATACCAAACCAAGTGCCGAAACTGAAGAAGAGAATGCAATCCTACCAACTACCGAACACGACGAGGATTCGGATTCACAAGTAACCGAGACTATCCATTCAAGGCCTGGCAGCTCATCGTCACACTCAACTATCTCTTCTTATGGTAATCGTCAAAACAACCGATCTTCCACTCGTGAGCAAACCCTAACACGTGAAACTCGAATAGCTACTCGAAATCGTGCTGCTGCATCTGTTGAAAAATCCGTATCGATTCAGGAGTCTCCTAAGAAAACTGTCAGAGGGAAGCGTAATAGTCAATCGAGTGAAACTCCCGCCGTCGCTTCCAAATTACCCAAGGCACGAAAGCCACGTGGAAAACAGGCAACAATCCCGGAGAATGAAGAAGTGGAACCACCACACGAACCAGTCATCAAAAAAGAAGCAACCCCTGCCGCTCATCCAATCATCTCACCAGCATCATCCCGAACTAAGCGCAAGCGAATATCTGAAGCCGTTACCGAAGCACCAATCGCCTCCCCTACTAAAAAGGCTCGCAAAGGTCGTCCTAGCAAATCATCATCAACCCTTGCAGATGAATCATCCTTAAAATCCGCCTCACCTCGGATCAAGATAAACAAAAAAGCCAAAGGACCTCTTGCAAGAATTCTTCCACCTCGTGAACCCAGCACTCGTGCTCGTCGGGCTCCCAAAGCTATTCGAAATGCCGATGGTGCCAACGAGGATGATGGGGATGAGGATGAAGATGAGTTGAACATGCCAGCAACGGAATACGAAAGATATCAGGCTTTGGCTGATCCAAGAAGCCCCATTACGTTGGGTAAAAGGGTTAGAAAAAGTGTGATTGATCTAAGAAAAGCGATGGAAGGTGGTGATGATGAGGATGGAGATGATGAGTTTGAGGGGTGATCGATTTTAGGATGCTCGACCATTTTGGTCGTGGGACCAAATTCTATTGCGATCTGACCGTCCGGATCCATGATACTCATTTCACCTTCGAGTTTCAAACCTACCCCTCACTACAATCGCTCTGCTTTATTTACACCTCGCTAATGTCTTTCGAAAATATTGACAACTCAAGACTTTTGCTGCCATTTCCAACCAGGAGCGTCGATCTTTCTCTTCGCATCGAGATTATGGATCGCATTTACATACACCACAATGAGCCTGAAACCATCATTTCAGAGCCTTTTCACGATATAACGACCAACCTTAGTACAACAAAACATACATAAATTGAACGAAGCACACGGATTATTCCTGTTAATTTTTCTCTCACACTTCTCCTTTACCATTTATCTCTACTTGTCCATAATCAACACACGGGAACCATTGGACATATCACACACGGCGCTTTCTTTAGGCTCCGGCGCAAGAATTGGATCTACTTTCACGTTATATATGCGACCGGTCGGACAGAGATCAATTTGCTTAATCATTCCCATTGTTTCTCTGGGACGGACGGACGAGGGTGGATGGATTGGACATTTGTATTATCTTAATGACTACATGAGTATGAACTCTGATATTGGATGCATAAATATGCATTGGAGGATTCTTGGGGTTAGGACAAAAGGCTTTTTTCTGTATATACATCGATCTTGTGGGCCTTGGAGTTTCTGGAGGAGGAGCACCGAGACTGTTAATTTTAATTTTCCTTACTCCTTCTGTTTTTTTTGTGCATAGGGTTGTGGGACTGGACGCATGGTATTGTTACCCAGTTGAGATTTGGAAATACATAGCCCATGGAAAATGGAGCCTTTTCAAAATAAAATTCACCGTCTTGATTTGGAATGTTTACATCTTTGGGGGTGACTTGGGATTTACATTTGCAGTGATATATAAGCCATAGAAACATTTCTAGCGACCCATTAAATTCTCATTGTTGAGGTAAAGCTGGAGTTCTTGTATGTTAGCCTACTAGAAGCATTACCAAGGCTAATGTACTTTCTGTGCATATGCTGATTTGGCGGGTAAGGTTAAATAATAATTATTGCGATGACAATCTCGGAACGGGTATCATACAGGGGATTACAGTCTTGATCCATGCTATGCCGCAAGCGATAGAACGATAGTTCGGGTTGATGATTCCTCTGAGGTCGAAGGAGGTGAATTGGGGCCACGGATGATGTTGGGGACTTACTGTCGTAGGAGTTGTGAGCGCGACAGTGGCAGGTGGCGATCCTGTTATGTTTTTTTAGGTCCTGTGGAACGGTTCTGTTTCTTTCGTGGTTTAGATATCAGGCTGGTCTACTGTAGTGTTATTTGCGTTATATATGTTGCATTCAAATACCTTTTTATAACATAATTTCAAACTAGTCTCTTGATTTTAGATCTTCCATACCAAATTAACTAATGATGTCGATGATGAGGCAGCGTGAGGGAATAGATCATGGAGCGTGATGTGAGATAAGCGCACAGTATTAGGAGACAACTAAATATAATGTTGGTACTGCCTAAAAAGATTCCGTGCAGAAACTCATCGTCAAGGATTCAAATTGGGGGTATGGATTGAATGACGCGAGTATTAGCAGGGAAAGGAGAAGAAACGGAGTAGGTAGGGTCGCCTCAAGAGTTTAGGAATTCAGAATGTGAAATTCTGGAGATTGATCGGTAAAGGTATGTATCAATCATATACTATCTGTGAGACTGTGCATAATAAAGACTCTAAAGTCATCAAGTTTTCGGAGGCCTGCGTATTGAAGGTCAAGTAAGTGACATGACTTTATCAAACAAGGGGAGGAAATCAATTGAAAAGGATGCAGATTGTCAATATCTAGTTACTGGTAGATAGATTGGAAGTTGGGAGGTACGGTGATACCTAGCATCACTCACACATGTATGTAGAAAAGGCATTAAAGCAGGCGAGATCAAAATTATAAGAGTGACAATGACTTTTATTTCCCTTTTCTACACAAGTAAGAACTTCTTATATGATGCATATGTATTGAACTCTCATCCTGTCACATCCAATCCAACCTCGGAAGTCCATATCATCACTCACTCCATATGTGCATGAGCTCATCCTGCGAACTATTGTCGAGTATTTCCTTTTGTGAACCACCACCCTTCTCATCCCGTTTCCAAAAACTCCATTTTTCGCATGCCTGTGTGATGTTGCGGCAGCCCTAAAAGCCAAAGTATGATCATAGTCACAGCCATCAAAGCCCAACCTGGAGCCAAACCTAATCGTATGAGCCATAATGCGGTGTAGTGAACGCCAATCCAGTACCCGATATACAATCCCCCAAGCGCAAGTCCAGCTGTAACCGAAAATCCCCGTACCAGCGATAAGTATCCCTCTCCATCGCCCATCACACTATATAGCGTAAAGTAAAAGACGATATCCGCTCAACCACCCTGAACATTCACATCCCCAATACAAACGCCATAGCTACAGCAAGCGCTTGGATCTAAGGTTCCTCTGAGCACGAGATCTCTTGTTGCCTGGTTATATGTTAGTGCTATTTTCTTACTCTGTGATGTGAGGGTAGATGGGTTGGGGGAAGAGAGAAAATTTAGTTTAGAGAAGGGAAGGGAAGATACATACGTCGTTGCAAGGCAAAGGTGTAGCTGTAACGAGAGATATAGTACTGATAGCGGCCGAGATGAAGAGGAAGATTGATGAGGAATGCATCTTGCAATTTGAAGTTGCGTTTATGTATATATAACTGGTTTGATTTGGCTATGAGCTCGAGATATTATAAAAAGCTCGATATACTCTCAAGCTATCAAAACACTCAATCTCCGTCGAAAAGCGAATGAAATCCGGACAAAAGATCTTAGACGAAGAATACCAAGACCAAAAAGCCCCTCCAAAAGCGGACGTCCCTCTTATATCTATCTATCTCTTCCCCTCCCTCCGCAGAACAAAGAAAATAGCCGTCCGGATGAACTCACAGGTAAATCATTACGAATCGAGGCACGCCACCCTACAAACCCACAGGCAAGCGATAGAAACCCCCTAACGGAAAGCTCACGACTTGAACGAAACGCTTCCCCAGATAACCCTGCAGCCAAGCGGGGATCTAAATGCAATGAGGCAGGTCAAGGCAGGCTCAAGATTAACGATTAGATCTGATTTGATCTGTGGATAAAATCTGATGTATGAGAGTCCCAAATGGATATCTCGCATTTTTTATACCTAGCACCTACCTATCCCATCGCATCGCATCCCATCATATCGTGTCGTATCCTATATTTTTCGACCCATTATTATGCTATATGGGTCAACAACGTTAACTTGATCTTTCCCGCCGCGCGGATGCAAGGGTTTTGCATAGCTTTTGCATATTCTAATTGGATAAAGCAGTAAACGATTCTGCTCTTCAGGCCGTTTTCGGCGTTTCTTTAAGCTTTTCACTGGGAATAATAGGAATAAAAATTGATGATTTGAGATTATTTGAGTAGTTCTCATAGTAGTCTATAGTGTGAGTGCATTTTTAGTCGTGTGGCTGAAGTGTGATTCTGTGCTGAAATTTGTTGGCTGAAGGAAAACTTTACGCCACAGCCGAGGATTTCAGGGGTGTGGTTGGTTCACGATGAGGATATAAATAGAGTGGTGGCTGAAGATGTCTGTTTGCGGTGACTTTTCGAAGCTCGGCATGAAAGAGAGGGCTGGATTGATTTGGATTTAGTGATCATGACGAGATCATCTCATCTAAAGATACCTAAGTAATGTCTAGATGTTCTGCCATCAGTCATGTTGAACTCATTGATTACTATACAGATACTTGAAATACGAGGATCTAACCAGCATTTTCTCATGAATCAGGTCCCGCTCTTGCCGATCGTACCAGTCAGACGTTCGGTGATTCCATCCCAGGCCTTCGAATAAGTATCCCTTCACCTCGCCTATCGCATGCCGGGAGAAAACCCCTTCACGAAATCATTGGTAGACAGAGTGTTTAGACAAACATCACAGAACACCACGATTCATTTTCCGGACCTCCGAAATCCCTCGTATCGCCATCACCACAGTCACTGAAAAAGTCAGATCACCTGATCGTCTTTCCTCCACCGCCATGGCACTGATAGAGGAACAATGGCGAGCGGGATAATGTGGATGTGTGCCTGACATGCTGTGGCCCGCCCAGCTAGCCAGCGTGCTAAATATATATGAGTGCGGACCTGAGCTGACAGTACCGCTACGAATGAGCACGTACACATATATACACCGTACACACAAGCGCTCAAGTCTTTGTAAATCTCAAAGAATAAATAGCAGTCCAATACAATCTTCATATAGTAACCCGAGTAACAACCGCTTCCCCCCTTCCCCAACAAACCCAACCAACCGAACAAATCCAATCCCAAGCAAAGATAACCACATCTTCCAGCTCAAACCCAATCAACCGTCCAATAAACTCCTCATCTCCAGCTCCAGCTCCAGCTCCAGCTCTCCACAACACCCCGTACCAATTCCTGAAACATCTACACAGCACCCAGCACCTCATCCGGATAATTTTCCCAACGAGATCGCAACAATATATTCGTCTGATTTCTTAGTTGATCCCATCCCATCCCATCCCATCCCTCGCTCCATCGAAAAGCCAAAAACGAATTCCACGAATTCCACGTTTCCACTCTGTTTCACCATCAAAAGTCTAAGTTACAGATCGTAGCGGTAACCTTACGACATTGACATTGACATTGACAGCGGAGATCTGCAGATCAGATTAATTGACCGGAAGCGAAGATGTTTCATCATTTAGGCATTTAAGTTCTATGAGGTCTGTAAGTTTGTATGATTTACTCTGTAGAATGTAGGATTTATTTGTGCTCGTATATCTATCTAGTATATCCGATATATATTTTCATGTATATATTTTTTAGAACCCAATGCCGACATATAGTGTAGTATCCCATTCCCAAAACTTTCCACGCAACACAAATTCCCGATTCCGTCCGCTACAAGATTTTCCTCTCCCTCTCCCCTCTCCCATCTCCCCTACCTCCCAAACCTCCTCACCTCGCACCACCTAAGTCCCGGATACACGATCCCCGCCCACGCAAACCCCACATAATTCCCCATATCACCCCCCTGACTCCCCACCATCTTCGCCAACGGCCCCAGAAAATAATACTGACTCATGCATAAAATCGCTCCCACCCAGCCTACACAAAATGCCACCAACGCCGCGATCCCCAAAGGCATCTTCTCCTGATGATCCCAATCACTCCAAACAAACGTGGGATGTTTACGTCGTCGAAAGATGAATTCCTCTTCCAATGTGATGACGATCCAGAGCACGACCCAGTACCCCATGAGCGAGAGGAAATTGGTGAAGATTTCGGATAGATCGTTGCGGCCCGCAAGTGCGCACACGGTGAAGACTACGACGCCGAACGTGTTCCAGAGGAATCTCGGGACCATGGCTGGATATCGACCTAGGATTTGGAAATCGATACCGCAAGAATAGGTCGGAGGAACCATGTTGGCAATCAAACCCAACGCCGCGACCACGGAACAAAATTTTCCAAACCCGCCTAGGCTTTCGAATCCGGCTACTATGAGAGCACCCGATCCTGCCCCTGCGGCTTCCCAAGAGGGGGTATTGGGGATCCCAGATGCGAGACCGGTTCCTATGACGAAGGTGAATGTAAAGGAGAGGGAGAGACCGAGTAAAGTTGCCGCGAAGACTTTCCAGCGAGATGCAATTTTAGGATCGCAGTAGACGAAGAAATCGGCTGCGATAGGCGCGTAGGTAATTCCCGCACTGAGACAGATTGAGAAGAATGAAAGACGATTTCCGGCAAGTGTTGCTCCTTCGACGGTAGATTTACTTTTCAGGTCGAATTTTGAACCTGCGGTACCGGCTAGGATCAGAAGAACGATTGTTTGTGGTATCCAGGCAAATCTTTCGTAATGATGAAATATCTTAATGCCGAATGTCGTTACCATGAACGTCAAGACGGCTGAGACGGCTATTCCAACTTCCACGGATAGACTACCATTTGGTGAGACTGCAGATAACATTTGTCCAGCTACTACTGCATCGATCATTGAATATCCCAACAAGATGACCAAATTCAATATCACGCAAATCTTCACGGGCCACCATCCCATTGTGAATCGAGCACATATCTAGATACTTGGTTAGCTAATTTTCATCTCAGGGGTCGACAAATCTCAATGTTCCAACGACATCGAGTCAATGACCACATTCAGAATCCCAATATCCGCATCACCAACAGGATTCAACCATAATAAAAATCTCTACCAACCATAGTTCTATTCCCACTCCACGGACCCCAACCCGCCACATACGCCACAGGCAACACGCCCAGCACCGCGCCAAAAACACTACAGAGCGTGGCATCCAAAAAGCCCAACCCATAAACACTTGCGCCCAGACTCGCCAGTGTGATATTCTGCGGGGCGGTATTGATCGAAAACCATAACACGACGATTTGCAAAAATGAGAGAGTGGTTTTGGTAGTTTGTTCGGCGGGGAGGACGCGGTGGATACCGCGGGCTTCGAGACCGAGCACGTTTTCGATGCGGGTGGTGAGGGTGAAGAAACGGGTTTGGGGGGGAGACGTGATGGGGTTTGTGGTTGTGGTGGAATGGGTGGGGGATTTGGAGGGGGTGAGAGCGAGGGGATCGTCAGGGGAGGTGGAGGGTGTGGCGGAGGTGGAGGTGCCTTTCTCTACATCTTGTGAGGGATTTGAGGAAGCTGTTTGCTCGTTTGGAGACATCCTGTTGATTTGATTGAGGAATTAATGAATGCCTCTTTTGAATTTACTTCAGCGGCTTGATAACATAGAAGTAGGATGAATAGGAAAGTCAATTCGGAATACGGAGAGGATATAAGCAAATATTTGCAACACAGGAACACTAGATCCATCTACTCTATACCCAATACACAAATCTCGTAACACACTCATTTGGGAATTTCCCATTCACCACATACATCCACACTTCCACACATCCATCCAATTGCGCCCAAATAGCAAGTACCAACAAAAATTTCGACCTACCTATGTAAGTTTATATGTATATTGTATAACCCAACCTCATACACATGATATTCAAAGAATCAAACAATAAAACCGTAATTAAGACCCGAGACGCAATCGAGGCAGTCTAGACACAATCGTACCCAGTCGATTCGACCAAACCCGAGTCTACGAAAATGAACCAACGGGTGCAAAGAGTGTATAGAAAAAGAAAAAGAAAAAGAAAAAGAAAAAGATCATGCCATCATATCATATCACCCAAGGTACTTTCTGTTCTGTACTGTAAGATGACTCTTCTGGAAGGTGGGCATAAAATAATACGACCCTGAGAAATTTTTATCTTGACATGCACCTCTGGCGTGGGGCAAATTATTATTTTCATCGGATTTTCAACATCTTGGCTTATCGATTGCAGGGGTAAAACTCGGTTCTCGGTTCTCGGGTGGGGTGAAATGAAGGGGAGGGGAAGGGAAGGGAAGGGAAGGGAAGGGAAGGGAAGGGGTCTTACTAATCTTTACCGTTGCGGGGATGAAAACTTGATGTCAACAGATTTTTAACTGGTCTATATAAATAAAGGTCGAGAAGAAACGAAAAAGAGAAGAAAAAGAAAAGAAGAAAAAAAGATATCAAGAATCCGAGATGTATAAAATCCCGACCGTTTTCATTGTCGATTGTACCCTTTCTGCTGTGTTCTCAATAGGTACCGGTATACTGCAAGCAATCTTATAATTACCCTGGCGAGTGCATCGAAGCAGATTGTACTACATACTTCATTTCCATCATTTTTGGGAGGGCATAGATTATAGCTAGTAGCCTTCATGAAGAATACTTTTAGTCAGAAGGATAAATATCATGTTACCCCATATACAAAACCTTCAAGTGGATAAATTTCTTCATAATCATTTATTTTCTCAGCGAGTTCATGTTTATTGTTCATTGCTCGTATATATCTATCTAGGAATAGGAATCTGTTGTTGAGACTATGTGATGAGTGGATTACAATATCTAATATCCAATACTCCCTTGAACAACCAGTCCTCTTCCGAGTTCCAATCACCATCCTGACCACTCTAAACACGTTCTCGTACTTCCAGTATCTTGCATATAAGATATATATGTGTACATACATATATACATACATATCTAGCCCACGGCTTCCAACATGAGATTCTTGAACCACCACATGGCTACCAACCTACCCACCAGTCTCGTTCTCGGATTCGGGAGTCGGGAGTCAGGACGGCCAGCCGCAGAAGATAATGAGCAAAGCAAAGCGAAGCATAAAGTTTAGTTGATCTTATGATCCGGACCATTCTATCCATGAAGTCTTTCCCATTTCTTCAGAAGTAATGGGGACAATTTGCCCGTGCCACACGAATAACCTTATGTATCTGGTAGTGAAAAGAGCAATGCAGAGTAAGTACCACGAACGCCTCGAGATGTCCCATATCTATTTTAAAAATCAAGATCGATCCACCCGCCTAAGCGTCAGCCCAACCCCCAACTCCGTTTTCTCCCAAAGCACCACCAATCTCGAAGCCCTCTCCCTTTCCCTCTCCCAAACCAATCCTCTACTCCTCAACCCTCACTCAAATACCCACATCAAGCTCGCCAACATAATTCTCATCTCCATGTACATACGCCAAACGAATCCCCAAAGTTCAAAGGGGCTCTAGAACCACCGAAGAAGATGTACTCGCATCTCTAATATCATGTTCGGACCGAGATATGGGAGTGCATTGCAGTGCAGCTGTAGAATCGCTGGTGAGGTCTTGAGAAGATGTGCATGCGTTGCGAATTTCTTCTGGGAGAAGAGGAAGTTTTTCGGGTCTGTTGAGAGGATAGTAAGTTACTCCTACGAGAAGAGTAGCTGTAGTCTCGGAGCGGCGACAATAAGTGTATTACATTACGCGAGAAGAATTTCGGGGGCAATCCTTGATCCCTTTTCCTTCTCAGAAGTCGTCTCGGTCACTTTTGCCTCGTTTCAAACGTTGTGTTGTTTTTTTCATTGAGTTTGGGAAATGTACCTTGCTCTTTTCTTTCAAGCTTTGGGGCATAAAGCAACGTTATCATTTTCTTATAGAATGGATTTGTCGAGAATGGGAAGTATCGGAAGATCTCCATTATGGATATTAGATGCATGGTACTATACTGAGAATCAGAGTTATCCATCGACGGACTTCTGCACATTTGATTTGATTATAATCAGTTGTCCCACTATTATTAGAGGTCTTTAGCTAAGAAAATACGCTAGCTATCTCTGATGACTAAGATAAATGAATGGTTAGAATTGCTTTGTTTAAGCTAAGTAGATATTAGTGGATCTCAATATTTTTATTCAAAATGGAAGCGAATTTGACTATTTTAGAGTATTTTATCTATACTTATATTAATTACATTAAAATTTGCTACAAATAGATGTAAAAAATATATTTGATAAGTTATCAAATGTATTGATAACTTTTAGCGTATTTGATATCTCTGAATTAGGCAAAGTGTAATCCTAATTGAGTTAATTCCAATCAAATTCCAAAAAATTTATAATAGTAAACTCTTTGCTTCATAATAAAAAATAGCTAGCGCATTTTCTTAGCTAAAGACCTCTATTGATCCATGAGATTTTACAAGCAAGGACATCTTCGCATAGGTACTTACTTTTGAGAAGGTTATTAACCAATTATTCTCATCATCCTTATATGTTGATGAACTTTAGAACCTCACAAGTCCACATACTGCATCAGCACTTCCTCTTGAGTCTTGAAGCCGAAGAGCTTTGACACTAAGAAAAGCATGAGAAAGATCTCGATGAACAACCGGCCGGTTCTCTTGCTGAAACAATACCAACATTTGGTTTCTGAACCATATTTAATATCTGTGACACAAAAAGCGAGTAAGCAAGGCGTGCGTGGATTAAAAACCACCCTCAAGATCTATTTTCCAAAAAAATACTAGACACAGAATCAGTACATAGCACTACATAACTCATAGCCTAATCGATAAAAAGAGAACCGGTTACAGGTAACATCAGCGTAAGGAAAGAACCACGCCGCAAACGCATTTCGAGAAGTTTGACGCGAGAATACAAATCCAATCTTCATGGTAGGTACTTTGAAATTGTACGAGCCCGGAAGTTAATATATATGTAACATAACATACATATAACATGATGAACAGATGTTTATATATGTTACTCCAAAACGGCTTGAATGAGAGGATTCGGGATCAAGGTTAGGTGATATGGAGATCTGTCGTGCGTGTGGAAATCGTGTGTTCTTCTTGAGAATTGGGGGGAATATGGTTGAAACACGATGGAAATAGTCTCATGTCATACTACATTTATATATATAGTAGAATTTGAAAGGAAAGGGAAACGAAGTCTTACACAGACATATATTATCATGCTGAATTGATACACTTCTCAGTTCTTCTCTCACAAATAATGATGATGCGTACAATTTACAAATCCCTCCCTTCGCATCAAGAATTTAAGCTTTCAACGCGTCGATAAGAGAGGGAGTTGTTGGATTATTGTTGTTTTAAATGACTCTCCACATATCCTTGAATCAGATCACATGGAACAAGGATAATATAACAAATAGTAAAAGATTCAAGAAGGCGTAAGTAAGCTTTTGCCAAGGTTCGTTTAAAAGCTTAAGTTTTATGGCTTTTCTTAGCTTTTCTTAGCGTTTCTTAGCGTTTCTTAGCTTCATCCTTTTTCTTATAGCTGACGCGGCTTTATCAAGGGGGGTTGCTTATTAATTGTAAAACCTTTTTTAGTAATTGATCAACATTCTTTTCTAGGTATTTGATAAGTTTATTATTCATCCTGATTTCTATGCCTTACATTGATTATAATAATAATAACATGGCTTTCCTTTCTTGGCTAACAAATAACTGACGTCTTTGTAAATCATTCTGAAACCTTTAAGGAATTATTATTATTATTAAAATCAAATCAAATTAAATCAAATCAAATCAAATCAAATCAAATAAAAGAATTAAGGTTATAATCTAAAAGCGTCGTAATCAAGCTATTCTATATCCCTATATCCTATATCCATGTTGTATTGCTGCTTACGTACTATGAAATATAAACTACCTATGATTAACAGCTAAAGGAAGGATATTTCCCTCATCCATCTCATCTCATCTCATCTAATAATGCCACCTTAAATATTTGTCAATATGCTTCAAATAACTTGCCCAGGTGTTTGTTAGTTTGCTTGATCATATTTTTACTAGTAAGTCTAAGTAAGTACTTACTAGGTAGGTAATAGGTAAGTAGTAAGATCTGGCTTGGCTCCACTTATTTTTTACTTTTTACTTTTTACTGTTTGCTTTTTGCTTTTGCATCAAAAGTCCCTGACTCCCTTGTCTTGGTAACGAAACGAAGAAGAAGTTAGAACCAAAGGAGTACTTGATCGTGTGCTTCCCCACGTTGGATTTTCTCTTTCCCTTTTTTTCCCTTTGATACTATCTTTCATTTCACTCAACTTTGCATTGTGCATTTTGCCATTTTCACTTATTTTATACCAGTACTCTCTTTTTTTTTTTATACCTCTTTGCTTTGCTTTGCTTTGCTTTGCTTTGCTTCGCTTTGCACATAACAATCATCTCAATCCTTCTCTTCACAAGCAAGCAATAAAGAAAACAAAACGACATCACACATCTCTTGGCGAATCCACCGCTCCATCACATCCACATCCAAAAGCCGCGCCAAGACGGTTGTTCAAACCCTGTCGATATTGTCCTCTTGTAAGCTGATTAACCACCATATCGTCACCATATCGTGACCCATTGAAGATGCGCATTTCTTGGATCTTCACTTTACCTGGACTTTTATCAATTGTCTCAGCGTTGGCAATTCAAAAACGAGATGCCGACTTTTACAGTGTGCGCACGAAGCTTCACAAGGATATGAGTGGGAGAAGAGGCGATCCAAGCGGGAAATATTTTCGTGAGTTATTGATGTTTTTTGAAAGACCTTTACTATGGTGATCACGATACGAGTCTGGCCGGACTATCGTTGATGGTTGTTTCTTTAGTCAAACCTTTACTAACTAATGGATCTTTCCGACACAGATGAGAGTGTGTACGTACTTGACAATTCAATCAGAAGCTGAAAACGAGAGACTTCCAAAATCAATGCGGAATCGCATGCTAACAATATGAGGTTGATAGCTTTCATCCACATTACGATGGCCGGTATGTAATTTCTTTGGAGAAACTTATCTTGGCATACAGTCCCAGAACCTAATGTTCATTGTGCAGATTCGCCGACAAGCAATTGGGATATAGAGAACGCAGACAAGCACTTTCAAATCTCATTCAAACCTACCTGGCTACTTTCTCAGATATTGGGGTGGAAACATGGCTTATGCATGGAACTTTACTGGGTTGGTGGTGGAATCGTAAGGTAGGAAAATACTCAAGGCATCCAAAAAATCAAGAGTCTCACGTCTCCAGATTTTACCATGGGATTCCGATTCCGATGTCCAAGTTTCCGAAGCCTCAATGCATTTTCTCGCCTCTTACTACAACATGACGGTCTTTCACTACAAAACTCCACGTATTCCAGAAGGCCGAGATTATATGCTAGAAGTAAACCCCCATTATGTTAACCGGGAGCAATCGGACAAGTTGAATGTTATTGATGCGCGATGGGTCGATACTACAAGTGGTTTGTTCATTGATATTACAACCGCGAGATACAATTATACACACCCCGCCGGAGAAGGAATGTTGAGCTGCAAGGATGGTCATGAATACAGAGTAATTTCTTTGGAGAATAAGTGAAAGGATTGTGCTAATAATCATAGGACACCTACATTTTCCCATTGCGAGACACATTCTTCGAAGGCACGCCAGCCAAAATTCCATTTGCGTATAAAGAAATCTTGGAGGCAGAATACCGTGAGAAATCGTTGACCTTGACGGATTTTGAGGGGTATGCTCCATGAAGCTCCAGTTTTTACCCTTGAGAATCTCCGCTAACCAATATGCCAAGCCATCATTTCGACGATGATAAGATGGAATGGATACCCGTGAAGCAAGAAATTCAAATAGCAATTGAGCCAAAAAAGGCAGCTCAGCCATCGCCGAAAACCGAGGCACAGAAGGCTACAGAGGAAGCCAAAGAGAAAGCGAAGCAAAAGGCCGCCCAGGACTCTCAACAAAATGATACACCACCTGTAAGCAAAAAACCAGCCGAAGAAAAGCAGCAACCAAACTCCCATGATGCATCCGAACCTTCACAGGCCCAACGAGCCGCAGAGAACAATATATTCACCGCAAACGAAAAAAACGCAAATCAAGTACAAAAAGCTGAAGAAAAACGTAAACAGGATGAACAAAAAGCCGCCGATGCGAGAAAGAAAAACGAGGAGAAGATGAAGGGTGAAGTCAAGAAAGCCAATGGTTCTGCGCCGCCTTCATAACCGTCCAATATTTTCAAACAGTCGAGATAATCAGCTACTCTACGGCAATCGATCTCCTCCGACCGACCTCTGCATTAATTTTGGACAAGTTCGAGGCGTCGGTATATAGGATATTATTTATGTACTCTTCATTTTTGTTTCATTATATTCGCTAAACGGTTTTATATCTGCTTTTGCGTTTCTTCATTATATCATATGATTTTCTTCAATATTTCTGCCACAATCTGAGCTTTCGAATCTGAAGATGATGGAGTTTGTGGATTCAAATGATTATGAAGAGGGAAAATAGTAGATGGAAAAAAGGGCACGCCAATGTTAGAGCGTCTGCACATAGTTGGCATTTGATTTGGCGTTATATTCCCCTCCTAATACGTGGGAAATATCGTATAGGATGGAGTGTTTATTTTGAGAATTATAGTGGTGGCGCAAGGAGTTGGATGAATCCTGCTTCCTGATCTGGAGGTGTGGGTTGATATTCGGTGTCACATGTGCACGAATTGTAAGAATTTTCAAAATTTGGATCCTTCTCATATCAATTTCTTTGTGAATATATGAGTGATGGTGGCATTTTGGACGGGACTTGAACTGGACAGGATAAATATTCGCTAAACATGAGTCTGCAAGCGCCAGTTCTCCGATCCCCTCCTTTTTTTTTTGTAGATCTTCGACCCGAGTCGAATATCCAAGGGCCTAGGGCCTAGGGCCTAGTGCCAATCAAAACATGTTGGTACCTTAATTGAGTGGTACATCATCTTTATGCCAATTGGATATATGATGATGATGGTATGGTGTGGTATGGTATGGTATTGCAAATGTGGAGGATGTGGATTTTTGAATGTGGTGGTTGGGAATTGGGAATTGGGAATTGGGAATTGGGAATTGGGAATTGGGGGTTTTTATTTTATATGTGGAGATGGAGATGGAAATGGAAATGGAGATGGAAATGGAAATGGAAATGGAAATGGAAATGGAAATGGAAATGGAAATGGAAATGGAGATGGAGATGCAGACTGGGAAGAAAAGCTCCTCCAAGTGAAGTAAGTGGGAAAATCTCCACCGCGATCCAGGTGTTGAGTCTTTATGTCTTGAATTGGGGGGCCATTAGACTGGTAGGTTTGTAGTTTTTGTGGCACATGGATCGCATGATTGCGGATTTCGGCGCGGTGGGGGTTTTGCGTGGGCCGTGTCTCTGGGGCTTTGCGGGGAGTTGCGGGGAGTTGCGGGGTTTCTTGATGGGGAGTGGATTGTGGGTTGTAGATTATAGGTCATGGGTAGAGATACCCTTGGTTTATATTTCTGTTATCTTAATGGGGAAGGGGAAGGGGAAGGAAAAGGAAGGCTGCGAGTGTTGGGGGTATAAAGCTAGTTTCCAATTTCCGATTCCCGGTTTCCGATTTCCAGTTTCTCTTGTCGAGGGATCGGTTGTTGGAGGGTCAGGACTTGGGAGAAGGCGAGGGTGGATGGATGGATGGATGGATGGATGGATTTGCTGGGGGCTGCATCGTCGACTGACGGGTGGGGTGGTCATTGGTCACTGGTCACTGGTCTCATTCTTGCTCTTGCTTGGGTTGTTGAGTGGGGGCGTGTAATTAGGGGTGGAGTAAAAAGGTCTTTCATCTTGCATCTTGCATCTTGCATCTTTCATCATCATCGTCTGACTGATCTTGTGCGTGCCGGTCTGGGGGATTTTTGGTCGCTGTAGAGAGGAGAGCTTCGCGTCGCATCGTGCGACGCCGCTTTCTCTGTGGAAAATATAATGGTTTGCCGCTTTGTGTGATGGGGTTTGTACTTGATTGTTTTTTTTTTTGTTATGTCTTGATATTATTTTGGAGGTGGATGGAGTGGGATACTACATAAATGATAACTCAATATTACAAAGGTGGATGATTTTTTGAACTAGCTTTTAATGGATGAATGAATGAATGAATGGACGGATTATTGATAGATTGGTTGAATAGAGTCTTGATATTTTGATACATCTAGATAGATAGATAGATACCCTTCAAACCCTCTACTATAGTACACCCTTTCTCGAACTAGAAATCCCTAAGGTAATCAGATCCAGCCTTACTTTTCAATTGAGATTTTTTTTTCAGAGTCTCAATGCAGCATCTCGAGCCCCAAAACTATGGAGGATAGGTATTGCTACATCTTCTCAAAGGACCAGGGACCAGGGTAGGCGCGCCTTTTGAATGAATGCATAGCTACTGGGTAATACACTATTTCATTTCATTTATTTTCATTGGTAATGCAAGCTCGAGGGTTTCATTCTCTTGCATCGTCTGAAATAGTAAGTCGTACGGAGACGCTTGAAGATGCACTTCGAATGGCTCGACGCTTTTGCTTAGTAGTATTCCGCTTGCGTGATTATCATTATCTCGGCAACTTTTGCTCCTGCTCTCATTCACCAACTTCTCACTGCGCTCTCCTATCAACCGACTCCCCACCACCTCCACCTCCACCCCCCCAACTCACATCTTCGCGTCTCCTCTCAAAACGTCCCTCAAAAATTCTAATGCCTCCTTGGCAAATACAATCATATTGCCCTCCCTATCACCTCCCAAGCCCGTATTCATATCCTTCTTGTACGTTCCTTTCTCGGTGGCTATGGCTAATGCTACATATCCCCTTTTCATTGCACCATGCATTAGTATTTCTCTATTGTCTTTCTGATTCGTTTCTTCGTTCCTTCCTACACTCCTTCATTGCTCCATTCCTTCATCCCCCACTGTATCATAGGTGAATAGAAGAAGGACAGAGTGAGAAGGCCAAAAAAAGGGAAGGGAAAGAAATACACACGGTTGTCTATTCGCCCCCTCCCCACTCCCCCCAGGCCCCGCAGTCCCACTCTCACAAATACAATACGTGCTCCCCAACTTTCCTCTCACATTTTCCGCAATGCCTGCTACGAGATCGGGCGTGGGACCATCGTACGCGGTTATATTTTCCTGGGTCCAACCCGCTTGTAGATAGATATGTTAGTATTCAGATGGTGCCGAGAGGAAAGGTCCCTCGTATGTAAAAGCACACGAGGGGGATAAGCAACGAAGAGTAGAATTACCAAAGGCGATTCTCGACTCCAGCGTATAAAGCGTAAGACCACCTTTGAAGACTTTACTCGCGCCGGGCGTACTGAGGATGGATGCGGAGATGATTCCTCCTGCTGCCTGGGTTGGTGTTAGATTCTCCCTGTTTCTTTCGTGCACTCGTCCTGGATCGATATCGCTTATCTGCTTAGCTGGCTCCCATTTCCCATTTCCTACTTCCTACCTCCTACCTCTCATTTTTCATTTTCATCCCCAAACTAAACTACCTATACCTAATCACCTGCTAGGTGAAAACTTCAAACCCCAAAGAAAAAACATCAATCGATGCAAGACCCCTCCTTCCCTTCCCTTTCCTCCCCCAAGCAAGCAACAACCACAAACCCCAAACAAAAAATCACAAAGAGGAAAATGAAAATAAAAATAAAAACGTACAGTCTCAGCCACACCAACAGTTTCCCCTCTCTCCTTCAACAATCCAGTAACCTCAATCACCACCTCCCTCACCTTTTGCGGTGGGAATTCCTTTGCTTGGGACATTGTGTGTGAAGATTTTGATTTCCTAGGCCTAGTATATTGAGATATGAAAGGGGGTTGTTTGTAGAATGTTGAAGGTCGAAAGAGTATCCTTTGTGGAAGAAGAATGGTTTTCATTTATTATTTTAATTGTGTTGTTCGAAGGTAATGATGGGACTTGTATTTCAAAGTATGATGATGGCGGGGTAAGATTTACTAGCGGCGGCCCACTGCATATCAATCAAGCACTAGAAATTTTGGGTCAAACAGATCTCCTTTCACGACAGTTGATTGGAGCAAGCGTTTGTTCAGTGGGTAAATAGTTTTCTCATTATCAAATCTAGAATGTGACAGGTTCTACGATAATTTGGACATATGCAACTATGCACGGGAACATGCTTAACCAATAATGAAATTCAACCGTGTGATAATCCATGCCGAGAGCCGTTGAATACAAGCCAAACGAGGAGAATTGGCTCAAAAGCCACCATCACCCTGCCCATCAAGAATGAGCCCACATAATCTCTACCGACCATTTAGTTGAAGGCCACTGATTCCTCTCAAGATCCGGCGAATGCGTATTGCCAAACAATCCACGCGATAAAATGAATCGACCTACCGAACACCGACTTCGACCTTTCGGAAGAGAGCCCAGATTTGAGTCATTGTACGACGAGTACCATCGAGCCTTTGATCCTTACTTTCCATATAGCTCAGAGCCACTAAGGAGAGCTGCCCTCGAGAGATACGGACCCGAATATCGATTAAGCCGCAGTTTCGATAGAAGGAATAAGAACAGAGGCCGGATCCTGGGTCCAGAGAACGGAGAGATTATGTTCGACTCGAGTAGCGACTATGAAGATGGGAGACACAAAGATGCCGTACCCTTTGGCAAAGCCATGAAGAAGCTGCGTACCGTAGTCAAAGAGGCGGAAACCATTTACTCGGGAGTTCTCAAAGAGTACGATACCGATGTTAAGAATATCAAGAAATATACACCGGAAAAGATCTTGAGACAACTGTGGAGCTTGAAATTGGATAGTGTATCGAAAATTCCAGAGCAGACGGAGGATTCAGATCACCACTCGAGATATGACAGCCCCGAAGATGAAGATGTCAAGAATATCAAGAAAGTAAATGATTCTGAAGATACACTGTATGAACAACTCAACCATCAGATTGCACAAGTCGCGGAAGCCTTGAAGCAGGCCCATACGTCGATAGTTGGGGAAAAATTGAGCGCAACTGTGTTCAAGGCGTCGGAGAGATTGAAGGAAAAGATTGATACCACGGGTGGACAGATTCTGGAGTTGTCTCAAAGGGCCAGAGATGGGAGTCCAGATTGTGAAGCCCTGTTAGACGAGTTGAACGGGCTACACACTTTGTTAGAGAGTAACAAAAAGTTGTACGCAGTTGAGAGGGAGGGAGAAAACGTGGAGGACTCGGTCTCATCGTAGATTGCTGTAGTGGGATTTCGAAGAAGACGGCGAAGAAGACGGCTCGGAGGAGTACTCGCAAAAGTGGAGTTGATTGATTTTGAACGGAGATGGGTCTATCGAGTTTTTCAAAGTACTAAGTTTTGAATCAAAGTTCCAAATTCATTAGTAGTATCCCAACTTAAAAGGTGAAACATGTTCACTAACCTATGAAAAAAGATGGGTGAAGCGTCGTCCTCAACAGAGTAATCGGAATCGAATTGTACCCAACCTATCATCACCGAAGTGACGATAAGTCTAGCACGCCACGTATTGCACTTAAGTGTCATGCCTTAGCACACACAATCTTCACAACGGCTCTCCCATAGGAACAATAGCACACTACTCTTTTCTCTCCTCCTTTCAGATTTGATATATAGAGAGTGACCATGCCCTGCTTTTCTGATGCCAATTGCAGACGTGAAGTCACGCCGAACCCTCACGGGCAGACCTGTTCATCTTTGCCAAAAGGAAAAGGAACGAGGTAATTTTGAAGAGTACTCCGAATTTCTCATATGCAAATAAATGATCGCAAGCGATCTGATATACTTGGGTGAGCAAGTTTATCTGTTTGTAGCATAGAAACGCAGCGTTGATGAGGACGACGCTTGAAGAGAAAAGAGGAAGAAATTCAAGAGAAGATTTTGACTTTTATGCTCTATCCCAAAAAAAAAACCTCGCTAAGAAATTCCTTAGCGTCAATCGTCAATCGTACCCTTAGCGCCAATTAAAATCTCTCTGTCGTGCCAAGACATGACATATAACGGAACTATGTAACTTTAAAATCCCGACAAAATCGTGATGCACAGCCTCAATCCTTGCTGGCTGGTGATATATGACGCGCCTCATTCCCATATCCATTGTTCGTTCATCATAAATTGATTGATTATTCCGAGGATCGCGGAAGGATAATAACTTTATCATCATCATTAACATCAGAAAGAGGATCATATCAAAATGTGCTTTATATTCACTTGCGGAGAGCACGGTATGAGAGATTCCATAACTTAAGAGTTTACTTGTTCTTTAAAGCTAATAGTTCTATCTAGAGTTTTCATCTCAACTTCAAGGATACGAGAACGTGTTATGCCAGTGTCATAACTGCGTAAGTGCTCAACTCCGCCTATCCAATCTCTCAACATTGACTAATTTATCGGGTTAGGGAAACTATTCTGCCAAAGTCATAAAGAGACATCCGTGGTTTACCTTCTGCTTCATTCCAGTCCTCCCATTGAGCTTCCACGCCTATCAAGATGTCGTCTGCTCAATCTGCAATTTCGCGCAACCACTTCAAAATCGACCCGATGTACAATCCCAAATAAATGGAGGAGGACAAGTGCCATTACAGAATCAACCACCGCCTGGTGGCGGAGGTGCCGCAAATCCCGGCTGGGGAGGAGGCCCGCCAGGTGGGAAACCACAACAGCCTATGCAGTATGGATAACATACTGCTTGGGAGAGGTTACGTGTGAGGCAGGAGGAGGTGTAAGGATTGCTCAGGTTGAGGATATACCAAAATTGTATGAATAGATATGGGGTTTGGTGTATATCAGGCCGGCAGGAGGAATGATTCAGACGGAGGCGCGGTAAGGAGTTTTGCGAGGGACAGCTGGGATGGGCTGATGATCTTTGTGGCATTCTGGATCTTGGGCGACAATTAATTCGGAGCTTTTGTTTCTAGGAAGGATATTTAATGAAGGATTATTTTCCATGCCCTGAAGTATCAGGTTCCTCTTGTCAATGTACCATTATCACTCGTTTGACTTTGCAGGTTCTGGATTGGTCGATGCGATCATGTAGAAAGGATCGGGATGTAATTCCTTGGATATCTAAGTATCTTCAGCATGGTTCATGAGATGAATTAAAGTCAAAGGCTTAGATGGGTATCCATTGGCGATAGTATGGACAAGACTACCACCCAGAAGAGTGGTAATTGAACTGTCTCTGGTGGTATGATGGGTTTCATACTTTTGTTGGCTGATATCCTAGATATCTGTTTCCATACCTTGCACACTTACAGTAACAAATCAAACGCAAACTTTCGATAAGTGCTTAGAGTCAGTGAGAAGGCCTAGATGGAATATGCAAGATGAAGTTATTTATCTTTCATGCCGAAAAATGGATATATAATACTCCATGGGGTCAAAAGAATCAAGGTCCGTCGGGACGCGCCGTATCTGACTGGACAGAAGAAGTCTGAATTGCCTTTTGCAAGAAAGAGGATTGGTGTTAATGCGGTATCGGAATGTTTTGTAGGAACATCAACACACCCTACCGTCGTTTTCTGGTCCCACTCCCACTCCCACTCCACTTCATCTCACTGTTCAACCCTGACATATGCATGTCTCTCTTCTCCCCATTATTATTATTATTATTCTTCTGGCTTTTGAGAAATAGTTCCTTATCAATTTCATTAAAAGGAGCCAATCAAAAGTTTATCCTTTGCCTTATCGTACAGATCGCTTAACCCCCCATATCAATGCAGATGAGATGCAGTCAGATCAACTTTTTTATTATTATTATTTATTATTATTCGATAATAAAATTATCATAACCATTATTATTATGATTTGAACCTTATCTCTCTATTGACAATGACAATGACAGACCAATTTATCTAAACAATGTAAGGTTTCAATCATGTCACACTTTCATTTTCAGCTCTTTCTTCCTGTGAGTGGTCAGTATCACAGTTATCAGTAAGCTCCAAGAAGGTACTACCCCAGTTGCATATCTTCATGTACTAGTTACCTACCTAGTATGATATGATATGATATGATATGATATAATATAATATAATATAATATAATATAATATAATATAATATAATATAATATAATATAATATAATATAATATAATATAATATAATATAATATAATATATATCTAGCTGTTGTCCCCTCTTGTGTCACATTGATAGATTCCGATTAATCTTGGTGAAGAACCACAGTTTACCCACTGCATTGTGGTTAAGTTATATTCCTTCAATAAACATGTCAATCGCACCTCCACTCAGCTCTGGCTGGGGATATGGAATTGTCCTTGGTCTAGGAGCTCTATTCGCATTCGGCATGGTAAGATAAACGCAACTTCTGCTACAAATGAGTTTCAAATTAATTTTTTGAGCCAACTAGATCCTCGTAACATGGATCCTCAAACGATATAACCATGAACTACAAACTTCGGAAATGTTCAGCACAGCTGGGAGAACAGTGAAATCAGGATTGGTCGCATCTGCCGTGGTATCTTCATGGACTTGGGCTGCTACCCTACTTCAGAGCTCTGGTGTTGCATACAAATATGGTGTTTCGGGACCCTTTTGGTATGCATCTGGGGCCACAGTTCAGATTTTATTGTTTGCGACTATTGCCATTGAATTGAAGAGAAGAGCACCAAATGCTCATGTAAGTTCGGACAACTCAACAGGATGAGACACATGCTGATGGGGATGGGATTTAGACTTTCCTTGAGGTTATCAAAGCTAGATATGGGGTACATGTTCATATCGTTTTTACGGTCTTTGGTTTGATGACCAACATTCTCGTTACTGCAATGCTTTTGACAGGTGGTTCTGCTGTGGTAAACTCGTTGACGGGGATGCCTACACCTGCCGGTAAGAGAACCATATGAGATCCGATGACCAACTACTTATATCTTATAGCATGTTTTCTCCTACCATTGGGTGTCGTCATGTACACCATGTTCGGTGGCATTAAAGCTACTTTCCTCACCGACTGGGTCCACACCTTCATGCTTCTCATCATCATTCTAATCTTCGCATTCACTACCTACGCAACAAGTGACGTTCTTGGATCTCCCAAAGCTGTTTTTGATCTTCTAGTCAAAGCGGCCGCCGATCATCCAGTCAAAGGTAATTCCGGTGGAAGTTATCTTACTATGAAGTCATCAGAAGGTGCAATCTTCTTCGTCATTAATATTGTTGGAAATTTTGGAACTGTGTTCTTGGATAATGGATACTACAACAAAGCCATTGCCGCATCTCCAGTTCATGCTCTCCCGGGATACATCATGGGCGGAATCTCTTGGTTTGCCATTCCATGGCTGTGCGCAACAACCATGGGTCTAGCAGCTATTTCTCTGGAAGGCAATCCCGTCTTTCCTACCTATCCCAATCGCATGGATCCTGCTGATGTCTCAGCCGGCCTCGTACTCCCATACGCTGCTGTTGCTATTCTTGGAAGTGGTGGTGCCGTCGCCACACTTCTGATCGTCTTCATGGCCGTCACATCCGCGTCATCTGCCGAACTCATTGCTGTGTCCTCAATCTTCACATATGATATCTACCAAACATATTTCAATCCCGGTGCCAGTGGAAGGAAATTGATATATATGAGTCACGCCATGGTTATCGGCTTTGGCTTGTTCATGGCTGCCTTCTCGACAGGTTTATACTACGCTGGTATCTCCATGGGTTATCTATACCTGATGATGGGTGTAATCATCTCCTCGGCTGTCATTCCCGCAACCCTAACAATCATGTGGGCTGGCCACAATCGCTGGGCCGCCGCACTCACTCCTCCTCTAGGCCTCATCTGCGCTATCATAGCCTGGCTCGTCACCGCCAAGAAAGAGTGCGGCTCCCTTGACGTCGACTGTACCGGTTCCAACAACCCCATGTTAGCAGGAAACGTCACGGCTCTTCTTTCTCCACTCTTATTCACACCCATCTTCACCCTCATCTTCGGCTGGGATAAATACGACTGGAAATCCATGGCTGACATTCGCAGAGGCGACGACCATGATTTAGCAGACGCAGCTGACGTAGACCTCGAACTCGTACCCGGCGAATCGCGTCACTCGGCTGCAGAAGAAGCGCTCGAACAAACAAAACTCCTGCGCGCTTCGACGATCGCAAAGAGTATGACCGTCATTCTTACCATTGCATTATTAGTATTATGGCCAATGCCCATGTACGGTAGCGGATACATATTTTCCGAGAAATTCTTCACCGGATGGGTTGTGGTGGGTATCATTTGGTTGATAGGTAGTTTATTGACGGTGGGTGTTTATCCTGTATTTGAGGGGAGACATTCATTGGCGAGAACGGCAAAGGCGCTTTATTTGGATATTACGGGGAAGCAACATCCAAGTAGACATCATAAGCCTGAGACCACGTATGTTGAAGGGGTAAAGGATGATGGTTCTGATACCCCACCAGTCGTGGGCGGCGAGAAGGAGATTGCGGAGAAGAGCAAGGTTACTGCTCAGTAGGGGCACTGAGGGGGGTAATACTGCTCTTTGCGAGGAAAGGAATGTGCGATGATACCATAGTTATTTTGATTTTTGCTGATATATTTCATTCGTATGAAAGGAAAGATGATGGCCAAAGGGGAGTAGAGAACATACATATATTGTGAATGCACAGAGTTACAGTGTTTACCGCTTGTGCCATAGTGGCTCCAAAAGAAAATATAAAAATCCCCCCAAAAATCTTGCTCTATCGAGTAGAGGCATTTTTTACCCTCAATCGTTTAAATTCCCTGATGCTGCTCAGTTTCTTTCTTGCGTGATAGAAAGAAACAAGAACTGGTACCGGTACTTTAACTTGAGTAAAATTCCGTAATGGACTTGACTCTGCAAGGGTCTGAGAACAGAATATCCGATTTTTCAACTCATGTAACTGTGGTCTTTCAGCCTCCAGGGTTCGCAACGAGTATTTTCAGCATGAGTGAGCGGCGCACCAGATCTTACTCTTCTTATCAGCATAACAATCCGTGCCATTCTCGCTCACCTCAATACGGCAAATCGCCTTGCGAAACGCTAAACGGCTGGCTAGAATCGTCAATAGTCTGTTTCCAATAATCCAATGTATACAGTCAGTATCACAGATCCATACTCTCAAGCAAGAATGGAACAAGAGTCTCGTACAGTATGTAGTTGACTAACAGAAGAAGCGGGGTAGCATTGTTGATGACCGATAAGGTGCTGGCAGGAATGGTGAGCGAGTCAATTTTTTCAAAAGATCTCGAAAAGAAAGCAGCGCCGAAATCCTTCCTTCAAGGGTTAAAACGTGAATTTTCCTGCTTCGGATCTACTATATTAGTACAGAGCTTCCTGCTCGTCGAGTTCTACTGGCATCTAAGCACTGAAAGTCGGAAAGTCACGTTTTGAACGTTAATGCACGCATTGCTCGGTGTTGTGTTTCATATCGTGTTTCTTTAAAATTGTCATTTACAATATAGCAGATCATAACACGCCGAAAGAATTTATGCGGTCAGATCTACAAGACGAAGAAACTAGATGTTTGTCCCTTGCTTCGTGACCTTCTCTTTATGTTGATTGGTTATATAGCGATTTCCTTTCCTTTCCTTTTGGTCAATACCTAAACTGATTGAATAAAGGCCTTTTCCAGATTTCCCACATCTCAAAAATAATTAGAAAGGTTTAGGTCTTGCGCGATACTCCGGACTGTAGTTCGATAATGAGCCATTCTGGAATCTTGGATCTGTAACCTGTTCCATCTACGAATCCATGCACAATACTGAAATCATTTGGAAAAATAAAATAAATTGGAACATTGAAATGACTCGGGACATTAAAATTAGCTAGAGTATCGAAATGACTGGGACCAATAAATCCATTGGTATGGCTAAACCGTTCTCAAAAGCTTTTCGAACCTTTCAAAATTCGAATCTCATCAGAAGGCACAGGCTTCGCCACATGGCCCGTAAGAAATCCGTTAAGATGACTTTTCATATCTGGCGAGCAACTCCAGAATCCGATTTGCAACCGCTGGGTATAAGTCTATGAAGCATTTTTCGATGGTTCGAAGCTAAATAATTTCAGACCAGAATAGACTTTCAAGTTGATGTCCTCGATAGATAGAGATATTCAGGGGCGAGCCGCCTCAGTCGTTCTGTTTTATGATCGCCTTGACCTTCTCCCATCCTACTGGCTGCTCTGGATGCTATGAGTGATCTGATTGCTTCGTAATCATGCCAAGGAGAAGGTGTGTAATTTCAAACGTACCGCTGTCGAATGCTATATGAAGCCATGTAGCCCCTTCTCGGCTCCATTCCAGCACTTCTTCATTGTGATCAATACATTTGGTAGCCAGTCCAACAGCACCATTGGAGACTGCCCAATACATGTCTACCTGAAGCTGCCCAAGTGTCTTATATGTATTAGTCCGATCTCGATCTGCGGAGTATCAGCTGTGCGCACCTTATGATACTTTTTCATCGCTGGATTTTGGGGATAGTATTCCTCTGATGCTAATGTTTCTAGCGCAATCTCAATACAATCTGGTTCTTGTACAAGAGCGACGTTAAAAGAAGTTCTTCATTTCTGTCATCTACTGCCACACTCGCACCAATACTTACGAGAGCTTTCACATTTTCGAGCCTCTGGAAAAGGCAGGCTAGTCCCAGGGCAGTGAGTCGGTGATGATTAGTTTTTGTTGTATCAGCGTTCCGTTTCAGGAGCATCTTGACGACCTGTTCATCTGACTTACAAGAAGCCTCCGTGAGAGCGGAACCTCCTATAAGAGATGATTCTTGATCAATATCGGCACCAAGGTCGAGATGACATTCGACATGCTTGGGAAGTTGATTAATGCAGGCCAAGTATAACCTACTTTTAATTGGAATGGCAAAAAACTTCAAAATCAAACGCAAATAAAAACGAATAAGATGAACAGGCATGTTCTTCATTGACAACATTTTGTAGCAGTATACCTACCTACCTCTGTGAAAAGGATAGGCCACGTTTTCTCGCCGCTGAAGATATTATAAAACGCAGTAACCAGCAAGGGCTAGAAAATAATGATTTCCGGATTGAGTAAATATTGTATTCTCTACATCTGCAACCCTCTGCACATTCGTGACTACACACCAAAATCTCTTTGTCCAAAACTAAAGATTTCCGGATGAAAAGAAGTTAGGAGTACCTACTCGCTGGAGTAGTTTTGGTTGTTGTGTAAGGAAAATCCAAAGCATTGGACCATATATATACTATGCAGTACTTCCAACGATCACGTCAGCCCTCATCCCACGAATTTATTTGAAGCTTTTAATTATCTATCATACATCATATAAACCACTACCAAGGAAGTTTTTACTAAGAAATGGGAGCGAGAGATACAACCTCAGTAAGCCAAATTCTCTCACTCCATAGCACGCGATATCCATGAAAGCCTTCGCAAACAGATCCATGGCAGCCAAATGGGCGAAGGAACTCAAGCTCCTTAAATAGAACGAAAAAGAAAATTCGAAAGCAAAAGAGAATGTCGTTACGAAACCCTTCCAGAACTCCTCCCATTTCATAACCAGTTTGAATAACAAATGCATTCAGGACCTAACCAGCCATATCAACTTCGTTATCTACGGCCGCCGTAGCAATAGCCGCGGGTGCTCCGGATGCTGCTCCGGGAACGACTGCGGTACCAGCGCTGGCAGCCTGCGACGATGGAATGACGCCCTCACTAACCCATTTCCTGAATTCTTGATTGATCCTACTGACTTCCTCGTGACTCTTTTCCTTCATCCATCGATTGTTCATCCCGAATTTCTCATGAAATCTTTGATTTCTTGACTCCTCAACCTTCTTCAACCTCTGTCTAGTCTCACCATTTTCGCCACCACCCAGAGTTTTATCAGCATAGATGAAGTATTCAACACCAGGTTCCTTGTAGATAATTTTATAGCTATTGACGCAGATTCTAAGTGTTAAATCTTCGCCCCAAACGAGAGGTTTGCGTTGGTTGGAGCCATCTTCTGAATCGGTATCTGTTGGTAAATTGCGGGTGAGGAGGCTCTTGCGAACATGCCTGCGTGGTACGCCCTCAGTCGGTTCAATGCGGACATAAGATGATGTATAGTATTGCCAACGCTCCTTTCGTTGCATGATGTCAAGATCGAAGGTAGTTTCGTCACGATGAACCCACTGCGATGTGGCTTCATGCTTTTTTGGGTACTGATTTCTTGTTAGCAAAGTATGTATAAGGGAATCAGGAAATACATACCCATCTGATCAAGAACAATTCCGAATCTTTAATATATTTATCGGCTTGTTTCCGCAAATTGATCTCAATGTTATACGACGTTTCTTTTGACTCTCTGTTACGTAAGAATTGTTCAATAAGATCTGGAGTCTTCTCTTTAGAGTCGGGAGAGGAGCAAATGGAACCAAGGCGACAAAGACTCTTGAGTAAGTCAGTAATAGTGTAGATTTTCCACCCAGTCTGTAAATAGTAATGTCGAAGATAGTCCTGGTATTTGGTATCTTCAACATCGCCCATTATGTAATTTTCAACAAGTCTCAAGACTCCTGAATAACAAGACTCGCCCTCTTCAAGACTAGTAAAATAGTCATTCCTATCGCTTAGCAGACCTATTTGTTTTGCGGGCTTGTTGCTCTTTGCACGTTCCATTTCTGCTTTTGCCGAGTCCTCGGCATCTTTGATGTCCTTTAATCGCTGATAAAGAGTTTGAAAAATGCTGAAGAAAACGAAGACGGTCTGATTGCAGTATAGATTGTACCAATCACGTTGGAATGGCTGATCCGCTTTCATTTCCAAGTCATCGGATTCGAGGGGTTTGGTTCCTTGAACAGCAACTGCACCTGGGACGGCAGCCCATCGCTCATTGGTGACTTCAGTCATAGCTCTGTCATCACTTACTTCCGCAGCTTCTTCATCGATGTTAGAATCAACATCCGGTGTAGATTCTTTGCTACCAGTACCGCTATCATCTTTTTGTCCACGACCTCTTGTGCCATTTCGACCTCTATCGAGTACCCCTCGTCGTAGGTCGGCTTTTTTCCCGTTGACTGGTCGTCTGCCTCGACCATTGGAAAGCTCGGCTGGTGCGATATCTTCGTATTCATCGTCGGGGGTTCCACGATCGATGCCAGCGGTATGGCGTGCGACAAAATCGTAAGGTAGGTCAAAGAATGTAGATAAGAACTTCTCGAAGAAATCGGAAATACGTCGACGCTCGGAGCTACTGTGCTGGTTTGCATTGCAGGCATAAACGATCATGATGTGTAGAAGTTGGCCAATGACCTCCTGGTCTGCAAATTGGTAGGAGTACTGAAATTTTGGTGTGGGACCTCTCGAGCTTCTCAGACGTCGTTGTTCCTCGTGTTTAGTCTTAATGGAATCCACCAAATGCTTTGCAGCAAAAAACTTCTTGTCGGCTTGCTTGACATGAATGCCCATGTGATCGAGACTCTTCAAGTACATGACACTACCTTGTGCCCCCCAGACGGGGTTCCATTCACGCTGGTACTAATATTAGCGATGTTGCATTACTGGAGTATATGACACTTACCCTAGTAAAAGTCCATTCTTCATCCTTTTGCTTGAGGCGTGCCAAAACTATTGGTAATACAGCGCAAGGATCATTAATCAGATCGTTAACAACTTGTGGACCTTTCTCAGTACCATAGATTTTCTTCAATACACGCTTGTAAATGGCAGTGTTTGGACCAGCCGAGTTAGGCATGCGAAAGTTCACTCTATCTTCTGGATCCATGGCAACGATCTGCTGAGCGATTGGCTCGAGAAGTTGTATAACTTTGGCGTTGCATTCAATGTTGAAGTCGTAGTCGTGACGTTCTTCTTCAATGCGATGAAGACCTTCCTCGAAAATATTCTTTCGGTGGGCTACGAACCCAGAATCTTCTGATGCCCATGTAGGATGCGAAGCCCAGTCATCATTAAGCACGGCTTGGCACATCTCATCTCGACCACTGCAAGGCTTCAATCGTTCCTGTCATTAAAATATTAGCAAACACTTAATTTACAACAAATTTACCATATGCGAAACAGCAATTGAATTTGCTGAAGCTAAAAGTATGGAAGCAGTGGGGGACTTGCTCTTTTCGGTAACAAGCGATAACTTGGTCCCAGGCCTCGACAGTTACTCAATGCTACTCTTCCTGTTGGAGCCTTTGGCCTATTGTCGATGACCTCGTCGATTCCTTCATAGCCAACAAAGATTTTGAACCAATTCATCAAATCCGGGCTTGAACCGATGAAATTGCTAACTTTATGTACGAGGACATTTCGATCGATCAGATCCTGAGAGAAAAGATTACAAAGCTTCAAGAACTCGTTCATGGTGGACTTATTGCCGATATGTTTCTTTACACGATCGAAGAAGGCCAATTCTTCAAGACTCGCAGCGGCCATCGACGTAGGAGGAAGTGGCTCGGGTATGATAGGCGTAAGAGTTGGAGACACTGCAGCAGCATCGGTAGCCAGTGGTTTACTGTTATGATGGGTCTTCGGTCGCTATAGAAATCAAAGTATTAAATAAACGTCTCACCAAGAATGGGCAATGTTCGAAATAAAGCAACTCGTTTAATACATCGATCTAAATATCTAACGTACCTTATTGGGTTGTTGTTGGCCGGTGCCACGAACAGAGCTTTCTCCACCATTGTTCATCTGCGAACCAGACCCTTGAGTGAGAGGTTTGCGCTTCTTTTCTGGCTTACCAGTGGCAGTGGTAGGGATAGGAAAATTGCCCATAATGGGTAGTTTGGGATCTCCCGAAAGACCTCTATTGCCAAGCTGGGGGTTTTGAGAAGTATCTGTCATTGCCGTTGCTTCCTCCGCCGCCTTGGCTGCAGCTTTTGCGTGTGCAGCAGATTCTGGCAAAAATTGTTTGAAATCTTCGAGGAGATCGGGCGCCGTACCAAACAAAGTAGTTACTTGACTGTAAACGTCTTGAATGGGCTTGGATTCACGTTGGTACGTCTGAAGAATTTCAAGAAATTGTTTGTAAATTTCAGGTTTATCTTGAAAGCGGTTCTGAGGGTAAACGGTGAGTATGTTTTCAAAAGTGATCGGCAGAAACTTATAAGTCATACCTTGATCTTGTTAACGTAACTTATTGCATGATTGAATTCAACTGGGCCGCGCTGTTTTTCTATGCCAGCTTGCGCGCCAGAGCCATTCAAATTAGCAGAACTGCCGCCAGGTGTTGGTGTTTGTGTATTTCTCGGTGGTTGACCCAAGGTCGCGCTAACAGCGTTAGTCAATTGAGAGACACCTCGTTGTTGTTGTTGATGGGCAGCGGCAGCGGCTGCTGCTTGTGCGTCGTATGATCCAATCGGTGCTTGATTATGACCATAAGGGACCGCGACACTTTGATGAGGTGGACTGAAAACTGCCTCTGGACTTTCAATGCTGTGTTGAGGTTGTTGCTGCCAATTTCCTGGGCGTTGAGGATTGTAAAAGCCGTTTGCGCCGGCGCCATGGCTAACTACCGTCTCACCAAGTGCCCGACCAGCACCCGGAATTGATTGAACGGTTGTTCCCATTGGAGTTGTAACTCTGATTGTGTTTGGATTATTGTCGGCACCGCACTCGATTCTGTACCCAGGTGGTAAAAATGTGTTGAAGCCTTGAATTAAATTTGGATGGCCGGCAAAAAGTTCGGACACTCGATTAATAACACCCGGAGTATCAATTCTAGAAGTGAATTACAGAAGTTAGCACGTGAGCCGTACATGTCGTCTCTAGAGAATTTGCTATTGGAGAAGGAAATATAGCGTACGCTTGACTCTTGAAGTCTTTCATGATATCAAGAAATCGGTTGTAAACGTCGGGCTGATCTGCGAACTGAACTTTGACTTGGTCGAGGTAACTAAGAGCATCCTACAAAGAAACGAATTAGATTTAGTTTATAGCTGATGGTATATCTCAAAACTCTTGGATAACAAACGATGATCAACGTTGTAGACTTACATTGAGAATTGGCTGTTGACCACCTTGGGTTAGACCAGCAGGCCCCGGAATTTGATGACCAGGGGTTCCAAATGGCATCAGTCTTGCGGCTGCCACTTCCTGCTGAGTCGTTTCTCGTGGTACTAGCTGTGGCCTGCCGAAGCCCACATCTGGGACGCCCGGAACTCCAAGTGGCACATTTGACTGAGGGGCACCTGAGCCGCGGCTAAATATGGGTTCCGAGCCAAATATACCAGTATGCTGCTGCTGTGGTGGCTGAGCGGCTGTTTGAGCATGGTGTTGCAGATTGCGTGCTGCGTCATTGTGAAGCGGTCCCCCAAATGCATTGCCAGGCCCACTTGGAGCTCCTAGTGGAGTGCCATGTGTAGCAAGAATTCCTCCTGGACTATGCATGGCCGTAGTTGTCCGGTTTGCTACAGGTTGGTGTAAGGGTATACTGCCGGTATTGCTTTGATGTGGAGGTGCTGGCTGGTATTGCGGTTCTCTGTGTTGTCGAGCTATTTCTTGTCTCTCAAGGTCACGCTCACGCTGCGTCGCCATCTCTTCCTGCTGCTGTAAAGCACGTTGTCGGTGCTGTTCTTCCATATCACGATCTCGATCGAAGCCTGGAGGGCCGTTGTGTGGTTGATTATTCATAACGTTGACTTTGGTTGGTTGATTTGATTCTTAATTTGTCCGATAAGATGTCTTTGAGTAAAAGTTAGCTCACTGGTAAGTGAGGGTTACTGGAAACAAAATCACCAGCTCAGACTTTATCATGAATGCGAGATTGATTCTGGACTCGGCGAAGAACGAGGAGGTACTGACGAGGTTACTTATAAGGTACGCGCAAGGCTTTATGCTCCGGCGCAATGGAGTTAACAACCGCTAACGTCGGTCCATAGAAGTGAATTTGGTTTGCAGTGTGAATCAAAGTTATGAATAGATTCGCAGTAACTCACTCGCTTGCAAAATCGAAATCAAGGCAGATAGGAAGCGAAACGTCGGTACTGAGTCGTGAGAATTTCCAAATGATCGCAATGATGATTTCCCTTAGCGTGCCGGCGATTACCGCGATACTACTACCTAGCACTAAGTAGGTACACAAGGCTGAGCAAAATAGACTAGGGGGGCAAGGCTACAACCAATGAGCAAGCTATATTCGAATATGTCACGTATATTAAATGAGCGCATTCTGATTTCTTGATGTTACTGCGAACTGAAGCAATGATGAGAATTTCGCTCATAGCTTTCATGTTTCTTTTGTAAGATTTGAGTGTTTAAATGATATCATTATCAGTATGTAAGACATACAGAGATATCAAGGAGGGCCAAAAGCTTCATTATCATCACGACGCGAAACGGCAAGGAAAGAATTTGAGTTATATAGGCCCTTCCCAGTCCACTAGCAAGTCGAGCGCCGAAATCCAAACAACGCCAACCTTTGCAGTTAAGAACCTAGCAGTTTCTATGCATAATTCCTCACACCTTTCAATATCCAAACTTGCCCATTATAAACATCACCTGCCATGCTAGAAACCTCAATATTCCCCGGTTGCAACTACGATGTGGTCAGCAACTGTTGGCTACTACAAGAGTGACAGACTTACTCGTTTCACACCATCCTTACTCTCCCACCACACCTCATCTCCAACCAAAGTCTTAACTTTCTCTCCTTCCTTCCATGGACTCGCAGGAACGATATGAGCCTCGACAAATCTTCGCAGGTTTTTGTGGGCCCTCTCTTCTCCATCTTCGCCCTCATATGCATTTGCCCCAAGCTTGTCATAGTCTTCAAGGTCTTCCCATGGCTTTCTAGGTAGACCCATTATCGCAGAATTGACGGGCGCAAGGATCGTAGTGTTTTGACCACTATCAGCGAATCGCTGGCTTATGGGTGCTATGTCTCTTGTAAATCCTGCAAATATATTGATACTCCGGTCTCTGCCAAGAACATCTGATAAAATGATTGTATCACCCCCACCAACAGGATCAGAAGACGGTTCGGATTTAGGAGGCATCGCAGGACCAAGGTTGTTGTCTGGCAGAGGTCTTTGAGTATCTTTACCTAGAATTGGAGTAGCGAAGAATGCCGTCAGAAGGAATTGTATTGCAAATGTACATTTCATCCTTATACTTTTGAAGACTTTTATTGTGTTCGCAAAATTTTGATAGAGAAATGGAGAAATGCGGGATGACGAACTTAAAAGAGATCGTCTCCGCTCATCTACATGGAACTAGAATTCATGCACGTGACCAGGTAAACATTTCTTCGATTTCGAGCCAATAGAGTTGTGGTGATATCAGATTAGAGAGAAGAGTGAAGCTATTTCCCGTATGTTATCTGGATTGCTCGAAGTGAATTCAATAATTGTTATCCGCTGTTTATATGTACAAATCATTTTGAAAGGTAAATATATAGTCCCAAGTACTTTGAGTGATTGGGAGATCAAATGTTCCAAGTTCCTACCAAAGTTGATCTAATAATATGTCTATACGAAGTAGGTATACCTACAGTACTAGCTCGTATTACGTATTCGGCTCACAAACTGACAGTCGGCTACTGTCACACTTTTCACATGTTATTCAAATCCTAAACTCCCCTTTCCTCCTTTATTGTAACAATTATTATGGAACGGAGTATGACCCTGAGATCGAATCATCTGATGCAGAATCTCAAAATCTGGAGTTAGCGTTGATTTTGTGGGGCTTAGCTCCTACCGGCTTTCACATGCTTGGTTCCTGCCTCCTTGGTTCCTGCCTTCACTCCTCTCCTCTTTTTATCATTATAAGTCGACTTCAAAAATAAGTGACTTGGGTTGAATTGAATTTATATGGGAAACGAATATCTTAGTTCCCTAGGTATTGCTATTTTCATATTTTGTACCGGTACTTCAAAATGTACATTGCTTCGTAGACAAGTTTAACCCACA
>NGKJ01000004.1:521636-544023 GCA_002162495.1 Myriosclerotinia curreyana
GTCGGCTTCCCCCCATCCTAGTCTTTCTTGTCATTCGATTCCTTCCATCCACAACTTCCAAAGACAATCCCTTTCCCCACACCCCCAAATTCTGGGTCGAACATCAATCTTCATTCATTGTCAGCAAGTTCCTTCTCCAAAACTATCCGACCGGATTATCTTCCCCCCTCCTCCATCTCGTGCGCTACCTCTCATCTTCTCCTCTCTCATCAACATCCTCGACTTCTCCAACCACGTGCTACATTCATTGTACTTGACAAGGGAATGCTTCTCAGAGTCTGCATTTGCTTGAGATTATTATTCCTCGACCAATGGGCATGCCAATTCCTGTACACGAAAATCCGGTGATCATCAACGATTTACATCAAATCCATCCTCATACACTCGAACGTTTATTGACTTACTACGCCGACCTGACGACCACTTCCAATTCACCATGGCTATAGCCATGGCATGGCAGAAACCCGATAATGTTGCCGGTTCATCGGCGCCGGCTATAATGATAGGACTGTTCGTCGCGACGGGAGGTCTCTTATTCGGTTATGATACAGGGTGAGTACGGTTCTGGGAACAATTCACGACTCGATGAACGCTGACAAGGAATTCAGTACAATATCTGGAGTAGTGGCAATGCATGCTTTTCGCAAACAATTCTCGACTGGTTACATTGATCCGAGCGACAAAGAATTGTCTATATCGCCTGGACAATCCGCCCTAATCGTTGCAATATTGAGTGCCGGAACATTCTTCGGAGCATTGTTTGCAGCGCCACTTGGTGATAATATTGGACGAAGAATATCTCTCATCATCGCGGTTGGTATATTTTGTATTGGGGTGGCACTGCAGACTGCTGCGATGCATATTCCGATGCTTATAGCTGGAAGGTCGGTTTTCATTGTTTCGCATACATTAGAGAAAGATGACTGACAGTCATTTAGATTCTTTGCAGGCTTAGGTGTTGGAATTGTATCTGTTCTCGTCCCTTTGTATCAATCTGAAATGTCACCGAAATGGATTCGCGGAACTTTGGTATGCGCATATCAACTCGCCATCACTTGTGGAATTCTTCTCGCAGCCGTTGTCAACATATTTACCGAAAGCATGAATAGCCCAAAGTCTTTTCGAATCCCTTTCTCTTTACAATTCGTATGGGCAGGCATTCTCTTCCTTGGCCTCGCTCTCTTACCCGAAACTCCTCGATATCTTATCAAGCGCGGTCAACATCAGGCTGCTGCTTCGTCATTAAGTCGTCTTCGTCGTCTTGATATAACACATCCTGCTTTGATCGAAGAATTGGCCGAAATTGAAGCAAATCATGCATACGAGTTGAGCCTGGGTCCATCAACATATAAAGACATCTTCCTAGGCTCGCCACATCTAGGCCGTAGACTTCTAACAGGTTGTGTTCTACAAATGCTTCAACAATTGACTGGATGTGTATGTTTATTCCTCCCGATGGGTGAATCCAACCGGCTAACTTTTTGAATAGAATTTTATCTTCTACTAGTGAGTATTATGAATGCCGTGTAGCATATCATTCATTTAAATTCATTTCCATAAAAAGATGCAGTTACTGACTAGCTGTATATAGTGGCACGACTTTCTTCAAAAATGTCGGGATTTCATCACCTTACGTTATTCAGCTTATTTCCAATATAGTAAACTTTGTTTCAACTATTCCCGGGATGATTCTAGTCGAATCCTTAGGTCGACGTCGTCTTCTCATGGCAGGTGCAGCAGGAATGGCAGTTGCTCATTTCACAATTGCATCAGTTGGAACTGCAGCACATGAGGAGGCGAGAGCGGTGAATATAGTAATCATTGTATTCGTCTGCTTGTTCATCTCCTTTTTTGCTTCATCCTGGGGACCGGTCGCCTGGGTTGTCACATCAGAAATCTACCCATTGAAGGTTCGAGCAAAGTCCATGTCCATCTCCACGGCTTCAAATTGGCTTCTCAACTTCGCCATCTCTTATAGCGTTCCATATATGACCAATACTGGTCCCGGTTATACAAATCTTCAAGCAAAGATATTCTTTCTTTGGGGTTGCTTTTGTGTCATTGCCTTTGTGTTCGTATGGGGAATGGTTTACGAGACAAGCAAGATCAGTCTTGAGCAGATTGATGAGCTGTATGAAAGAATTGATTATGCTTGGAATAGTGGCAGATTCGAACCTAGTTGGAGTTTTCAAGATATGCAGGATGTGGGCGCATCTGCAACTGGCATTCAACTACAATTAGAACTCGCTAGTCAAGAAGAACCGAGAAGACGAACGGGTACAAGTGCAAGTGCAACGGGAAGTGAAGGCACCATGACAGAGGAGGACAAAGCGATTGCGGGATTAGGAATGGCAAATGTGGATTTCAGTTATTAATGACTTTTTCAAAGGCTATTCAAAGGCTTTGGGTATTTTAAGTATAGTGTTATATTATTTCAAGCGTTGGAGTTTATTGTTGTCCGGAGTTTTAGGGACGGATTGATGCATGGTAGGATGTATGACAGGATGTATGACAGGATTGATGCGTATGGTGCAGGGTAGGAAATGAAATATGGGAAAGGTTGGGGTTGGGGTTGGGGTTGGGTCTGGGACGGGGAATTGTGATTTTTGAATCTTTCGAAGGCTATGAGTCTATAGTATCTACCACCGGCGAATTTGGGGATTGTAAAGAATGGGGTTGCGGTTTATACCAGTGCGCATGCAGATGCAGGGATGGATATGTTGCTTGCTCAAATACAAAAAATACGGCGATATATATATCGGATGGAGCGGGTTCAATGACTTTGACTCGATTTGATTTGATCTGATTTGATCTGATTTGATCTGATCTGATCTGATGGAATGGGTGGTTCTTTGTATGCGCAGCATTTGAAAGTGGTAACTTGAAGATAACTTGTGTAGTATGAAATGAAATGAAATGAAAATTTTATTTTTTTTACTTGTGGGAATGTGTATGAGGATAAGGATGTGTATGCTTACATAGCTATGTAAGATTACTGTATTCGGATAAGTGTATCCTTTGAGTTATGCCATGGGGTGTTGGGTGTTGGGTGTTGGGTGTTGGGTTGTTGGGTGGGTGTAGGTAGGTGTAGGTAGGTAAATAGGTAAATAGGTAAGTAGGTAGGTAGGTAAGTAGGTAAATAGGTAAGTAGGTAAATAGGTAAGTAGGTAGGTTGGTTGGTTGGTTGATATTTAGGTAGGTGTTTTGGATTTGGATTTGTTATTGGTAAGTGGTAAGATATTACTTGCACTTGCTTACTTACTGGTGGGTGAATTGCTAGTGGGTGATTTGCAGTGTGTGTGTGTATGTGTGTTTTTGGGGGGGGGATTTGAGGGGTTCTTTCTTAAGGTTGCTTCAGATTTCAGGTTTCAGGTTTCAGATTTCAGGTTTTAGGTTATGTTTTTTGGGTTATGTTTTTTGGGTTATGTTTTTTAAGTTATGTTTTTTGGGTTATGTTTTTTGGGTTACGTTTTTGGGTTGTTGAAGGGTTGTTGAAAGATTATTGAAAAGTTATTGAAAGGTTATTGAGGGGTTGTTGAAGGGTTGTTAAGAGGTTGTTGAGGAGTTGTTGAGGGGTTGTTGAAGGGTTGTTGAGGGGTTGTTGAGGGGTTGGGAGTGTTGGTTTTGGTATTAGTTTTAATGCTGGTGATTAGTTGGGGGGAGGAGAGGGAGGAAAAGGGGGGGTTGTATCTTGATTTTTGGATTGGGGGATGGGGATAGGGGATGGGGGATGGGTTCAGTAGATAGTATAAATATAGTATATGCTAAGGGTGCTGAAGGGAAAGGGGGGAGTGGGAAATCTGGAAAGCGGGAGGGAAAATGGGGGAGGATGCATCGGGAAGTCATCTTACATTGTTATAGTAGTATGATTTGGGGTTGAGTTGGGATTGAGTTGGGGTTGAGTTGGGGTTGAGTTGGGTTGGGTTGGGGAATGGAGATTTATTTGTTCATCTGTTCATCTGTTCATCTGTATGCGAGGAATACGATCCTGACGGGGAAACTATGTGATTGAAGTAGATATTGGATTTTAGGATTGGGGATTGGGAAGTGGGAATTGGGGAATTATCAATTTACCCTTCCCCGCACCCCCTTTTTCAATTGGGGGGGTATGTTGGAACTTGGGGCTGGGTTATATTGTGTTGTGAGGAGGAATTGTGAGGAGGAATTGTGAGGAGGAATTGTAAGGAGGAATTGTAAGGAGGAATTGTAAGGGGGAATTGTAAGGAGGAATTGCAAGGGGGAATTGTGAGGAGGAATTGTAAGGGGGAATTGCAAGGAGAAATTGTCAGGGACAATGATAATAGAAGTTAAGAATGAAATTAAAACCACGGTATTCGCATTTTGACACCCTTCCCTCCCCTCCCTCTTTTACCCCTCTATTCCTCTATTCCTCTATTCCTCTATTCCTCTATTCCTCTATTCCTCTATTCCTCTATTCCTCTATTCCTCTATTCCTCTATTCCTCCATTTCCACCTCCATAGGAAGTTCCTCAAATAACGCGTGCGTTTTCCCAAGCGCATCCGCTTTCGCGGCGCGGAGATGATGTTTAGAAAGAGAGGTTTGTGTAGGGTGAGGGTTATTATCATGATGGTTAGGCTGTTTGTGAAGGTGATGGTGATGGGGAGATCTTCCGATTTTTTCTTGGTGATGTTGGTTAGATTTCTCGAGTTGGGGAAGACTGATGGTTTTAGTTCGATTGGGAATATTTTGATGATCTTTCTTTGAACTTTTGTCTCGCTTGAGTCGTTTCTCTGTATCTATATCTGTGTCTGTATTTGTATTTGGAGGCATGGAATGAGTTCTTGAAGGAGCGTGTCGTGGTCTTCTGTTTAGATATTCTGCGTCTGCAGAGCTAGAGCTAGAGCTAGAGCTAGAGCTGCGATGACGAGCGAATCGAGATCTTCCTCTTTTTTCTAATGCACAATTATCACCATTACCACCATCACCAGCCTCTTTACGCCCCTCATTCATCATTCCCCTCCTTGCGTTTCCCTCGACTTCTTGAGGCTTTCCCGCATACTTTCCTCGTGCGGGCACGGATTTCATTCTTGGAGAATGGTTTGAGGAATGAGGAGATGCAGCAGATGCAGTAGATGATAATGCTTCCAAACAATATCTATGTCTTCGGGATCGAGCGAGATCTTGTCTTCCTCTCTCATACATAGCTTCTATATTTACTTCATCATCCTCTTTATCATCATTAACCCTATTCCCTCTCTTCTTCTTAGAAGACTGTGGTATCGCACCTATGCTATCGAAAATCCTGGCTAAGAATGTTTCGGGGGAAAATTCCTGGATTGTATTAGCTTCTATAACAAGCACTCAAAGAACCCTATAAAGGTCTCGGGAATGGTGAAATATCTACCGGACCACCCCTTTCCCTCGATTCTCTATGAAGCCCCTCGTATTCTCTCAATAAAATCCCATCATTCAAAATATCAATATTATCCCTCCACCACGCACATGGAATGGCGGGTTTATTAACATCTACCTCGCACCTCTCCCAACGATTATCGAAATACTCTAAACTGATACTTGCGGCGAAATTTTTACTGGGGGTTTTGGATGATGTGGGATGGAAATATACTGGAGGACTCGGAATTGGCCCGTGATCTTGGAGGGGGAAATGTAGACATTTTCCCTGTGCGTAGGATTTGTTGTTTTTGGTAATGATGTTTCCGTTTATCCAGGCGAAGAGGGCATACTTTTTAGTGGAAGAAGAAGATGAAGTAGATGAATAAGAAGCAGAAAGACAGGGGTCTGGAATTATATAAAGACCTGATTTGTTAGCGCCTCGACTTTTAATTCTGGATAATTCTGCGTTAGTTTCAGACCAGATCCATTGTTCTTGAGCATTGCCAGCTGCCTTGTAGTTTTCCTCGACCACAATATCGATTTTGAAATCTGGATTTTGAAGATTTTCTTGTTCCGGAGGAGATGGGGGTGGGGAGTTTGAAAGAGTTATGGTCTTGCTTTTCTGTTTATTCTTTTTCGATTTGGGGGGTTTGATATTTTGACTTTCGAGCCAGAGGAGGAAGAGAGGGGGGATGAACATCTTAAATACACATATACATGTAAGTAAGTGAGAACGATATATGACAAGGCCTGAAAGCATCCAAGATGACTGTAGTGCGAACATAACATACCTCATCTATAGGCGTCTCCAACCTCCTCACCATTTCCCCAAATTCCCCCAACAACCTCCTCAACCCCACACTTTTTCTCACCATCCCAAATTCCCTAACCTTCTTCGTAATCACTGCCTCCCCATTGTCTGAATCTGCACAGCGTATCTTGATTTTGGGCGCTCGATCTAATTCCCTATATACAAATTGAAATGTGTCCCCTCTCCTCCCATGTTCTCTCGCTCTCTTTATCTCTCGCTCGTGGAAATCAATTTCGTACCATCGACTTTCTGATTGTAGATATATGATCCAAATCTTATCAACCCCCAGTTTTCCCAAATCTTGATATGTGTTTTTATTAAAGTGGAATGAGCCGGTGTAGATTTCTGAGGAAGATGGAGACATTGTGTATGGTACAAATTTTGATGTGTTAACTTGGACGATGGTGTTTTTGAATTCTATTGTTAAAATTGTTCGAACACTTGTGCTTTTAAATTTGGAAACCAACATCTCAAAGCTCTTGACGTTATTGTTGGGAGGCCTTGGTCAATTTGACCAAAGAGGTCGACCGGAGCCACGCCAGCACATTTTTCGTAATCCACAATACCATACGAATGCCACAAGTTCCACTAAGAGCATGTAGATGAAGATGAGGTCCATAGAGAGAGAATTATCACTATATACTTAGGGTTGTAGTTCGGATTTGGTGTGAGAGAGTCTTTTACACTTGTTGACTCTACAGTTTAGATCATCAGGTAAAGAATGAGTAGGTAGGTAAGCTAACATAAACATGGGTAGATATGGAGCTGAGGTTCCAAACTTCTGACCACAATAAAGGTTGACTGTTGGAATACATTACTGCTGCTTGTCAGCTTACTTGATAGAGAATCTTCAAAGTAAGGAGTATGGAGCCGTTGATATCAAAGTAATGAGTGAGACTTGAGACTTGAGACTAAGATTACTCCCTCTTTGAAGCATACCTATAGCTACCTACCTACCGTTAGACGTTAGAAGAGTAGAGCAGAACTTCGATCGTGCATTAAATTACTAAAAATTAGCTCCCACGGGTATTATTTACCTAGTAACTTATATTTACTAGGGGTAATTATAGCCGTGACCACTTAAATTCTTCTATTTCGCAAGCGCCATGTAATTCATATCTAACTATTTCCTTATTTAACCTAGTTCATATTTTCAACCCCCAGAAAACCTTTATCCCCGCAATTTAATTGGTTCCATAAACAAAACCTTACTCACATCAACGTGCAGCTCAGCGCTTAAAACATCACTTCTTACCACTTCCTCATTGGCAAGTTGAACTCTTCTCACCCCTCCTTTCTCCTTCACACCTTGTACACAACCCAAAAGATGTGCATATCCGTTATATTAATAAATCATGGGCGACCATTCGTTCATAAGCTCGTCAAGGAAGATTTCTACCCTCTTGAAGAGACGACGTCCCTGCTTTCTGGAGAATCGAAGTGAGGAATCGAGGATATCGACAACGAGGGAATACAGTATTACTTACTACATTACATGATCGCTGGCGATTGACTCATATATAATTACGCAAACAATCACGAAATATATTTACTCAAGCCCGTTCCACTAATCTACGATATCATTGTGATACAACGATAATCTTACATCTTATCCTCCCCTCAATTTGCGACTCTTTATATTGTCATCATGGCACCAGCATGGCTTTCCTCACCTATCATGAAACGCAAATGGCGGTTTCCTAAAGTTATCCTCTGGCTCAATGTATTTGAGCTCGCAGGCACCATCGCAGCACTCGTCCTCATCGGAATTGCAGATCCTGATTTGTACCGAACGACTTTATGGCAGATCGGTTACGATAATGGATTTAATAGTAGCCCTGATGAGGTTCTGTATGCTTATGCGAATTATCGACCGCTGCCAAAGATTGCTTTTGTATGGAGTCAAACGTGAGTATTATTTCTTCCTGGTATGGGATGTGATAAACAATTGACAGGAAACCAAGCTAATGGGTACTTTCTGATAATTTAGATTGCAAAACTTCAATATCGGAATCTCGGTTCTTTCTATGTTCATACAACTTTGCAAGGTTGTCATGTTCATTATGCACATTTGGCATCCTCTCGTCTCAACTATTATAAATGGATGTCTCACGGTCTGTTGGATTGTCAGCATGTACGGACAAGCTGGACCGGATCATACTGATCCAAAACATCCAAGTAAGGTCGCTTGGTATATTGCGAAGAGTTGTTCATATGCTGAACCGACTGGAAATGGTCATTATTGTCAGATGGCCAAGGGTACATTTGCCGTTTCTTGTTTTATGATGTATGCCACCCCTCGTCAATTCCAATTCCTCACATTCCCAAATCTAACCAACAAATAGGATCATCTACCTCACCAACACAATCCTCGGCATTCATTCTCTCATCCCTTCACGCCTTGAACGTTCCATCAATGCACTCGATCTTGAAGATAACATGGAATCAACCACCAAATCTGGAAAGAGAGTGAAGACAACAGATTCTCCAGATTCCGAGAGACCGTGGGAAATGCAAAATTTGCCGCAAAGTACAGATCCTTCAAAACAACCATTTACACCGAGAACATTGGCGTTTAAATCTCTGGATAGACAGTTACCATTAAGAGCTAGTTCAGCCCCGAGATTTACTTAAATATTGATGTTACTTTGGAACGAGGAGTTGAAGATCGTAATTATTGGGTATACGGTGGTAAATCGGTTTTGTGAATGGGTATTTGTTATATCGAGGTAGTCACGCATAGCCACATTTTCAGGATGAATTTGCTATATGAAACTTGGAAGGTTAGTCACCGGATTGGATGAAGGGAAATACCGGTAGGAATTGATAGGATTCATCAATTTGGATACCAAGGGATGGGATGTGAATTTTGTATAATGTGTTTTAATTTTCTCCACGAAGATATTGGGATCTTGGTTTTGCTTCTATGTTTATATCATTTAGGTACTAGGTACTAGTTACTAGGTATTATATATATCACTGAAATTTTAAGAGAAATCATATCATGATTTTTGTGGTTTGGTTCAAGGGTGTCTCGGGTGACTATACTATCATGATGACTACTTGGGTTGGGAATGGGGAGGTACCTGGTAGTATGGATATTTGGTAAGGCGTGTGGTATTATAATTTGATGTTTAGAGGGGGTAAGGTAAAGATGATAAATATGTAAAGATAAGAGGAGGTTTTTATATTGGTACCTATAGAGATGAGGATGAGGATGAGGTATGGAATCTGATGGGTATGGGTAGGAGTCATGCGTTGGTTATTTTGATCTATTCAACTGTTGATGGACTGGTTAGATGGACTGGTTAGATGATGGATGGTCTAATAATAATAGAGAGAGGATTAAACAGTTTTCCTAGCAAGGTTTTCATTAGGTAATTATTCACTCGTTCATTACTTTAGTAGTACATCACATCACATCACAGCACAGCACATCACAAATCCAAACTCATAAACCATTTGAAAGAAAATTCTCTGATATGCTCTCTGATATGCCCTCGTAACTATTATGCAAGCAAGAAATCATTTCGGAAGAGAAGAAAGAAGAGCAATGAAAGGAAAAGTATCTAGAAATCGACTTATCAACCCATTCATTCATCCATTCCATCAACCCATCCCATGATGCACACACATCTCATCTAGATCCCAACCAGCCAGCAGAGAAATAATAAAGAAGAGAATAGCAGAGTATAGCATAGAGTAAACCAAAACCAACGCCAATAACTTAATACCAGCAGGTAAGCTTAAACTCTATCCTCACGCCCTATCTCCCCTATCTCTCCCATAAAATTTCATCCATAAAGATCCATCAGTCCATCAATCCATCCATTCCTCCATCCATCCCCCCTCCCCCAAAAATAAAACATCCATCCAAAGAAATAAAAGAAAAGAAAATAAATAGTAAATCACACGCGTAACTAGGTAAGTGAAATGTAAATCAGGTCAGCCAAAGACCCAAAGATCCGAAGATATCGAAGTCTTTCCTGCAAACATTCCACACCTTATGTTGTGTATTTCGTGAATACCCGTTGTAGAGAGGAGAGTGATGCCATTTGGGAAGTGCAACCAAAGAATTTGCGATTTTGTGTTTGTGTTTGTGTTTGTGTGAGTGGAGATGTGTGGAGATGTGTAGTCAGGTGGAGGTGGTTATGAAGAATCCCTCTTCGACAGACTCAGGAGGTGAAATGTTGAGGACTTCGTGCTCGTGTTGTGTGGCTTCATGTGTGGTTTTGGATTCGCAAGATGCGGCGCCCGATGAATGATGAACGATGTGATGGAGATGAAAAGGAAGATCAACATCCATCAACAAACACATGAATCAGTCAGAGCCATCTTACAAACCCCTATAGGTAGGAATTTGTCCGTGACCATTGATGCGATCCTCGCGAATCCAATCCCATTCCCTATGAATTTTTCCCCCTTCAATCCTCTCCTTGAGCTGCACCGTCGGTGCCTGAATACCATACGCGCCTCTCCTTCCAAAACGGGCATAATCGATGGGATTCTGAAGCTCATCCGTTTCATGAAAGAGATGGAGTTGAACCTCGTCCCTCTCCCTAATCTCATCCAGCTTTCTGGCCATCATGCGGACGCGCGCGCCGCGGACGGTGTGGTATCGGCGGAGGAACCTCTTCAGGTTGCGAAGGTTCCAATCGCCCATGATTTGAGGGTCGTCGTTGACGAGTGAGTAGTCCCAACACCATTGCTTGATGATGCTACGCTTGGCCATCTTGTAGTGGTCTTGTTCGGCATCAAGATAGTCGAATAGCTTGCAGGCCATGCATCTTGGTCGATTTTGTTTGTCTAACTTGTAGTTGCGGATCATGATGTAGGAGAAATAAAGTCCAAGATGGACGACTTCGCAGCTTGAACATCGGAAATTCTCTAACATCCTATGGAAAGAAAATGTTAGTTCGATAACACATGAATGGGAGAAATGTGGACAGGGAGGAGTAGTGACATACCATTGGGAACCCTCAGGTTTGTTAGGAACTTTACCAGGTTTTGATCTCTGAAACTTGTCGACTCTGCCCTCAAACTCTCCATATGCAACATGAGCAATAACTTGTTCTATACTTGACTTTGGGTCCATGAGAGTCTTCAAAGTTGCTTCAACGGCCAAACAAGGTGACTTTTCCAACCATTGTCTAAACATCGTGTGCTTGGACATGAGATCAATGCCTTGCCTTTTCGCCGCAACAATAAGACTGCATGCTGCTTGCCAGATTGCAATTCGAGTATCATCAACGTACATTCCGGCATCATCCCACGAAACACCATAGGCGAACTGCTCTCCCAATTTCTTTTCGCCTTTGTTGGGGCCATCTTGGTAAGTTGCGTGGGGACCAACGTGGTATGTTGGGTAGAAGTCCAGAGTGACTTGGTGTTCGCAACCAGGAGGACGATCATGTGTGATGATGTCGAGTAGGTCTATACCCTCACCAAGATGGATCAATTGACAATTGTAAACTCCGAGAACTCTGAGCTTTCTCATTTCAGGAACGACCAGAGCAAGGATATGCTTTGTGAGGAAGGGTACATGGTGAAATTGAATGTTCTGTAAATAACTTCCAAAGTTGTACATAGAGAGACCTGATGAAAAGTATGATTTAGTGATGCTGTTTGGACAGGAGGTATCAAGAAAGAAGAAAACTTACACATTTTGTTCAAGTTTACGATTTGATCAATGTATTTGATAGGCTCTCCATCCCTAGTAGGGGTGACAATAACCACTGGAGCAACACCGATCGCAAAATCGTTCTTCTCTCGTGATATCTCACAGCTTCCATAATTGCCTCCAGTGACATCCCAGATATCCTAGGAAAGTTGGTCAGTTATGTAATGAGTCGTTGATTGATCAGAACTTACCACTACAGCCAACATTACTTCCCAAGACTTTTGACTGGTTCGAGACAACGCGGAAGCGGTGCTATGACTTTCGAAAATCAATTTGAGAAGAATGGTATCGATACCCTCTACTTGAAGTACTTTGATCAATGCACTCTTGTTCTGATCATTCTTTGGAAGCTTGAACACATTGGCCTTGTAATTTTGAACGAACAATCCCTGAAGTATGTAGTTAGAATAAAGTTTATCATGAGCAGTGAATATGAGATCATACCAATGAAGCCAATTTTTTGAACCTATCTGCTTCACCTGTGAAAGGCCAATTGACTAAAGTGGGGAATTCCTCTTTTGGCTCGATGAGTACAAAATCTACCCAGGGATTTGGGGCAGTCGGGTCTTTCTCAACAACTGGCTCCGGTGTACCCCACGCTCCGGAATCTGCAGTTGTACCCCATGGTTCGAAATTTGCAAAGACACTTTTAGGGTTTTCCTGTTCGGGAGGCGTTGGAAATGTGTCAGTGGTTGATTCTGCATCCCATGCCAGATTACGATGCATCAATGCCAAGGTAGATCTCTTGGTACACCATTGAGCTTCAGTTGGTTGGAGTGTGCTGTTATTAATGTATGGTAACTCGGTCACCCATGAGGGGAGGCTACACCATCTTGCGTTTTCAGGTACCGTAGTCCATGATCTTGGATCCGGTTGAAGTGTATATTGTTTGACACCATCACTTCTGGAAGGAGCAGGGAGATGTTGCCAATAAGACTTATCATCGGCAGGTGCGGTATCGTTAGTGTAATACCTCAAAGTAAAAGCATTTGCATCTGAACTCAATAGAGTGTCTTTGGTAAGAACACTAGCAGTCTTTCCAGAACTGCTACTAGCTTGAGATTTCTGAGCATTCTGGCCGCTGGTAGCGACAGTCGAAAGAGAAGGCCAACCCCATATGTCTTTTTCGTTTTCTTGTGGAATCGCAGGGACAAAGACTTTCTGTGGTTGCTTCCAGAGCGGTCCTTTCTTAGAGGCAGAAGCACCATGCTCGACCTGCCACTTTCCATCACTTTTTTGACCAGAGCTGTCCTTGCCGGCCTTGGCTTTGCCGTTCTTCCAGTTCCCCATGGTGATTCAAGTTTCAAAATCTAGAGAATGTGAGAAGAGAACGAACTTGACTAGGTGGTGATGGATAGAAAGAAAGAGTGAGGATACAATAGATGACCAGGTAATGGTGGATAGAAAAAATAGTGGGGATACACTAGATGACGAATCTTATACAAGACAGCCAAAGTGATAGAGGGGAAAGTATATGCTTATGAAGGGTGCAGATGAAGAAATGAAGTATAGTGACAACCTACAGTGATTTGAAATTGATACCTATGTATTGCAGAAACTTGAAAAATGTTCAGTGAAAGATGCCTGAAATATCAAGCAAGAGTATTCAAAATAATGCACTTAAATGTAAAGTGCTTTATCCGACACAGCCTATGGATGATATCAGCATGAACTCCAAAGGTTGAAAGAAATTAAGATGCAGATTATCAAAGTGCGGGGTAAGGGATATGTAAGTGATTGGGGAGGTGGGTGGGAATAGGTTGGTTTTCAAGTTTCTGGAAAGAAAAGCAAATGCTTGAGGAGGAGGAGGATAGAAGAAGGCTTTGAGAAGGCATATTTTGAGGAAACTTACACATACAAATTTGTATGTATTTTGGAGAGGCTTCCTTCTCAAGAAGCAAGAGTGTCGCTGTAAAAGGTGGCCGAAAGGGAGTAGAGCCCAGCGCTAGGCTTGAGGCAAGAGGAGAAAGCTAAGACAGCTAAGTAGGGTTTCTTAAAAAGAGAAGGTGAAAGCGCGTATTGATGGGTTCTTATTCTTTGTATTGCCAGGAGGTATCAAAAGAGAAAGGAAGTAAAAGCAGGGAAAGGACAAGAAATCGTCAACTTGAGTTTCCAATATCTGGAATAGAGGAAGTTGTAGAGTAAGACAAAGAGTATGGGGTGTAGAGGTGGAAGGTGGAAGGTGGAAGGTAGAGGGTGGAGGATGGAAGATGGGTAGGGGAGAGGAAGGATGGATATAAGGTCAAAGAAGTCGGATACCAGGCCTTCAAGAAACATGAGTCATCCGGAGGGGAGACGTTCGAGATTCCCAACTAGTGTAATAAGAAGAGGGGCAGGGGCACAGTGAATGCTATCTATTTTGAAACTCTTCATGCATAGATGCCCGGGTGCATCACAAATCAAGAAAGGATGATTAGGACTAGCTCATCTCCAAAAGTGAAAGCAAAAGCAGATAGCTGTGACAACAAGGCTACACAATCGTCATATAATCATTCACTGACAATTTCCATTAAATACATGAAACAAGCCTTCGGTGCCAGCCCCTCAATATCCTGACAGTAAATTCAATATCATTAAAACCCCAGGGAAAAATACTTGAATGCCAGCCTCAAAATTGAATATCATTGAAACCCCAGCCTAGAAGGAAATTACTTGAATACCAACCTCCCACTAAACCTCAAGGTGGAAATTCACTTAATCAGATTATTTGATTGCTGCCTAACCAAAGTGGCCGAAAGCCTCTTTCCCCAACCATAATAACAGAAAGAAAAACTCATGTAAGCAGCAGTCTTGACCAAGAAAATTTGAAAAGCATCAGGAGAGAATCATTTGGGGGGTGGAAGAAACTAAGATTCACTCTAGACACCAACAAATCGAATGGGTTTCAGTGAACTAATTCTTAGATATGCAAAACAAGCAAACTTCAAAGGGAGGGCTATACACTAGTGATAAGGATAGCAGCAACAATGAATGTAAGTCCATTACTCAATGTTAAAGCATAAGTGGAAGATGTGATTCCTAGCATATAGGGGTGTTCAAAGATGCAACACAAACAGCAAATCACTAACATCAATCAAAATACCAGTTGAAACAACAATAATCATGTGCAGATATACGATGACAACTGTGACAGCAAATCCCATCAGCCTTATGTTAAAATAAATCAAGAATGATACATACTCCATATACAGAGAATCCAAAAATCCAAAATGCAATCAAACAGCGATTCACCAACATCAATCAACATCTGGGTTGAGTTGATCATAATTTTCACTTGTGTGAAGATGCGACAGCGACTATGGAGACAAATCTCACCAATACCAAGCAGTAGTTTGAACTGTTGATGGTGTATACAGACATTCAAAAGATGTAAAATAAACAGATCTTGTTAACATGAAGCAATAGTAAGAGAACAATAGTACTAGTTAGGTAGTAACAGCAAGAAAACTAGCAATGGCAACAGAATAAATATCAACAACCAAAATAATTCTCCACAACAATCAACATAAGAACAATATCAAAGATGAACCTCACTTCACTCCAAAATCAAAGTCAGATCCTCCAATCAAAACCTCATTACTGTACCATTGGATTCCCATCTGAACGATGAGTATTACTCATCCCATTCGACCCGGATATTAAGGAGAGAAGCGAGGCATACGGGATGTGTGATGTGTGATGATGCAACAATTTTACATCTTGCATGATGATTACCTATTGCTGTGCCTCCCTCCCCCTCCATCTGAAGAAAATGTACTGTATATTGACCATTTAGCCTATCACGATATATCAGAGCAATGCCAACCGGTGCAAGCCACCCACCCACCTACCGCGCATGCATCTGCCAATAATGCCAAACTTCGAAGTTGTTAGAAGCCCTTCGGATAAAAGATCGTGATGGTGGCGGTGATCATGATCATGATCATTCGGGGTGATACAAGTCCAACTTGCAGGACTAGTGTGAAAAGTCGCAGGAATGATTGATCCCGAGTCATGTAAGCCTTCGGCATATGCCTTATCGCGATTTTCCTACCACCGTATCCAACGCGTACGGTACTTCAATGTTCAAACTTTCACATTGATCATGTTTGAGCTCTCTCCTCTCCTCTCCTCTCGGCCGGGAAATACCTGGGGTCGAGATATACAGGGAAGCCGTGCTGTGAGTCTGTGAGTTGAGGGGATTTTGGCTTTTTTTTCATACCTAGAATCTGGGGAGGGAGAGGCGCAGGTGGACTGGATGACGAAGGATGACGAAGTATACCTAGCGTAGGTAGGTTGAATGGAAGATCTAGGTTGGAGAGGTGATGATAAGTAAGAAGTTAAGAATAGAAGGGCTGTTATCTGCTTTAATTGTATATATACATACCTCTTTACTTATAATATCCTCAAGGTTGTCGTCGGACTGTATGTAGTAATTCTCTATCTCTTCATTAAGATGAATAGGTAGGTAGGTAGGTTGTATATAAAAAATCCAATGATCCAATTAGCACAAGTTAGGTAGTTATCATCAAATGATGATTTCCTTTTTTGATCATCAGACATCTGGTACCACGGATGCCGGTAAGTAGGAAGGCCCCACATAAACTTTAATAAGTGTGGATAGAGTGGATTGAGTGGATTGATTGGTAGATTGATTGGTAGATTGATGAATGGATGACTGAGTGGATGATGACTGATGATTGGGTGTGAACTAATTACCCAATTATCATTTTACGGTGAAACATTATTATTTTGGGTAGGACCAATAGTATATTTTAGTGGCAGGGAAATTGCCAAGTCAGCATTTTTAATATTAATAATAATAATAATAATAATAATAATAATAATAATAATAATAATAATAATAATAATAATGGGTTTCTAGAAAATGGGAAATGGAAGAAGAGAGGGGGAATGTTATTTGTAGGAAGTGAAGGGGGGAAAGGGGGGAAGGGAAGGGATGGAATAATAGAAATAGAAATAGGAAATAGGAATAGGAATTGAAGTCTTGAAGCTATTCCCATCATCAACATCAACATCAATATGCAGCATGTTGCGAATGACAGATGGCAAGATGATAGATGACAGATGGAGGACAGCATGAATAATGTCTTCTATCTCAATATCTCAATATCTCAATATCTCAATATCCAATATCCAATATCCAATATCCAATATCCAATATCCAATATCCAATATCCAATATCCAATATCCAACATCCAACATCCAACATCCCTCCAACCTAAGAAAAAAAAAAGGAGCCCATTACCCAAAAACCCCAGTGACCCAGCCATCTATATTTCAACAACCAAGACCCATCCGTATACTTAATACTCACTACGAGTCACTCCTGAGTTCTGGGTCCTGAATCTCAGGTGTTGTGTTAACACAGATCAAAGTGATTGATTGACTGGTTCTGGTTGTTCTTGAAATGAACATTGGCAGATGTAGATAAGAAAATCTTTGAAATTATTATTATTATTGTTATTTACAATAGAATACGAACCTTGGTACTTATTAGTAAGATATACCTAGGTAATAATAGGAGGGTATGATTTGATGAGATAAATATTACTTAATTGGGAAAAGTTGTATTTATGTATATATATACCTAGTATATATACACAGAGTCATGTCATATAGAAAAAGGGGGGAAGGAGAAGTTGCTAAAGAAAAGGTCTTTGCGTACCTACACTGATGTACAGTAGAGTAGAGTTTAGTAGTAGAGTTTAGTAGTACCGTGAGTGAGTGAGTGGATTGGGTGTAAAGGTGTAAAATAATAGGAGGGTGAGCTTGGTTATTCCTGTGCACTAAGCTTTAAGGCGTTTTGACCATGTGAACAAAAGTGTGAAGAAATTGTTGATCTTTTGATTTATGCAAGCTAAGGTTAATAATAATGAGGTGGATAGGAGTTACAGTTATAGTTATTCTATTTGCTGTAGGGAATCTTGAAGAGCGAATTGGAAAAGGGGGGATATCCCCCTTCCCTTGATACACCCTCGAGACAACCCACCCAATACAACATCGGCATTTGAGTGAGACTAAAGAGTAAGATCGCCTTTAACTCTTAAGTTCTAATTCATTATTGATCATGCGAGCATAAAGTAGGTAGGTAGCTTTGTTTGTTACTTTGTGTAAGAAGATATGCTCTCCGATACGAAGTGCCGTATTTGAACATTATTTTGATCGAGTGATGGATGATGGGATGATGGATGATGCAAGAAGGTTTTTGTTTATGGCGTGTTTAGGGTTTGTTTATGATATAGAGTATGATTGTATTAATAGGTTAATAATGAGCGATGAGGTTAAGAGATGAGGTTGAGGTTAAGGGTTAAGGGTTAATAAGGCCGATGATGTAAGTTAGGTTTTATAACTTGTGATATATCGGGAAATGATTGGGTTTTCTAGTACTAGTCTGATGATTTGCCCAGTAGTATTAATTAAGTAGGTAAGTAAGGTTACCCTATTGATGAAACTCATTATGCGCCAGTATAATCTATATATATTACACATTACTTGAGTATAAATATATATATCAATTAGAAGATAAGTGAGTCGTGCCATTAGCATTAGGTTTAAGGGTAATATAAAATTTCAAGATTGAAGATTCATCTGAACATATAGAATTATTGATAGAAGACATTGATTGGGATTATTGGAACAGGAGAGTATATGGATGATGATGATGATATATATCATACCCATGAAACTATTTCTATGGAAATCATTGATTCCCATCCAATCACCTACTTCGTAAATCCATATTAAAAGGTTGAAAGACCCACTTTATATACTAGGTACTGAGCTAAGAAATAACATATACCTAATATTAACTTACTCACCAATCAAATAGTTCCTTTACAGAATTAGTTATCTTTAAAATCGATATAAATATAAATATAAATATATATCAAACTTCATTACCTACTTATTAGTAATCCCTTCTTTTTTTTATTTTTTATACGGCAGTTCATTTCCTTATAGTAAATCTTTACTCCTAGTGGATCCTAAATGGTCCTTGCACTTTTTAAATAAAATAATAATAATAATAATTGATGGACCGGATAGACTTCTTTTTCTAGCCTATAGCCTTAAAGTAGTTACCGTGCCTACCTAATTTCGCTAGTCCTTTTAGCTTTAACGCCCTTCCTTGCAATTCATGATATTAAAGCAAATCTGCCTATAACGAAAAGGAAAGAAGAAGAAGAAGAAGAAAAAAAATAAAAAAGAATTCTCTTCACTTCTAGGTTCCTTCCTTCCTTCCTTCCTTCTTCTTTCCTCACAAAAAAATCTTGTCACTTACTTTTAGTACGTATTTATCTATCTGTCTTAATAAACCTTCTTGCCACAACTTCTTCTAAATAATACAAAGAAATCTTCTTTGTTTACTTGTTCAACTCAACTACAACTTTAACTACAAAAAAGAAAGGAAACTCACGCCATCTACAACTTTCCAAAGTTCCCCCCTTCATCATCTATCTTTCATCACAACAAGAAGATTTTTAATTCCTTTTCATTTCACTTTTTTTCAAAATGTCTGAAGTTCAAAACCCTATCGTTGAGGAGCAGGTCGCAGAGGAGCAGGTCGCAGCTCCAGCTTCAACTTCAACTCCAGTTACTACCACTACTGAAGCACCAGTTGTTGAACCTGTCACCGAGACAAAGATTGAAGAAGAGCCAGTTGCTGAAACTGAGCCAGCTACCGAAACATCAGCAGTTGTTGAGGAGCCAACCGTAGAGACCACTGATGCTGCACCAGCCGCTAAGGAGGTTACACCTGTTGAGGAGGGAGTTTTGGGTTACAAGGGACCAGGTTTACTCAAGTAAGTTATCACCCATCAAAATATGATACCATCTTCATTTATGAATATGCGCCTTGATTTTTCGACCTTCTGTTCCAACTCTGGGCGATTTCATGTTCCCCAGGAATTTCAAGGACACGATTTGAGAATAATTTACTAACCTCATATTTTTATAGGAGCTTCATTTTCCAAAAGAAGCACTTCTGGTTCGGATCTGAGCCAGTTGAGCACAAGAACCTTTCCAGCTATCTCCGTGGTGAGAAGCCAGATGTCGCCAACCACAATGCTGCTTGGTCATCCCACACTGGTCAAGGTCTCTTGTTCTTCAGCAAGAAGGCCAGTGATAAGGCCAGCCCAGCTGGTATCTTGAACTTGGTAAGTTCTTCACCATACCTCCATCCTTGATGACCATCTGCTAACTTTTGGCCTTGCAGTCCGAAGCCTCTGATGTCTCCGAAGATGGCACCATCGATTTCTTCTTCACCCTCCACGGCCACAAGCACGTCTTCCAAGCTGCCAACCTCGCCGAACGTGATAACTGGGTTGCTACCTTGAAGACCAAGATCACTGAGGCTAAGGAAATCGCCGAGTCTGTTAAGGAGAGCGAGACCTACAAGACCAGCCACGCTGCCTTGGTTAAGCCATTCTCTGGTGCTGCTACTCCAAAGAAGGAGGTCAAGGAAGAAAAGAAAGAGGAGAAGAAGGAAGAAAAGGCTGAGGCAAAGGAAGCTAAGGAGGAGCAAAAAGAAGAGAATGCTGAAGCCAAAGAAGAGAAGAAGGAAGAGAAGGCCGAGCTCAAGGCTGAGAAGAAGGACCGCAAGAGTCGTTCTGCTTCTCGCAAGGGTGACAAGCGTACTTCCATCTTTGGTGCCATTCCAGGTTTCGGAAAGAAGGAAGAGAAGACCGATGCACCAAAGGATGAAGTTGTTGCTTCTCCTTCCACTGAGGAACCAGTCGTTGCAACTGATGCTTCTGCTGCCCCAGTTGATGTTCCAGTTATCACTGAGCCTGCTTCTGCCACTACCGAAGAAGCTGCTATTGCCCCAGCCGCCGAAGATCCAGTTGCCGCTGTTTCTGCTGCTCCAGCTGAGAAGCCAGTTCCAAACAAGCGTAACAGCATCTTTGGTACCCTTCAATCCAGATTCTCTCACAAGAAGCCTGAGCCTGAAGCTGCTTCTCCAGTTGCAAAGGAGGAGGAGCCAGTTTCTGAGAATGCCCCAGTCATCCCAGCTGTTGATACCACTGAGCCATTAACCACCACCAATGTTGAGGCTCCCGCCCCAGTTGAGACCACCGAGGCACCAGTTACCAACGGCGAGACCCCCAAGGCTATCGAGACTCCAACTGCCAAGGCTGACAAGCGCAAGAGCTCCCTCCCATGGTTGAACAAGAAGGAGAAATCCGCCACCACCAGTGATGAGGAGACTGAAAAGCCAAAGTCACCTTTCGCCAAGCTCCGTGCTACTGTCAAGTCTAAGTCATCCCCAAAGACTGACAAGACCTCTGAGAAGCCACTCGAGCCAACTGCTGAGGCCAATGCTGATGACATGATTGCTGAAGAGACCACCGCCACTGAGGCTGCCCCAGATGCTACCGAGCCAGTTGTTTCCGAATCAGTTGCCACTGCTCCAACCAGCACCACCCCTCAAGTTTCTGCTACCGCATAAAGCAAGCCACATCATTAAAGTTGCATCGCATCTTCGGAATGATTTCTTATTGTTGTCGTCGGGAAAACGGATCTCCTTGAAATACCCCCAAGATTGATTGATACCACTCTCATTTTGCAGTACTTTGTTAATCTTTCTCTTTCTTATGCGTTTGTTATGTTTTGGTCTGCCTGCGCTTGCGGTTTCTGCTGCGTATTGATACCCCTATACCCAGACTGTCTTTTCGCAATCTGCCACTAGGGCAAACCAACTCCAACCTTAATACCTAATACAAAGTTTCTTGATGTTTTATGAATATTGATTTACCAATGTTGATTTGAATGTGAATCGTGATTACTTATGTTTTCTTTTGATTAGTCAGTAGTAAGTCTCCTCTGCATGAAGGTATTAATCCTTGATAATGATGTTGGTATAAGGTTTAAAATGTATGTATGTATGTTTAGTGAACCCCACTCACTATTACCTACAGGAGCTACAAGAAGATATTAACCCTTGATAATAATGTGGTTGGGATAATAAGGTTTACAATGTATATATGTTTAGTGGACTCGACTATAGTTTATGGGTGTTAAAGGGCATGATGGTAGGGGAGGGTAGGGGAGGGTAGGATAGGGTAGGGTAGGGCAGGGGAGAATAGAGTAGGGGAGAATAGAGTAGGGGAGGATAAGGGGGGTTTGTTTATCTATCTTAAAGGATAAGTGTGGAATCTGGATGAAGAGTTAAGAGGTAAAGCCCGTAAAGGATGGAGGAGTGATGGATTGAGGTGGCCTAGCCTTCTAGGTGGGTGGATGGATTGAGGTTTATCGTTTGCTTGTGATATTATTTTGTTTTGTTTTGTTTTGTTTTGTTTTGTTTTGTTTTGTTTTGTTTTGTTTTGTTTTGTTTTGTTTTGTTTTGTTTTGTTTTGTTTTGTTTTGTTTTGTTTTGTTTTGTTTTGTTTTGTTTTGTTTTGTTTTGTGTATGTTTTTTGTTTTTTGTTTTTTGTTTTTTGTTTTTTGTTTGAGGTTTTGGGTTTTGGGTTTTGGGTTTTGGGTTTTGGGTTTTGGGTTTTGAGTTTTGGGTTTGGGATGGGGATGGGGATGGGGATGGGG
>NGKJ01000004.1:545054-559604 GCA_002162495.1 Myriosclerotinia curreyana
GGGGGGAGGGGGGTTTTCTTAGATCAGGCTAGGAGCTCCTCGGGTTTTCGGTCTTGGGGATGGATGGATGGATGGATGATGGATGGATGGATGATGGATGATGGATGATGGATGGGATGGGATGGGATGGGATGGGATGGGATGGGATGGGATATAATGGGATGGGATGGGAAATAAATCCATCGGGCGTGACTTCGGGGCGTAGCTTCGTGGCGCGAAAAGTCCGTTCGTGAGAGAGCTCAGAGTGGGTAGGAGTGAAGATTTATGATTATAGGATTTGAGAAGTTCAAATTTCTACGGGATCTTGAAGTAGGTACCTAGGTAATTAAATTCTGATAGAACTTCCAAGTTGCTGTTAGATGCCCAGGAACTCGCGTGGTGATGACTAATAAATGCTTAGTAATGGCTAATCTAATTGGTCCTTGGCAAATTATCTTAGACTTCACTTCAACCTCACTTCATCATTATTATATGCTTATAATGATGATAACTGGTAGGTATAAAGAGAACAGAGTAGTGTTGGATTTTAAAATCAAGTGATAGTATAGCCTTGTCTAAAAAGTATCAAATCTAAATCTGTTTTGTTTGCATTGCTTTGGATTTCCTTGGATTGTTTTTGTTTTGCCTTTTGCTTAACTTCAACAGTCCATCCTATTTGCATTGTATTGCTTTTTTGCCTTTTGACCTTTTGACTTAACTACCTATTCTATTTGATGGGTACAATGATAATGTAGCTCTATGAATGTCTCCTTGTACGTTTTTGAGATGCAGTTCTTTGATCTTGTAGTTGTTTTGTGTAGTCTATAATTATGTTGTATGATCTACAACTATGATAGTAAGGATATATTTCTGGTCTAGAACTTCCCTTTATACTGTTTTCTTCAGAGAAATTGGAAGCTGGTATTACCAGGATTTGAGGTTGATATATGTACAAATCATTATAGTAGACAATATGCAAAGGAGCATGGGATTTCCTCTAGCAATCAAACATTCTTCTTCATGTTAAGTAAGAGGAGTTCTCTCTAGCAGTCATATATTCTTCTTTTATGTCTGTTAGGCAAGATGTGTAGATTTCTTCTCATCCCTCAGAATTCCACAATTCTCATTGTTGTCTTGAATCTCTCCATACAGTAGTATATCACTTCTCTTTTACTTTGTGTATGTATATGCTCTGCTAGTGATCAACAAGAAAGCTGTCTGTTTTCAATTCTGCAGACCTTTCGACTGATGTGGATAACCATACTCATCTTAAGTCCTATGGCATAGCCTCACATGTAGTGATTTGCTCCAATCTCTTGTAATCTCCTGTGGCCTGATTATAGGGCGGCGAAGGTATTGAAAGGATAGTATTGGATCGGCTCTCGGCCTTTACTTTAGTTTTCTGCCTCAGAGGGATTGTAGGATAGTGTTGAGCCGGCCTTTAGCCTTCGCTTCGGGGAGAACGCTAATAACATAGACAGAGTTCATACTCCTTGAGTATCTTCTTCGTCAAATCTTAAATCTTAAATCTTCCTTTCCTTTCAAACCCGACAACAACATCATACTGAGGAGCAACTTCATCACTGCTTGGCTCAGTGTGGTAAGAGACTAATCGTTTTGCCTTCTTTATCTTCTTCTTCTTGATTCTGCTGTGCTGAATCAATTAATTATTCTGTCTTTGATAACTTGTTTTTAAAAAAATAATTTTCACCTTCAGTTGCATCAATAAAAAGTTCACTCTGAAACCATCTCATCAAAGGTGATCATCGTTGAACACGCAAATATGATTGGTGCAATGACCACTCCCAAGCGTGGTGCGTTGAAAGATGCAAGCTCTCGCATCAATAGTCAACAACGCACCTACAGCTTCACCGACAAACCACAATACCAATACCTATCACCAGATTCTTTCACCACTCCAGATTCCAAACAATTCAATCTTGATTACTATTTCTCCAAGGGTCCATCGTCCCAATCTCCTCATCGGAGATTGAGACGCGACACTAGTACTAGAGCTCTCCGCAGTCTTGCACGCTACCATCAGACTCGACCCAATCGCACGCCATACGATACAAGCCCCCATACACCTTCGAAGCTCTCCAAGGTAATGATTGCAGAGTACGAGCTAGGCATTACAGAAGTTGATACGCCTCCTCTAACAATGGTATGTCATCATCTTCTTACACAGCCCCGCCATTATCAGTTCATTTTAAATTATCTTGAATGAATATGCGACGCGGTTCATCCGATCTAACCTCAAGTAGCCCACCAGACTCTCGCTCAATAAGAAATTACCACCAATGCCGATTTTTCGCCTCGGAAACTCGCCCGAACGCCGAGGTTTGCTTGACGCTACTGATCTCAATTCTTCTTCTTTGCAATTTCCTATTCTTCAACCGGAATTTGCTACCAAAGAAACCCAAGTTGCAGAAATCTTTTCGTCAGAACCTTCTACTCCAGACCCTAGTTTTGTCACTACTCGATCAATTTCACAGAAATCTGAAGCTGATTCTGATTTTGAAGTCGGAATCGCTCAAGTCGGAACTGTTTACGGCGCCTCGACAACCCTAGAAGTGTCAAAACCACAGACCATCGACACCATGGGTTCTCCACCCGTACGCCAGAATAACTCGAGCATTAAGCGCCAAAAGTTCAATGAAGCCAAGATTGCGAGTGGTCTTAAATCTACCAAACCAAAGAATTTTGGTCTCAGTGTCCCAGAAGGTGGTGATCGTCGCAACTCATCCCCAGGCTCTGTTTTGTCTCTACAAAATAACGGTAGTCCATTGCCAAAGAAGGATCGTCGTGGACGATCTAGCTTGGGTAATGGCGCGCGTAACTCTCTTGTTACCAGTAACGATGTTCTTCAGCAGAAAAATGTTCCATCCATCGAATTTGACAACAGCAACGAGAATTCCGATGAAACTCTTGTTCAATTCAGCAACAATAACGAGGTTGTGACTGATACTTCAATCCAAGATGCTGTTGAAGCTGCAGAAATTGCTACAAACCAAGAAAACATCACTCAGAATGCCCCAGATGTCGTCGGCGGTGCCCTTCAAGCTTCTGATCAAGAAGACACTACTCAAGGTGCTATCGAGAGCATTGTTCCGGATCAGAGTCAAGGTCCTGTCAACCATACCGTTCAAGATATTGCTCAAAGTGGCCCAATGGGTCGTTCAGAGAGTCAAACCACAATTGGCCGCCAAAAGAAAATGGTTCCACCGCCATCAAAGCGTTTCGCTCGTGATGCTGACAGAACAATCATGGGTCGCTCACCACCGTAAGTTTTTCGCACTTTATCCATTACCAACACAAACTAACCGTTGCAGCTATTCTAAAGTCGGCACGCGCGTCTATATGAAGGACACTGTTGAAAAGAACAAGCAACAGCACATTGGTCTCCATATGACTAGAAAGGCCTCTACCATCAAGCCGAAGGCATTGAAGCGTGTACTCGCTACTCGTCCAGGTACCTCAAAGGTCACCGAAGCAGCTCTTGCTGTGGAGGAGACAAACTTCATCGCTACCCCAGACTCCTCACGAAGAGGATCATCCCTTCCAGATTCTCCAGAGAATCAAACTCTTAAACCACCTGTTCTGACGGTGGAGAAGAACTCGGCTGAGAAGAGAGATTCGGTTACAGATCGTCTCACTAAGCCGACTGCGTCCAGTGCGGCTCGCGCCAAATCCCGAAAGTCTACTGCCATTGACAAGTCTAGCACCATGGCTTCCATGAAGAATGCTGGAAAGGGCCTCAAGAGCCGTCTTTCTGGAATGATGCGCTCTCGCCGTGCTTCGGGAGTAGTTGCTATCACTGATCCAACCGCTCAATCTTCTGGAAATCCTACCGAGAATACTATTGCTCAGAGCAACACCAATACTACTGTCCTCGAAAAGGCACCTGAGATCGCTCCGCTTGTTGAGGACCGCGATGTTGGAGAAGAGTTTGCATCATTCTATAGCCAGATGACTTACCCTGCTGAGTTCACCGTTGCAGCTTTGCAGGTTACCGCTGCTGCTGAGCCTGTTGCCATTGATTCAATTGGTGGAAGCGAACTCGTCAACAATCAAGCTATTGCAGAGTTTTCTTCAATGAATGAGGCTGAAATCGATGATACTTTCAGAAATTCTAATGCCCCTGCTCGCTCACCTCCACCAGTTCCGCAAGTAACTGACCAAGCTCAAGGAGAGGACTTCGAGTCAGCCGATGTTTTAGTTGCAGCAGGCAACGGTGCCTCGGACCCTCCACCAAATGAGAGTGGCAATAGTGGACATGCAGACGCACAGGTTCAAACCATGGATTTGGAAGATGATGACATGATTGATGAGATCCGCAGAACATTGGACTCCGTCCGAGCTGCTCTTGCCACCGAACGAGACGCTTTCGAGCAAGCTCGTCTTACCGGTTGGATGGAACTCCTGACTTTCAGACTCCACAACATTAATAACAGCCGCGTTGTCATTATGAAATTAAAGGCGGTTCAAGACAGAATGCTGTTTGCCAGTTCAAACGAGGCTTACAATGCCAGAACAATTCTGACCGACTTGACCAGACGAGCAAGAGCCAACATCTAGTATGAATAGGCTCACTTGTTGCTAAGGATTTCTTCGTACCTCCCAATTTGTTCGCTTTAAGTTTCTACCTGGATTCGCAACCAAAACCAACTCCTCTTTTTCGGCCCTGCTCAATGCATAATATTTGTCCCATCTATTCTCCTGGAGCCGACCGTCAGTCTTCCATTCATTCAACAACCGTCTTGTATCCACTTGAAAATCGCTCTTCTGCTTTTTTCTTCCCGAATACTTTGGCTGTATTGGAAATATCGACACATTCATTTTGACTTCAGGATGTCTCCCTGTCAGGATTATCTACTTCTACCCGAATTTCCTTTTTGCCCTCTTTTCCTTACACACTGCTCGGCGCACCGATTTCTTTTCTTTTCTTTTTCTTTTGCCATTCTCTGATTTGCGCAACATTCGACGGTTTCTCGTCGTCTTATTACTGGTGTCACAATGGTGGCGGAATATTCTTTGCTTCTAAGCTTTCATGTTCAACTTACTCTGTTCTCATTCCTTCGGGAGTGGGATCTGTAGGTGGCATGGAAGATCTGGTGGCGTTTATGGATGGATTGGGATGGAATGGAATGGAATGGGATGAAAGGGTAGATTTTATTTGGTTGCTTTTGATTTGGTTTCTCTACTGCTACTAAAGTTTCATCTCGATTTCTTTTTCTCGGAAGGATTTCATAGAGTTGCAAGCTTTGGTAGGTAGTGTTTTAAGGTCATGAATGCATGATTAATGATTGGATGGTTATGATAGGATGGCTATGAATGAATGAAGGAATGGAGGAATAGTTACGAAAATGATACTCTTTGGAGTGGGGGATTTCTTTTGTCTTTACTGTAGATAGGTAGATAGGTAGATAGTCTCCGGCGAATGAAATGTCAATGGGGAAAATAATTTTTGCGGCTTTTGGTGCTATGTGGTGATTTTGGGTTTTGTTTATTATCTTTACTGATATACCTTTGAGGAGGTGGGCTTCAAGGTATGGATCTGGATCTGGATCTGGAGTTGGTGAAGGATTGGAATTGAGGCGTGAAGTTCTAATTAGTAAGTTTAGATGTGAGATTACTGCTAGCCACCAGTATGTGCGTAGTGACATATCAACATGGAAACACCGTCGCCCACCTAACCCCTTACCCACTCGCTCTTTTCAAAACACCTCGCATGCAAAGCAAATAACCGTCTAGTCCTTCACTACCTGGCACTCTTCATTTAACCCCTCATCTCCTGGATCTGCTCTATCGCAAACCCATCTTCCACAACATTTCGCACTCTTCAAAAGTAGTTCATCAAGGTACAGTCTCTTAAGTGAAACTCTAGTGACATGAAGAACGTAAAAAAAAGGACTCGAAACATTCGAATCGATTCAGATTATAACAACATGTATGATTGATCCTCACATCAATCTTATTGCATCAACAAAATTTCATCTTTGGAATTGTGAGTCAAAAAAGTAAGACTAGTACGAGCAACCATCAATTCTGTACAATAATAAATCTTGCATCTAATGCATCCAACCCAATGCCCGTCACCCACCACCCATCATGTATTCATATGTCTTATGTTATGTCACTTTCACTCGCAACTACATTACAAACCCCCATCCCCTAGTCATCTCACTTTTAAAAATCTATTCTCCCTTCAACTTGTCCTGTGTAACAGTGAAGGCTGTCTCCAATAACTTCGCTTCCTCCTTTGTATGGCTGGCCTTGAGACCAGTCGCCACACTAGCACTTGGATCTCTGCCTGCGTACATGACGTGCTTTCTATCGTGGTATTGAGTGTTGTTCAACAAGGTCTCAATTCTAGGTTGAGTGAAACTCCAAGCACCGGCGTTGAGAGGTTCTTCCTGACACCAGACGATGGTCTTAGCATTAGGGTACATGTCAAGATTCTCCTTGAGTTGTTGCCATGGGAAGGGGTTGAGTTGTTCGATACGAGTAAAGGCAGTGTCCTTGATGTTGTTGTCGGCACGGTATTTGCTCAAGGCGGCATAGACTTGTCCCGTGCAGAGAATGACACGTTCGATGTTCTCAGGCTCGTTGATGGATTTGCCATGTTCGTGATCAGGGATGATCCAGCGGAATTGCGATTCACCAGTGAATTCTTCAATTGGTGAACGAGCGATTGGGTGACGGAGGAGAGATTTGGAAAAGAAAATGATAAGAGCTAGTAATTGTTAGTAAAATGTTTGGGTTATGGAAAAACAAAACCTACGTTTGCGGAATTGTCTGTTGATCTGTCTTCTCAAGATGTGGAACAGGTTGGATGGTGACGTCATATAAGCGATCTGCATATTACAATCTTGATGTTGACGTTCGAGCTTCTCTGGTGAAGGGAAGATACGGGGATCTTCGTTACAGAGTTGAAGATATCTCTCCATACGACCAGACGAATGCTCAGGTCCTTGTCCGTCATAACCGTGAGGTAACGACATGACGAGACCGGATCTCTGCATCCACTTTACCTCACCGGAGGCAACGAATTGATCAATGATACATTGCGCGTTGTTTGCGAAATCACCGAATTGAGCTTCCCACATGACAAGAGCATCTGGCGAAGACAAAGAGTAACCATATTCAAAACCAAGACAGCCGAATTCACTCAATGAAGAGTTAGAGACGACAAATTTTCCTTGGTCTTTGCTAATATGTTGAAGGGGTGTGTAGGTTTTCTCAGTCTCTTGATCATGGAAGACGGCGTGTCTTTGGGAGAAAGTACCACGCTCAACATCTTGACCCGAGACACGGACGTGATGGCCTTCGCCAACGAGAGTTCCGAACGCAAGAGCTTCGGCCGTTGACCAGTCGATATTCTGTCCTTCGCTCACAGTCTTGATACGGTTAGTCAAAATACGCTTGAGGTTGCGGTGAACGTTAAAGTCCTCTGGGTAGGAACCGATTGTTTCAGCAATGTGCTCTAAGGTGTGGGCTGGTACACCTGTGGGGTTATGTGGAAGAACTTCGGTAGCAAGTTCCTTTGGCGACTTGAAGCCGTTCCAGGCAGAGGTGGTCCACTCCTTTGATGTTGGTTGATAATCCTTGCTCTTAGCGAAGCTCTCTTCCAACATTCCCCAGACCCACTTTCGGTGCTCATCGATATCATCCTTGGTAAAGCTACCATCTTTGAGAAGTTGATCGATATAGATATCAATTTGAGACTTGTGCTTCTGGATGCGCTTATACATCAATGGTTGTGTGAACGATGGTTGATCGGTTTCATTGTGACCATGCTTTCTGTAACAGACGAGATCAATGACAACATCACGTTGGAACTCAGCACGCCAATCAGCGGCCAATTGACAAACGTAGTTGACAGCCTCAACATCATCAGCATTGACGTGGAATACTGGAGCATCAATTGACTTAGCAATATCGGTACAGTAAGCTGTTGATCGAGCGAATCGTGGATCGGTGGTGAAACCAATTTGATTGTTGACGACCAAGTGGATTGTACCACCTGTGGAGTATGCGGGCAAAGAGTGAAAACCCAAGCACTCGTATACGATACCTTGAGCAGCAAAGGCAGCATCACCATGAAGAAGAACACCCATAGCAGTCTTGTGGTCTTTCTCGTCATTATTGTAGTGCTGGATAGCTCGTGTTTTACCGAGGACAACAGGGTCTTCGGCCTCAAGATGGGAAGGATTGGCTACCAAGGAGAGTTGTACACGTTTGCCCGAAGGAGTTGGTCGCTCAAAGTTCATTCCCAAATGATACTTGACATCACCGGAGCCTTCGTCTTCGGCAGCGGCAGAACCACCAAATTCACTGAAGATTGACTCGTTAGGTTTTCGGACAACGTTACTAAGAACGTTCAAACGACCACGATGAGGCATTCCAATAACAATGTCTTTAACGCCAAAGTCGACACTTCTGTCAATCAAAGCTTTCATACCAGGAACCAAGGTCTCACAACCTTCCAACCCGAAACGTTTGTCGTTGGGGTATTTGGTAGCCAAAAAACTTTCGAAACTTGAACTCCAGATCAAACGATCCAAGATTCGACGCTTCTCATCGATTGAGTATTTGAAAGGCTTGTCGACCTCAATGCGAGCTCGTAGCCAATCGCATTGTTCTCTATCAGGAATGTGGATATATTCGACACCGTAAGAACCGCAATATATACGTTCGCAAGCTGCAATAATCTCGCGCAGTGTCATCTTCTCACGGCCTGATTTCTTGAAATGTGGCAGGATGCCAGGTCCCAGTGAGTATTCGGTATCGAGATCCTTTTCTGTGAATTGATAATGCTCGAGTTGGAGCTCCTTAGGTTTGCTGTAGCCAAATTCCTCAGCCTCGCGTCTAATTCCGAGAGGATCGATATCTGCTTTGTGATGTCCACGAGCTTGGTATGCACGACACAAAAGCTGGACCTTCAAGTGATTTGTGACTTCTGATCCTTCTCCGCCGCCCAAGCCTGGCAAGAAGCTTGGTACGCCTCCGGTAGGTGTGGGAACCAAAGTTGGAGGAGGGGTGAAAGCTTGCGACATTGGCATATCGCCACTCTCCATATTCCTGAAGTAAACCTGCCATGATATATGCACACTTGATGGATCCTCCTTCCATTGCATATACATCTCATCTATGTAGTTTGCGGTATTTCCGGACAAGAAATTGTCGTTTGGGTTTGGGGCACTTGCAGTAGTCGATTCATGTCTCTTTTGTGATATGATAGCTAGAGAACGTCGTTTCGATGAGAGGGCAGCTTTCGATGTGGCATTCGAGATGGAGAAAGGAGATCTCGAGGTTGTGCATAGGGTTCTAGCTGAGCAGCCACCTCTCAGGAGCTGGCTGCTTGATTGCCGCAGTGAAGTTCGAAGCATTGCGGCTGCCAATGCAAATACAAATGGGAAAAGACCAAACCCAAAGGTATTGATTAGAATAGAGTAAGGAGGCTGACTTCAACCAGACGTTGAAAAAGGAGAGGCGGAGTAAGTCTTTATTTTTAATCAAAATATAAGAACTGCGTAACAGCTCGGATAGAAATGCGAGACGAGTCAAATGATCGCACCGATCGATGGTTTTAACCTCAATATTGAGGCAATTTTCGAAAATAGATTGCCGAAATATTCATCCGGGTCGAATCATAGGGAAAAAGCGGAGTTTATTAATTCCGACTCTTGAAGGATGTTCGGGAGAATGCGTAACGCTAAACCATTAAACGCTTAGCTTCATATAAATCCATCTTGTTTGATGTGTCAGCATTTTTTGAATTCTTATAGCTGGATTATTGACAAAGATCATTAATTACCTATAAAAGGCTGAATCCAAATAAGGAACAATCTACCTATCGACAAGGCATATCGAGATCTTCCCCTCGAATAAATACATCGTTGTAGTCAAGTGCATTCCATCTATGGAGTAATTACACTACAAAATTATAAGGAATATAAGAACAATTTGACAAAGGAAGAAAGGCTGAAGGTTGCCAGATACCCTTAGGCTTCATCCTTCCATTTTAATCTTGTCTCTTTGATCTGTTGTCTCTTGTGTTGTTGATGCCAACAAACTTCGCTGCTGTGTGATAAGAACAAGATACCCATATTCTCTTACTCATATGCGGTAACGTGTATACTCGGGTCTTGCATGAAAACATGGCGCCACCTGCTCAAGGGCTTGCCGTATACAAGAAGAAAGATGGAACGTTAAGTATCTCCAAAGACGAAAAGTCGATTCAATGGCTACCTTTGAAGATCGATGGAGGAGGGGCTCCGGTGAATATTGCTGTAGCAGACATTACCAGTGGGTTTACTCGGTTTTTGAGGTTTCTCTGACGTTATATATTGACATCTTTCAGATTTGCAGCAAACACCCGAAACCGCTGCAAAAGTAATGCTGAAAATGTTTGCCAAGTCGGCGAATTCTACGGAATCAGTGACCCATCTTTTTCAATTCAATTCCCCTGCAAATCCACGTGGGGAGGCCAATACCATCAAAGATGCCTTGACAAATTTGATCAGTGCATTGAAAGCTGCCGATTCAAATGTCCCCAAGGCCAATGGTTCGGGTACTGCTTCTGCAGCTATGGCAATGGCTAGCGCTGTAGCGTCAAAGCCTAGCACTGGAAATGCCAGATTCTACGATGATGCTCAGTTGAAGACTGACATTGAGTTACAACAATCACTCATGAAAAAGGACCCGGCGCTACAGCGAACTTATATGGAATCGAGGCGGACCAAGCCAGACACGATATCGGATTCCCAATTTAACTCTCAATTTTGGTCTGCACGGACGAACCTTTTGCGAGCTCACGCAGTGGAATCAAGCCAAAAGAGGGGTGCTTATAATGTCCTGTCTGCCGTAAAACCACGTCAGGTCGATGGAGAGTTAAAGATGAACATTAGTGCGGAGCAAGTCCAATTGATCTTCAGTCAGCATCCACTGGTTAAAAGGGTCTATGATGAGAATGTTCCTAAACTCAATGAGATGGATTTTTGGTCAAGATTTTTCCTCAGTCGCCTATTCAAAAAGCTCAAGGGAGAGCGCATCAGTGATCAAGACAGTCTTGACCCAACTTTTGATAGGTATCTGAATGCCAATACTGATGATGGACTCGATCAAAGACTGCTTTCTACTCACATCCCCAATATCATCGATCTTGAGGGTAATGAAGAGAATCAAGGGGGCATTAGAGCAGGTAATCGAAAAGACTTTACGATGCGACCTGAATCGGCAGGCAAAGTACCAATCGTTCGAACTCTCAACAGCTTGAGCGAGAAAATCATGGCTCATGTTGCTCCATCTGATGTAGACCCTGCAGATCCTATTGGCATGGATGAGGAAACCTTCAATTCTTTAGCATTGAGGGATCTTCAGGGCGACGCAGAAGAGAATCGGATCATGCTCAATATCAAGGAACAGAGTCAATTCTTTTCAAGTGATAAGTCTGTTATATCGGAAGAAGCTGCTCTTTATGCAAAGCAAGTACCTTCCGATATCTTGCTCGGTCTACAATCCGATCTCGACCCCACGTTAATGAATACTGATTCCGCTGGTGGCTTAGATCTGCGGACAGCTATTGGGGTAAATGAAGAAAGTGACAGCGAGGAGGAAGACGAACAAAAGGTTTCTCATGTGGGTAGCAAAAGTAGCCTCATTGATGCCCAGAAACAAGTTTTCGAAGGAATTGCTGCCCGGCGGACAGAGATGGATGGATCGACTACATCAGCGCTAGCGGGATTGTCGCAGAAACTTTTTGATAGATTGACGCTGACTCATGCTACTACTGTTGAATTTCTTCATCATTTCTGGCTTATATTCTTGTCAGGAGATCCAGATCGGGCAGGTGAATTGGCGAAAATGGTCGAGACACTTGATAGAGCCATGGATCGGATCAATGCTGTCGCAGCTGATGCCGAATATGAAAGAGATGAAATTATCGAGAAGCAGAAGGCACATTTAAGAGATGTTTGGGAGAAGACTGGGAAGAAAATAAAGTGGAACCCTGAATCAGTTGGAGGAGGCTCAAAAGTAGTGGGAGAAATGATGCAACCTACTATCAAAACCTTAGAGAAGGCATCGAGGGAGTATAGAAAGGCTTTAGCTGCCGAAGGGATTGAGGCAACATAAAATTTTTGGGGTTTAGAAAGGCATATCATAGCGACGGAGTTTAACTGGGAAGGAATAGCACAGGTATGTGAAGGTTGAAAGCTCCTTCCACGGTAGGATAAGGCACTTTGTAAAGTTTAATTTCTCCATAAATACTTAGTAGGCTCTTATTTCCCTCTCTCCTTTGTCATGACATTACTCTACATGTATATGAAGCTTTTCTGATCATCGTCTTACTCATTCGCTATTCGCATTGCTTCTATCTTCAACGCTTTTGGATATAGTTCCTTACGTCATGGATATTGTAACAGTTGTACAGGCAGATTCTTCGTCGTCGGCAGGTATTAGAAACCCTCTTCTCCGAAGAACGAAATCGCCTCAACCGGCGCCGGCAAAGATTCGTCGCAAGGGATCTTTCATCAGACCCACCGACTCTTCGGAAGAATCACCTATGAGTTCTAATAATTCAATATTCGAAGCATTTTTGTTTTCCAACAGCAATAGTGAGGATAGTGTATATAAATCAGATACATTACCACTCCCCAAACAATTAGTTCGCGAAATTTCTCCACCCAACGACGAAAACATGAGACACCCTTCAATCTCTACTCGATCCGAACCTGCACCAATCACCGAGTTTCTCTATGGCCATGGTACTGTCCTCGATACAATAACGGAACAAAAGAGCTATGGCACTATGCGTAGTACCACTCGTACCAAATCAGCAGACGATATATCCACCATTCGCAGTATACCTCGCGCCAAATCCGCAGAAGATCTCTCCACTCCACTTCTTGGTCATCGCGATAGCTTCATACTAGCCAATGATTGCCCTAGACGCAAGCATTCCTTCAGTCTAGACGATATATGGGCTATAAAAGATTCCTATCACGACGCATGTGCCATGATTGATCACGCTGCCCGACGCAGATTATCCATCCACGAAGTCTACGCGAAACCCAAAGAACCTCTTCTAGCACCCCCAGAGCGTCCTGACACACCTCCAGGATGTCCTTCTTGGACGGAAGCACAAAGACCTGGTCCACGTCAGCATTTAATTCCCCATCATACTCGTCTACAACGCCTCCTAAGAATGCCATCCTCGGGTCTCACTCTTACGACAACACCCTCCAGATCTTTTTTCACCGGAAGAGTAGTATCTGCTCCTGGACTCACACGTCTGCCTCCTCGCTTTAGAGTACCAAAAAGTGTTTACTCGGCCATCGATACTCATCCCTTTAGTAGTGCTGCCTTGAACAGTGCTCCCATCCATAAAACCGATTCCGAACCACCAATCGAGGCACCCCGTCCAGTCCCAGCTCCAAACTTAACCGAGTATCCTCGAACTTCTTCGATCCCACCAGCCGCTCCAATAACAGTGCCAGCATCCAAAGCCCAAGGAAAGACCAAATCCAAACTTGTCCGTTTCACCCCCTCAGCCACAGCCCGCGATTCCGAAATGGTTAACCTACAGCATGCTATGGAAGCAACCGTTTCGACGGCTCTTCACCCCTTGGTCGATAACTTATACAACCATCATCCCTTACCATTCCCAAGATCAAATTGTCCACATCGAAAAGGTAAAAAACAAGCTATCAGTGACGTAAACCGCAGGTTTGATTCGCCAATGCACGCATATGTTGTTCCGCGAACCAACGAAAATCGAGACGAATATCTACCCCTTACATCCGTCTCTTCTCTTCCGAGACTTACTCTCACTCCCAGTATTCGTGGTACGGAAGCTATGAGTTCGGTTCACTCGCTTCATCTTTCTCCGCATTCTCTATCGAGAAACTCAACATCACTTGATGTCAATCGCGTCACTGATAGAGAACAAGATCGCAGAATATCCATTTCTCCTTCTTTGATTAGTGACGTTAATGCAGAATACACGAGATCTGATGATATCGAAATCGGAATCATCGATCTCGAGAATGAAAACCGTGCGAGTATTCACACTAGAGATACTGGTACACCGTTAACATATCGTCCGACTTCAATTTGCACGAGCGTGAATACCGGTGCGTCGAATGAACATTTCATGTCTGGGGCGTTGCATATTCCGGAGCCGGAGAGTCCGGGAATACAGGCGGTTCCTGTACCGATTATGACGGGGGCGAGGATGATGGATGTTATGAGTCCTTCTTTGAGGTTGGATGGAAATGGTATTGGTAATGGTATTGGTAGTCGTTTTGGTAATCGTATTGGTAATCGTATTGGTATTGGCAATGCAACAGGGAATTGTGATGATTCTTTTGATGGAAGGAGAGCGGAGGAGAAAAGAGGAGAAGGTGACGAGGGCTTTTGTTGGAAATGTAAAGTGATAGATGCGAAGAGGAAAGTGGTGAATTGGTTAGATAGGAGTGGTGACTGGATTTGCTTTGTTTGTTGTGGGGGGGCTGAGGAGGGCTGGGAATATGGACAGAGGGGGTTGGCTGAGGAGAATGAGGCGGG
>NGKJ01000004.1:559704-620187 GCA_002162495.1 Myriosclerotinia curreyana
GGGGATTTGAGGGGGGGATTGGGGTGAGAAATTGCTGTTTCTTGTTTTTTTGAAGGGATGGCGTGTTGGAAATGTGGAAGTGGCATGATGATGGAGAGAGAACATGCGTCAGGAAAATCGAGTGTGAAAGAATTGAAAGACATTGTTTTCTGGTTTTGGTTTTGGTTAGTATAATTATTAACTGATTGATATCGATATCAATAATAGCTTTAGCATTCATTGAAATGTCGAGATTACACTCTTTATAATAGTGTGGTAGGTATAAGTTACAGTCTTTTTCTCCATTCTGAATCCAATACCTTCTCCAAAATCTAGGTACACCAATCATTCATTCCATTCCGTATTATCTACATGGGCCCATTACCAACGCTTCAAACTCCTCAAATACCCTCCAAAATTGATTCATTCACAATTCATAAACATTTTGCCGAGGAGCATAGTACCCCTTCTTCTCCACATTTGGATTTATCCCTCCGTCCATTTCCCGTAGAGGACCCTCTACCGATAGTTCGCTCGCGGGTTGGTAGTGAGGAGGTGTAGATAGATATTGATAGGTTTCTGTGGAGCCTATCTCTTGTGGCATATTTGCTTTGGTATTTGCATTCTTTTTTCGTCGCCGTATAAACAGGAATAAAGCAGCAGCGAGGCCGAGAATAATGACGGCTGCTGCTACACCTACACCGGCTGCAAGAGCAGGTGAGGCGCCGGTGGATTTTGTGCTGGTTACTGGGGTTGAGGTTGAGGATGGGATTGAGGATGAGGATGAGGGTGAGGATGAGGCGGTGGCAGATGCTAATGTTTTTGTGGTAGAAGTTGAGGTAATCGATGCTGTGTTTAAGAAAGCTTGTGAGGCGGCGGTCATGGATGCGAAAACTACATCGTCGATGTTCCATCCGTTGATATGTTCTCCGTGGACGAGTACTGTTTCGCTAGCTGTCAAACTTGTGGGCTGGTAAATTCCGCCAGTGGGAGTTTGGTATTTGAGTATGTCGCCTGAGGTTAGGGTTGACATGCATTGGGTAGGATAATCGCCGTAGGAGTGGGATGGAATCAGAACTGAGAGTTTGTAGTTGCTGGATCTATTAGTGACTTTTTCCTCCTCCAAGAAAATTGATTATATGTTATCAGTAAGCAGTTGGCGAATACATACGTAGGACAACAGAAGACTTGTGTAACTCCAGGAGTATGAACAGAAGTTGTTACGGTGCTATACGCCGCAGGACAATTGAAAGTCGGACCCAAAGATATCGTGACACTTGATGGCTCGAGCCACCAACTCACCATTTCATCTGCAAAACATCTTGGAGACCCGGTATCAAGGACAGCTTGATATAAGGGATCCCATCCGAAAAGTTTTCCCGCATCTTTGCCCGTACCAACGTATACTAAGCTTGAGCATGCTGCTGGTGAAGACCATGCTGTAGATAATGGAAGCCAGGTCGTGATTGTGGCGCTTGAGGTTTGAAGAATTTGATCAGAGAAGATTGTAGATACCATTGAAACGAAGAGCGTTATAGATTGCAGAAACTTCAATCATTAATTTTACAAAAACAAAAAAAAAGATAACGAGTGACAGTTTTTACGACTTGAAGGAGCAGGAAAGGAGAAAAAGAAAAGAAGGTCCAGAAGAGGAGAAAAGGCAAAAACACCTAGGCCAAGGAAATCGCAACCGGCACGAGTAAGCAGTAGGATGAAAATGTAATAGAACCAATAATTTTACACTTTAAAATTAAATTGACATATGCGCAGATCCTTGTTGCACATTTGTAGAGGCTAGGGCTCTTTTTGGAGGATATTTATAAGGCTGAAACGAAGATACTGCCGCCGATGTGGGATACAGAATCCTTCGCATACCACACACGGTTGGGGTCCAGAAAACTTCTCAAGACTTCATTCAATAATATTAATCGATCGTAGAAGTATATTGAGTAGATACTATCTATTCAACTTTGTGTTCTAGTTTTGAAATTTCAAATTGCTATAGCAAATTCCTTTTTTTTCGATATAGCACAGGGAGTTATATCAAAGCAAAGGAAGGGTAGGGGTTCACCTCCTCATTGCTGTGCCACGCGACTGCATTGGCGGTTACCCAGATAAGGATAAGATATACTTTCGATGAAGAATTAGAGCTGTTGGGTAAAACATAGAAACTTGGGGATGATCTGACTACTTCGTAGAACTTCGTGAATTGTGTCAGCATACAAGCTAATCGTTCTGATTGGATTAAAATCAGATTGCACTGGTTAGCTCGATATCCGCTCGGGCGCTTACTAAGCTAAGGAGAGATTTGCTTGAGAGCAGCTTCATAAAACATTTTCATCAACATCACATCGACGACGGCAACGAATGCATCTACTTATTGTACGTATCTAACCCAGGAAAGAAGAATTGTATCCATTATAAATGTTTTGAGGACAGTTGTCCTATCATTTTGGAACTCTCGAGGTTAGATGATAGATTGTTCATTAATGGATATCAACTGAGCTTCATAATTATCATCCACAGGAATACCGGTACATAGGTATTTACACTTTACTGATTCATCTTTTTCAGCTCAATCCACTTACTTGCTTACTTACTTACTTACGTACATACATAGGACTAATCGGAAGATTCTGACCTCCAATTTGGATCTCTATTTCTCCAGATTTCTGAGTTAATATTCGAAAATAATTACGGTACAGAATCAACTCTGCTACCTTCGGTAGAATAAAATGAGCCGACACCTTCAATGGGTAATGCAGACCCGGCTTATTCGATGGTCACTGAAGTTGAACTAATATATTTTTTCACCTCTCACCCATAACATACACTCCTTCAAACTCAATTCCTGCGTCCCTTAGCACACCATCACAATCTTCATGAATTTCCTGTGCCACATTAGTTTCAATATTATAGTTTCTTCGATGTTCCACTTCATTTCAATTCCGCATTGGTTTCAATGTTCAACACTATCCGAATATACGATCTTTATCCGAACAATATATCATTCTACTCAAGCTAACGAATAACAAAATTGAATAAATTCAAAATGTAACTATATTCTCCAATCTCACCGACAGAGAAGAAACTCTCCAAAAGAAAACAGGGAGCGTAGACTTTCTACAAGTCGTCTGAACACATTTTGAGGTATGCCATAGCGATGGTTTGAATCTACCACCTTAAGAATGGCCCCCAACTTGGAGGATAGTTACCACTCGATTCTTCTCGTCTATAGTAAACGAGACTCTATCACCTTGGGAGATCCTGATCTCATACTGTGGTGGTTTCGAGCCTCCAAATTGAGTGAATTTCATATCGCCTGCCCTTTCCGCAGCCTGTCTAGGGGAAAGTCTCTCCTGTATGACCAACTTACGGAAATCGAGGAATTTTTTCCATGCAGTGGCATTTTCAGGTACAAAATTTCGTAGATTTTTCGGTTGGAACCACGTCCAACGCTCTCTGCTTTCTATTTCCTTGATTTTAATCCTCATTTCAGCCAAACCTTTATCAAAAAGCTTTCTTTCTCCGGCAGTCAACTTATTCCATGATTTGAACTTCTCAAACTGATCCGCCTGTGACTTCAATTTTTCAAAGGAGCGCACTATCCCGATTTGGCTGGGCATGACCGGTTTCCCCCCTGCCACGCGTAATTTCTCCGCACCAATCAGCAATTGTTCGAGCATCTCACCAACCGATTTGAAAGCCCTTTTAGCCCCCAAAGTCAGACCTCTCCCGACCATATTACCTACGCCACCGAAAAGAGCATCACCCCCGACAGTCTGGGCGTTGGGCAACCGTCCGGCAGCAACATCATACACAGCGCCAGTTCCCACGTCAGATGCAACAGCAACGGCAAGATCAACACCTGCTTCGATTGCGACCGAGGCACCATCGGTGAGGATACCTGCCAGAACACTTAACGCAAGCCCGACAATAGCTTGAGCCAAATTTCGCCAGGTAATTTGGATTCCAAAGATGCTGAAGTGACCTGTGGGATCAGCGCGATTTATTGGATCACCACAGCAGTAGGCGTAAGAATTGATATCACCTGAAGTAAAGGGACTCCAGGAATCTGGGCTATGAAAGCGCATCAAAACGGGGTTATACACGCGATAGCCGTTACCGAGATGATACCAGCCTGTAACAGGGTCTCGCCACTGTCCATTCCATCCGATTGCGGATTGAGCATTGGAGAAACCATAGGGCGTGTAAACTTGACTGTGAATTTGGGAGCGCTCACTTGTATCCAACCAGGCCAGAGTAGATTGTTGAGTATCGGAAGCCCAAAGTTGAGTGGAAGTCTGTTCGCTCTCCTGGATGATTTGACCCCAGTGTTGATCCTCGCTGGATACATAGCTGATCTTAGTGTCTCCGCTGGTAGCGGCAACTAGTATGTCTCCTCGGTAATGGAGATAATAATCAGACTTGCCGGGCACCTTCTGACTGATTAGTCTGCCGTGAGAGTCGTAGTAATACTGACACAGTATTTTCTGATCTTTATCGCGCACCGCTTTCAGGGTATTCGAGGTGTCGTATTCTAAAATTCGGCCTTGTTCATCCCGAGTCAAACATCCATTGTCATCATACTCAAGTTTGACTTGTGGATTCTCGCCAGGATGCGTGTTTGTGATGAGAATGAGCTGACAGGGGTCGTTATCAGAATATGTGTAGACAGTGATGTTCTGACTACTATCTTGGAAGTGGGTAGTGACCTGCTTCAGACCCCCAACTTCTGTAAAGGTATACTGTTGATGTAGAATACTGCGACCATGCTCATCAACTGGAAGTTGGCTTCCTTGAGCTTCATAGTCAAATAATCTACCCATACTGTCATATTGAAAGGTTTCCTGTCGGATTAGATTTTCACTGCCGTCTTTCAATTCCCGGAGTTTGATTCTGTTTTCTGTGTCATACTTCTTCTGGCTCAAGCTGTACAATAGGGTAGAGTCTTTAGAAATGGTGCGCTTGGTCTCGCGTCCGAAGTCGTCATATTTCATCCTCGTTGTTAGACTTGTATCTTTCTTTGCATCATGTATAATGCTCTGTGCAAGGCGATTCGCGTCGTCATAGTCAAGTGTGACGGACAATGGCCCTTGTGACAACAGTTTTAATCGCCCATAATCATCGTAATCAAGCAGTTGATGTTGGTTATGAACATCAGTATAATCCTGAAGTCTGCCATTCATCGAGTACGAATACTTTGTCGATAATGCTGCCCCCATGCTTTGTCCAATGACAATGCTTTCGGATTTTAGCAAGCCCGAGGGCAGATATTCTAACTCCTCTGTACAGTAAGGATTCTTACTCTCCCACACTTCAGCAGTTTGAGGGTTGTACTTGTAATTGCAAGGATTGTCACTGGTTGTCAAATCCTTTAGCGCGTAGTTTAGAGCTTTCTCGTAAACTAAATGGGCCTTGTCCTTTTTAGGCGTCGTGATATCGCTAGGCTTAGGCGAACTATCCTCATAGGACATGAGAGTTTTGCGGTTGGCTACTTGCTGGCTTTCTACACGACTCAGTCCATCGAAAGGCTGTTGGCCTAGAGTGATACCTGATACTTGGATCGACTCGGGCAGCAGATCGCTACTATGACCTGCATACTGAGTCTTTGCGATGCGGCTGTCTGGCCAGGTTGTTTGACTCACACGATTGAAGCAATCGTAGATGTACTGGGTGGCATGGCCAAGACTGTCTTTCTCTTGGATCTTTCGACCCAAGCCGTCATTGGTGTAGCTAACACTGCTATATGGGCTGCCGTTTGAATTCAACAGCGCCGTCTGGATAAGGCAATCTTGAGACTCAAAGGAAGCTTTCTTCTGGCCTTGACCCTTGATTCCCTCCGTATACGTCTGTGCAATTGGATTCGCAGTTGCCAGAGTGATAACGCCATTACTGTCCGTTACCTTGCAAACCTGACCCCAGTCGTTATATTCATAGTCGTGGCTGGCGGATTGTTTCTTGGGTTTATCTGAAGTCCTTAACCAGTCAATATCTGTCACCCTAATGCATTGTCCAAGTGCATTGTAACTCTTTTCCTGCACAATGCGAAAGGTGCCATTGTAGGCGCCCCCTTTCAGCTCCCCATCATCATCCTGTCTCTCAATTTGGCAAACCCTTTGCAAGCCATCGGTGGTAGACCGGGTTTTTAATCCCTTGGTATCAATCAACGTGAGAGTGAACCCTGCTGTTTCACCTAGAAGAGCATATTCCTGAATTTCTGTTGCTTCATAAATGGTGCCGGGAGAAACAGTAGTACTGGTCTGTCGGCCAATCTGATCGTATGTAAACTGGGTCTCAACACCCGCTTCATCCACGTGGCTCATAATCCTTCCCTCAGCCAAGGAATAGTTTGTTTTGTTTTTAATTCGGAAATTATCAAAGCTCTGTAGTTGCGTCATCTCACTCAACTGATCAGCCGCGTACTCATAATTCCACGTCTGCACCATTGGGTACTTGTTGTACAGGGTCGAAGTCTGCTTCTCGTAGCGACCATGATCCCTTCCATCCAATTGGCGAACATACGTCCTATCAATGCTGCAATTACACGGGCCACCGTCCGCGAAAGATTGCGACTGTTGAAGTAGAACAAATGAGGCACTTGGTGCATCATTAGCTGTAGGAAATTTGCTATAGATATGGCGGGTAGTCCATACAGGAGCTTGACCGGGCTTCTTAGCTGGAGTGATAGTTTGCTCTTTCAGGTATCGTTGAAACCCATGCGGGTCAGCTGGGCATTTATCAGCTTCCCCTTCGGGTGGATAGTAAACACGTTTTGTCGTAACTCCATCTGTCTGGATGTCCAAAGTGGGATTGCCCCATTCGTCATATTCATGGTAAGTCCATTCATCGCGAGACACCGATGGGGCAGCCAAATCGCAGTATGTCGTTTTGACGCTCTTTGGAAGCTGAAACTGAGCTGGCTGATGCTCTAATGCTACATTTGACTTGGCGTAGTAGTCTACAGTTTGTGTAATCTGCTTCCCGTTTTGATATTGCTGCGTTTCGATGACTAGGTGGAATTTGTTGTACGTATATTTGGTTGTTTGGCCACCCTCTACGGAAACTTTGGCTTTGTATTGATAGCTGCCCTCAACGCGGTATAGATTCTCCTCGTTATATCTCCACTGGTCAACGGCTCCATATCCTAGAAAGTTGTTGTTTGACTCAGAGTAGTCGTAGAGCGTTTTGATCGCGGGCTGTTGGTTTCCAGGCCTGATGATGTGCTGTCTGACAACTGGAAGAGACTTATAAGGGCCTCCTGGTGGCAATTTAAGCCCAGATGAATCATAAATGACCTCTTCCACTAGTCCCATGGGACTGTGAATATTGGAGAGACAAACAAGTGGCCCATAACTTTTGTAAGCAAACTTCCATTTAGGACTATCCGTCAATGGCAGCCAGAATTCCTGGAGTTGGCTATTCCTAGTGACCACAGTGAAGGTAGAAGGTCTTGCAGACCCTGGAGAATGAATAATCTCCACGTGAGGGTCTCGGTATTTGATCTGCAACAAAACCTCTTCGCCGTCTTTTACGTTGGTTAATCTTGGCTGACCGCTCACAGCCATCCAGGTAAGAGTCAACGCGCGACCATTGGCGGCGTACAGCTTGACAGGGACGCTGGTATTATAGACATTGTGGGCATTGGAAAGGACTTCAATCTGGCCATCCTTGTGGATGATTTCGAAGTCGGAGCCCTTTTGTTGAAACTTGAAGCTCTGCAACTTCTGGTCGTTGACACGTAGACCTCCGCTGTTGGATATCTGATAATGCTCTCCGGTAGAGACGATAAGACTGCGGGGTGCAGCATGCTGGTACTGGGAGAGATTCAAGGACCAACCCTTCCCGAAGCCAACATTCGCTGTGTTCAAGGGGCTGAAGCGGAGAGATAGCTTGAACGGTGCACAGTTACGAGCTTTAGCTGGGGCTTCATACAAGACGATAGAAGAGGTATACTGCCCGGTTCGAGCATCGACTCCTTCCTGGACAAAACTGCCAAAGTTTACTCCTTGTGAGTAGAGGGTGTTTTCGTTGTTCGGCATTGTTTCTCAATCTTGATACAGCTAAGCTATAGATAAGAATGCGTAATTTTAGTAAATAATGTTTCCTTTGTGGTAGACTTTCGAGTAATAAGGTTTAGGTATGGCTTTAATACTTGGTATTCGTTTACCTGAGGAAAAGCACACATCAAGAAGAGCAGCTCCTTGGTTGACTTGATTCATACTTTACAAAGCACCCCATACAAAGTTCGTTTGACTCCAAGAAAATTACGAGAAATACGGAACTGGCCGAGTCGTTCAAACCTGCCTGGTTTCTGGGAAGGAATACGGAAGAGAGAGCTGGGCTGGTCAAATGGCAGTGCAAGCGAACGCGTGCTGGTGCTCGGATTAATTAATTAATTTAAAAATTCAATAACCAAAGATTTATTAGTTTAAAATGTCTCATTTAAATATTATTTTGAATATGAATTATTATTTTAACAGATTATTTATAAAATAATAAAAATACCATTTTAATTCATGAATTTCTTAATATTTAATTTATATAAAAATAAATATATAAATATGTATTATTCATTTAAAAAAGGTTATTTTAAGTAAAATAATTAAACTCTATTGAGCTCTTTAAATTATTTAAGTTAAATTATAGGCCTTATAGAGTCAAATGAACCTTGCATGGAGTGAACTAGGTTCAAAGAGCTACACATAATTCGTATAGGGGGGTATGTTGCATTCCCCAACCACTATAATTTCTCAGCTGACACGATGTGATGTAGCAAATATGGATTGGTTGGAAAGTGTGATCTAGATTTTACCGAGTTGTATAGTGCAACGTAAATGTCTCATATCAGCGCCATGTTTCCTAACCTCCCGGCGCCACTGGATTATGCGGGGTAACCGTATGGTGAACCCATTGTAGCAAGAGGTTTGTCGAACTATACACATGTAACATGTTACAAACTTCGGATGTGCATGCAGCATGTCACATTAAGCTGTGAAGCTCTCAATACCCTCTAAACTCAATTATATCAAACCCTTCTAAACCCTTTATAGAACGATATGTCGAGAGACATAGGGTATATGTTTGGGAAAATCTAAAGGGGAAAATCTCCTATCCACTTTTGCTTCGGCCCGGAAAAGCCAGGTATTGAAAAGGGGTTTAGTGTGTTTTTAGACAATAGATCGCCAATATGTTCAGCTGAGATGTATCAACACCTGTATGCCCCAACATAAGCTCTCATGACATGACGTAATGTCTAGCCTCATTATAAATGACTTCATCTTTCACTGGGCCTTACAAACTCACCCGAATTCATTCCACCCAAAAAAGTCCTCCAGTAAACAAAGTCGAATTTTTGCACACTCCAATCAGTAGGCACCTCTCAACCCAATTTACAGTATAGAAGAACAAGTCATTGACTCCGTCAGCAGAGCTTCAACACCATACTCCACCATGCATCTTTCAAAGATCCCCTGCATCCTGGCTCTCGTCTCGAGCGTTCTCGCTGGTCAGTGCTACAACCACAACGAAGGCGCTCACAAGAAAGACTGCGTCCATAAAGACGAGTTGGCCAGATTCGCAGATGGCTACTGTCATGATCACTGGAAAAAGCTCAGTGGAGACTGGATCGACTTCAACGATCGAAGCGGACACACCGCCAATATTGGCAAGATCGCCAACTTCAGCACCAAGGAGTCCTGCATCGCTGCCTTTTCTCAAATTGTGGACAGCTGTTATGACGGCTGGGATGGCGGCCACTGGGTAGCCGATGGAATTCTGCTGAACATTAATTTCTGCAGATGGACATCTGAAGCCAGAAAAGTTAGATATGAAGGGTTGGGAGCTGCACACGATGCCAAGAGAGTTAGGTACGAAGGACTTGGGGCTCCGTATGATGCCAAGAGAGTTAGATATGAAGGATTGGGAGCTCCATCTGATGCCAAGAGAGTTAGATATGAAGGATTGGGAGCTCCATCTGATGCTAAGAGAGTTGCCTATCAAGGTCTCAAAGTTCAAGCTGGATCAGACTTGTAAAGGAGAAAGGGCTTTAAGTGTTTCTTGAGAGCTCTTTCCTTTGATGGATTGGATCTAGGGAGATAACTACCCAGCCCCTTATTCCAGGACTGAGAGAGTGGCATGACTGTATAGCCGTTCTAGTTTGGATTATTAGCTGAATGAATTGGTTTCAGTTCATAGTTCTATAAGGTCTTACGACTTCTTTTCTCTTCTCTTTTTGTATGTGAACTTCGATGTGGTTTTGAGGTCTCCTTAGAAGCTACGATACAAACCAGTGGCGACGTTTTTGCATTTCTTTCTGTGAATTGCTCTCACTGAATCAGATATAGCTGTCTATAAAAACTTCATACGCAAAGTTAAGTTCTGGGGGGGCTAGTATCAGTTGATGAATTAAAGTCATTATTTGGTTTGAATCTATATAATTCGTAGCATTTGTTTGGCTTATTTTTGGTTTTGATGAGTAGCTCGGCCGTTATGTGATAATGAACCAGGCATGTAGTTCTGAAGCTATTCATGATTTGCCTACTCCCTTCCAAAAGCTCTCTTGTCTTGAAGTTTAGATAGGTTTTAATACAATTTGACACTACTATTCTATCTTTTCTTTCTTTACTCTCGCTTATAAGCATGGAAATGATGCAAAAATTAGACGATATAAAGCCCGATTTTGAAGAGAGTAAGTACCGATGAGAATGAGGACATCAGATCAGGAAGGGGTAGTATGAGGAAGGAATTTTCACACCCTGACATGAACGCAAACTACAGGACGCTTTCTTCGGGGCCCCAAGAGCTACTCCGTTGTACAAAGATGATGGGATCGGCGAACAAGAAGACAGATCTCGATGGAAACCCAGTGTCCCGAAAAGTACCACCTTGAGACCAGAACCATCTCCAAGATATTTTCTACCGCGTTACTAGCAGTCTTCTGTTGTAATACTGATGGCCATTGATCAGCTCCCGGTGCGAGCTGAAAAGTTATTACATGTAATGCCACTTGGAGGAGACTACAGTCGCAGTCGCAGTGCATCATCTTAATTGACATAAAGTACTACCTTTCTACACGACATAGATTGGATCTCCCGGAATATCAAGCAGCATGCAGTCACCCTGATATGGTATATTGCATGAGCATCGAGTACTACTTTTGGACAATGTGTATAACAGCCTGTATATCGTAAGGTTACATGGTAGCGCCCTGGAAATATCTTCCGGACTTCCGGAATTGGAATGGGGAAACGCTGGCGCAGAATCTCTCCGGCAGCCATCTGACTTAATAGTCGACTCTTCATGAATCAGTCTTTTAGTTCTTAATCAGGTGTTCTTTGCAAGCGAATATCCCCTATCAAATTAAAAAAAACTAATATCATTTTATTTAGCTGGATTATACAAATCCAATAATCTGTCAATTATTAAATTAATGTAAAAATTGATGGATATTGATGGATATATACTAATAATAAGATTTAAACTTGGTGATTTTGTAAATTTAATAGATTATTTTATTCTGAAAATTGAATAAGGGACATTCGCTTCCTCGACTAGGAACCATATGGTTGATCTACATGCCGACTATTAATGCGGGCGGGCGTTGCGTCACCCGCTTCTTTCGTCTGGACTCTGGGAGAGTTGATGCAAGGCTTTGTCTGTGATACAGAACTGTGATATTTACTAGTTGAGTAACCTATTAGTCCTTCCCACATATATTTTAATATAATAGTGCTACTACTACTTTGACGACGAGTCCGAAATCCAAAAGGTATACAAATTCGTTATCATTAACCAATGTTAGAGTTAGTTATTTCAGTATATATCACCAAGAAGAAACATTCACGGGGTCATTTGTAATGACATTCTATCCTTAGTCAATAAACAGTGAAGTAATAATAGAAGCATGATAATTTTCGATAATCTTGAGCTAGCTACGATATCAGCTTGACACTGCGACATGTCGTGTGACGTGGTTCATGGCGATAGTGTCAATGGCGAAGCTTGAGGGGGTAAATGATCGCTCAATGGCTGTTCTGTATGTAGCTGAAATCTTTTGAGCGGGGAATTTACTGTAGATCAACATCTTATCGCTTGTCTATAAGTGGAAAATGATTGTCGCCGCCCCACCTACCCGCTTGCTTCCAATAGTTTAAGATGAAAACAGCTGAAATAACCCGCTAGTAGCAGCATCACAGAATGCAGTGTCAGAATGTCTTATCCCATCGTGAGGCTAACCCAACACCTCCGGCAGAGGAACAACATCATGTTTAATGTCGACGTTGTCGAGGAAGAAAGTTATGCATAAATAGCCCTTTCCTAGACCACTAGAAACGACATCCATCCAACTTTCACATCTTCAAGCATCAACAACTACTATCCACAAAGCATTACTTTTCCAAGTGTCAAGCAAACTTTCATCATGAAGCTCATCAATTTCGGCCTCCTCCTCGCTGCCACTACAGCATATGCCTGCGGAGACAACGCCTACAGGTGCAAGAACCCCAACGAATCGGTAGCCAGGGAGTGGGAAGTTACGCACAAGATTTGCAACAATATCAAGGAGGACGATTGCTATTGCTCCCACTGGGCCGAGTACTACTGCGACCCCTATGGCGGAAACATTCAAAAGTTCAAGGAGCAATGCGAGAATCAGGGAGAGAATTGGTACTGGAATGAGTGCTAAGCTAGGTATGTGATCTGTCCAAATTGTGTTTTCCAGGCTAACATTTGTGTCAGTTCTCACTATGGCGTCTTTGTTTGAGTAGGTTTGGTTGCTTCCGAGCATACTTTACTCTTGCGAAGTCGATCATCTCGGTCATTGGCGATGGGAAGAGGGAAGAGGGAAGAGGAAGGAGGAATGGGTATGAGAAATGAATGGTTCTGCTAGTTTTGGATTGCTGTCTCTAGGAGGGATTTCTGGTGGTTCGAGGGCCTTTGCAATTGGGATAGCTAGCTTGCCGTCAATACCATTCATTTCACTCGCACCCATATCAGGCAGTTTCTATGTTTTGTGATTTGACACGACGCATGAGTTTCTGTTATTATTCTAGCTCTGTTCAAGATATTGGGCCAATGTGGATTTCGTAATGGAGCTCGTGGAGACCTCAACCCCACTTTTAGCTCGATCTAATGTCCTTGGCATATATCTAGGTGCAGGGGGCTTCCTAGTCAGAACCTCAATGGAGTCAACTTACATTCGATTTTACTTCCCGCCAAATGATCTTACTATCCAATTTATAGATAAGTGTTATAAATCATTGAATTAGCTAAAGTATTTCATGGACAATGTTAATGTATTCTTAAAATTGCCGACATAGGAGCGATAGAATTCGCGACCCCATCTAGTAGAGGTTTTGACCAATTAGATAATGTTTCATGAGAACTATTGCGGGCCAGCCACAAAGGCTCGCTTACCGAGCTTAAGGGGATAAATCCCCTAGCTTGGTGCCAAGCGCTCTATCGATCCAGGTACAATTGAATTCCTCGACCACCGTGTTACATTTCTCAAACACCGCATCTGTAAGCTCTTCCAGCTTACCTTTCCCCGCATCATTGTAACCTCAAAATGCGGAGAAGTCTTATTGATATTAAATGCGCACAGAAATTGAGTGGATGGATGGATAGCTGATGTGCTTGGGGGTACCGTATTACAACACATATTTCTCCACATTATAAGTATATGCTATTGTGACATTGTCAGCCTTTCAAACATAGCTGAGCGTGGTCGCATCGTAGATCATTGGCTCACAGCGCAACTACATTCGACACCTCGCGCGTATATCCAACAATTTACAGTGCTTGTGGCGTCCGAGGAGCCTGCTTAATTAAGCTGAGAGGATACCCGTCGGAGAATAAGTGCTGCAGTTTGTAATGGTAGTTGAGTTATCTGTTTATCGTGGGGTTTCGGAATATATATCGAATTAGAACTTTTGTGCACGACTGTGCCTACCTTTATTTCGGGACAATTCAATTCAGCAAAAGCTTGATTGTAAGTGTCACCTATGTACTATCCAAACGATCAGACTTTGATATTCTTGTGCGAAAGCTTTGTATACAAGTAACACGTGCAGAACATATGTAGGTTCTATGGAATTGGATTGGGTATTCCTCTTCGTTCTCTTTTTCCAGCCAAAAAACCCCCCCGCTTAACTCCCCAACCTAAGCTCATATTTCCTTCTTCATTCTTCACGGGAAGTAACCTAGAGTTTCCCTGTTCATTGTATTTTTCAAGGTTATATATCTTCAATTCTGATATCACCTGCCATGAACAAATCAAACGACTCTGATCATGAAGAAACAAGCGACTCGGAACATGAGGAACTCCGCACAACCGTCGGTTACATATACCGAGAATCTTCTTCCCCAAGGAGAAATTTGATCTCCAACCTACTCAATCATACTAACCATCCCAATCACCGACCGAATTAGGGCATCGACCCCTTTAATCTATCCACGACTTTCAAGCGTGATGGAAAATACCATCTCCTGCAACGCGTCGAACCCGGATCCGACATCATTGTCCCCCGGATCCGAGCGAAACTACCGGCTCCCCGGCAGCTTCGACACGGGATCCACCACCGCGACGCATAGTCTCATCTGCCGCAGCGCATCGGAACTGGCCAGCGACTTCACGACCGGCCGACGCCCGCGTCAGTGCCAACTATGCCGGATTTTCCGCCGAGGCCAATGCCAGGTTCGAGTACGGCACGTGCTTCAAATCCGATAGTATCTATGGAATCTCCAGTCTAGATCCGAAGAACCATTCCATCAACGTCGTCAATAAATAACAAATCTACCTACGATTCCACCGAGCCCGAAAATCATCACCGCCACCCCCCACCTCCCCACCTGGAAGAAGATCTCCCCAGATCTCGACGAATTCGCCGACGTGACTCGTGAGTAATATCTACCACCACTTCGCAAGATTCTCCGCGCGATACGAATCCCCGTGATACAAGAAGGATACACGGGCACGCGTTCGCCGCTCAAAGTTTTCTTTCACCAACCGAAACCAGCGAAGAAAGCAAGACGGATTTTTTCCCCTACACGTCAAAGCGAATCCCAAGGTGCCATCGGCGGTGGCGGCATCTTCCAGAGCAAATCGCCGTGACCCATCGGCTTTCTGATGCGTGAGGTTATTTTAAATCCTCCTGAACGTTTCAGGAAGGAATCTCTTTATTTTTCTTTCGTTCGTTCGGTGCGGGGCGGGGTTTTTTCTTTAAGAGTGTCAAGCAAGCGAGAGATTACACCATTTCCTAGATTGAAGAGTCGACTTTCGGAAGAAAGTAACGTCAGAATCAATCATACGTTATTTAATATAGTCGCGGTGGAGATCATCGATGCCGCCCCGATTGAAGAGATTGATGTGAAAATCATGACGGCAGATGAGCCCGCCCGTGGATTTATTATTTGCGACTGGAGGAGCGGCCAAGAGGGCATGAGGGCATTGCTCTTGCTTAATACATACGAGCTTGATAAGTATCGAACGGGATTTTCTGCATCGCAGGAAAAGCAGCCGGTGAGAAGTTTGAAGGATAATAATCGGTCATGAAGTGTTCTGAGGATCGTGATACGAGATAAAAGGATTAATTTTAGGAAATGGAGTTTGATATATTGGAATAAGCTTCAAACACGAGAGTCAATTGGATTCTGTTGTTTCTGCAATGCTAGTGTGTGCCGCGAGTTTTGATGAGAATTAGTATTAGCATCTATCAGTTGCACACTCGGAGAATTCAATTTTCACCATGATTCAGATCTCTTTCTCTGATGAGCATCTTAGACCCTCCAGGGAGCCCATAGCATGTAAAGCAAGCTAAATCCCAGATCCGGATCTGTGCCCGTAACCTACCAGAGTCTTTAGATGACCCAGTTCCACATGAATATGATGAATGCCGACACGAGATTGAATATGATTGCATTCTCCACAGATTTGGCATTTGAGAAATCAAAGCCTCTCGATTGTTGGAGCAAGGCCACCCTAAAATTGCACATACACAAGAGTCATTAGCTACGTCATAGGAATACAAGCACAAATATCTTTCAAAGACTCATCTCATACAACCAAAAAAAAGTTGCTTTAATTAGGCAACTAACGTGAACTAAAAAGCTAGGTATGTAATGAAAAGAACTAATTTCTCACTGTAAAAGACCGGGGGTATTCTTACTAAAACGAAAAATTATCAAACCGAACCATCAAAACCATCGTATCATATCAGTACCCAAAGCCAAAGACCTTAGCCGAATCCGAATGCTCCATGCTACAAATATTGAGGACTAATCGTCTCCACATTTCTATCATGCAGCCATTAAGTCCCAAATGAATCAATTAGTTGGCGGTACGTAAAGTATAGTGTTGTGGATCGCCGTGTTCGACAGGCAAACGTCGACGGTGAACGATTATTAAGAAATCGTGTCCAGTGATGTTCAAGTAGACCAAGCTGCAAAAGCAATCTAAGCGTTAGTGAAAAATCTTACTTAGATATTCTCAATGACATGGGCATTGATAGCCCTGTGAAAACCGGCATCACCTCCGAAATCACCAGTATCATTTCTGCTACCAGAAGCGCCACCATGATGTTCTGAACCTTCTCCTAAAGCATTTGCCATTTGACTTCCGATCGTTGAAGCACTTGGTAGGAAGATAACCTTGCTGTTGGCGGATTTGGCCATGGCTTGCATAGCCTCGAGATATCTGATTTGCATGGCTGGAGCACTGGATAGAATATCGGCGGCTTGGCGCATAAGCTTGGCGGACTCAACTTCAGCACGAGCGGCAATGACTTTAGATTCTCCGATACGCTTAGATTGTGCGGCCATGGAGAGAGAGTCTTGGAGTTCACTGGTGAAGATGATATCCTTAATGAGCATGCTTTCAACCTGTACACCCCAGCCTGATGCAACGTCCTCAATTATTTCTTCAATCGATTGCGCAACCTCCTCGCGACGTTCGATGACATCTTGTAAAACACGAGCACCAACAACGTGACGAAGAGTTGTTTGTGTACGTTCGACGAGTGCTTGGCGCACATTAGAAATACCGAAAGCGGCCTTATGAGGAGAGGTGATGTGGTAGTAGATGACGGAGGTCAAATGTAATGTGACGTTATCTTTGGTCATGCAGACTTGTTGAGGAACCTCTGTAGAGTACAAGTTAATGGCGCATTCTTACAGAATGATCGGATGTAAACGTACCAACGATCTGAATCTTAACATCAACCTGAATGAGACGCTCGCTGAGAGGATTGATTTTGACGAGACCAGGATCAACCGCACGATAAAAGCGACCGAATTTGGTAACGAGGCCAACATTACCCTGCGAAACTGGCTTATATGGATTTGGGCAGATAATACAACAGGGGATAGCACCACAGGTACCGATACATGATCCGAGAGTGTTAACTATGTGCGAACAACAATTAGTGATGGTCGGATAGATATGTGCAGAAAGTCTGAAGACATGTTAAAACTTACTCATGCTTCCATACCATCCATTTGTATTTGTATCATCGTCGCCTTGCAAAACTTGAGCATATGATGGTTGAAGATCTTCTCTTTTTGGTGGTTGAACGTTAACCATAGGATTATCGGAATGACCTGGTGTACTGCGAGAAGCATTATATCCATTTTGATGACTTGATGAACCTCCGGCTGAAGTAGATGCGAATGGTTTATGAATGTCGTCGTTCATGGTTTGTTTACCATCGAAACTTGAAGACATGTTTGAAAGATGATTGATTTGATGTCTGTTGATGGAAGTAATGGAAGTATATAGGTATTTAGAATGGAGAATACGAACGGATGAAGAAGTCTTGAATTTAAGTTGTGTAATAACCTTGTTGATGATGGTTGTTGATGTTGATGATGTTGATGATTGAAATGAAGTGAGATAATAATTTTGTTCCGGGGGCGGGGGGAGCTTTGAATTACCTATGTAGTCCTCCAAGGTGATTAGATTGATTGCAGGGGTAGGATGGGATGGAGGGAGGAGGCCGAATGCTTGGACCTTCTTTTCTTTTGCGGGGAAAAGGAATAATAAGTGGGGCCAACGATCAAAGGAAAAACGGAGAAACTTAATTTGGTGGAACAAAATAATGATCTCAATTATGGGTTTGATAGAGTGATGTATATAGGTAGGTATGTATGTATGTATGTATGAAGAAAAGAGTATAAAGAAGTGTAGAATGAAATGACATCATCATTCAAAAAAATAGATATATAAATAAAATGCCTCGTTATAGTTTCCTTACTCTTTATCTACCTACCTACTAAACCTACTAAGTGGTTGATCATCACCAATTTACTTACTTTTGATGTTATCTTACTCCAGCTCCTTCCTCCTCGTGTTGATGAAAAAGGAGCTTAGAAGTTAGAACCAATCATAAACCTAGATAGAAATCGTTACGCCCTGGAAAGCGGATTGATAACGTCGATTAACCCAAGGGATTCCCATTTGACTAAAGAACCGGCATGGCTCAGTTCCGACATATCAGATCCGGTTCAATCAATCATCCCATGTGATTGTATTATTCTACAGCCCTTCTTCTATTCTAGAAGTTTACGTCATCTTGTCATCATTAGATCAATGTTATCCTATTCGTCTTTACGTAAGTTATTACTCCTCCGTTTCTCGTTTTCGTTTTCGTTTCCTCTGAGGCTCACTCAGCCCTGCCAAGGCCTTTAACCCCATCCTTGGGATCTACTTTACTGTAGTAGTAGTGGTAGAAGGTAAAGGTTAGTTGATCATTTGGCAGTGCCCACATAATAATAATGTCAATATATCGCTCATCATTTCGACATCGCAATTCGATAAATTATCCTTGGTTATATCCCTCATTCAAAATGCTGCTTCCAAATCTTCCTACAGTCGTATCAATTCATCCGACTCCATTATACTTGTAGAGGTCCCATGACTTAAGCTTGCACAGAATCATCAACAGTGCAGTATCGACATGCTAATAACTAACATAGCCACCCTTCCAAATGCACTCACTGCGCCATCTTGCTCGGCAGCATTATGACTATATAGCGGTAAGCCAATGGGTACTCGGTTGGAGCATACTGCTCTGCACATTACAATCACGGCTATGGCTTCTGAGTTTAATAACTCATATCCCTTTCGATACAAGAAATGCTGACTGTGTTTCCTGCCGCTGAGCCTCGGCTTAAACTTGCCGATCAAGATGGAACTGGCTTGATATTGTCACGTGATATAATCATATCGCATGTCACGCGTCTACATATTGAACTGATTGCAACGGAAGAATGATATGAAGATGAAGAACTTGGGAGTCCAAAAAAATCGCTGAACACTGATGAGCTTATGAGTATATAGCGATTGTTATAATACAATACAATGCAAGTCAATACTGTGCATATGATTATGCCGCTCCTCATTATTAAACTGGCAAGTTAAAATTGGCGGACCAACCACCTGCGCCTAAAACAACAAAATCACTCCATGGGACTCGGGTTAGATATCCTGGTTATTGATCAAGACTTTGATAGAATAATAACATCATAGCTGTAAGTTTCAAAAGGAAACTTCTTTTCTGATCTCGTATTACATAAGCAATACATATCCTCTTATATTTTTTTGAGATTTTTGTTGTGGTCTCAGGAATCATGTAAGGGTTATATCTTTTTGGGTTTGAACTTCACTTTTTACTTTTGTACGACGTTGAAGCAAGGAGCTGACGATACATGCTAAGCAAAAGTAATCATACCCCGCCCCCTTTTTATAGCAGCTTCTTACTCATCCCAACGTTTCTCGGTTCGCTGTCGCCACGCTCGTCTGCTCCGTTTCTTCTGGGCTGTCTTGACTTTATACCAATGATTATAAGGTTAAAAACGTCTGCCAGTACCGCTAAGCTCAGACACTATAACGATCTCTGTATCATTACATCGTTATCGCATTACTCCGTTTCTTCACCGCCCGCTATAAGCTAGTCTTTTAATAAGTACTTCACCAGTCTTTGAAACATCAATTTTCCAATCTTCTATTCAACAATCTCGTACTTTGTTCTCCTCATAAACTTCTTTTATCATCATTAGTATAGCAGCGAACTTGCGCGGAGATAAGACAACGTCTACCCCATCAATCTATACCCTGAATGGATCGTTGACCACCCTTTTGACTCATCTTAATGCTCTACCATCTAAACTCACTTAACTGAGGTTTAGGTTAAGCCCTATAAGGATTCGCATCACAAACGCACCCCTACAAACTAAACCTATTATAAAGTTAATCACAACGAAGTTGGAAAAGGAATTGAATCAACTGTAGAGTTTTGTAGAGTTTTGTGAAGTTTTCATGAATTTTATTTATTTAAAGACTTCGCTTGTTAGTAGATCTCAAAAAAGACTATCCCAATGAAGCTTAACCTAAACCTCAGTTAAATGAATTTAGACGGTATTGAAATGGTGCTCTCCATTGATCAATAAGCTCTACTTATATAAGAAATTGAAATATACTTTAACAAATAAATTACAAGAAGGTATAGCAAAGATAAATATTCCTCCCTAAAGTGCTGAATCTCAGTATTTCCCCGCATTTTCAGCTCAGGTTAGTCTAACTCGCTTAATGTAAGGCTGGCTGTCTAATTGGAGAAATCAGCAAAAGTGGATATATTTTTCTTACATCTTTACTTTTTATTCCCGATAATTCCCTTTAAGCGAGAAAAATCATACTTCACGGGGAGTTGAACTGTTATAGATAGTTTAAAACCTCCGCCGGATCTTCCCCAAATACGTTTCTTGCCTTACTAATATCAACTTTAATGTTTTGAGTATGTAAGCGTGTATTATTAGATTCAGTTGCCTGGATGCCTGTAGATACTCAAAAGTAACCATGGCTCAAATCGCTCCTACCAGTTGATTTTTTAACTCCTTGCTGTTGCCAGATAAATGCAAATGTGAATACAATATAACGAGGTTTTTTCGAAATCGAAACATACTGGTATAATGACACTAAATTCGCCGCCAAACCAATTTCGGTTCAGATGAGAATTTGCTATATATCTCTCGCACTTTCCCCAGATATCAAAGAGAAAAAACCAGCAAGAATTACTTGGAACTTTTCCTACCATCTTCAATTCTTTACATACGATACTACCGACAAAATAAAATCCTATAACCAAAATTCTTAACACGACCAACAACACTCAGAGGCTCGCTTCCTTTGGTCAGGATCAATATATTGATCCACGTTTGATCATGCTCCGGGATCCAAGTGCGGATGTGGATATGATCTCTGATCCTATTTTGGATCAATATATGCATACGGGCGGTGTGCAATCGACTCATGGAGACACCCATGAGCCACAAACGATGGGCGGTGCAGAGAAGAATCTTCCTGCCTGTCGCCACATTCCAGGCAGGCATGTGTCCCTCTCCACTCCATCAGACAGGACCTCCTGCCAACCATCAAGCGGGTCTCCTGGCTCCTATTCGGCAGGGGTTTTTGCCGGTTACCAGGCGGGACCACCTCCCGCCTTTAATTACCACGGAAAGGTGGTATATTCAGATGCGGCCATTCCGGCACCTCCACCGGGCTATAGGCTCGCTGCGGTGTCCGATTATGGCACTTATTTAATATGTTCGGGCAAGGATGCCAAACATTTCCTTGCCGTTAATCAGGACGAAGGAGTTGGTGCTGGTGCTGGCAATATGCCACCGCCTGGTACTAATGCCTTCGGCCAGCAGGGTGTCGGCCGCCCTCAAACTCCTCTTCCCGTCTAGCCAACGGTGGTCGCATAATTGATCCTGTGGCTCAGGACATCCAACCTCGACGCTGGCCTCGTTCTAACTTTAGATTCCTTCTTCCGCCTAGAGACCAGCGGTGGTAGTCAAGCAGGCGCTGAAGGCGCTTCAATTTCCCCTTCGTCTCGCCTTCCCGTCATTCCCCACCCGCCTCTCCGCGCCTCGTCTTTTTCTCCTCCCCTCCGCCAAATCTCCCGGGAGGAGACGCCTGGTGTCTCTGGCTCAGCGGTCCCTGTCACAGTGTCATCACCCCTCCTCCCCCCGCTTCCCCGCTCCCTTCGCCCCTCTTGCTAATCTGGGTATAAATCTAAGTGAAGAGGTAGCGGAGGCCCCTGGATGAAGCAAAGACTTTCGTCTATAAAACCTTCCCCGGGTATGATGGAACGCCAGGAATGGGCAATTGAAGGGTGCGGGGATAGTAGTGGAGGTGGAGGTGGTAGTGGTAGTGGAGGGTACTTTCTTTTGTATATGTTTTCGTTGCTTTCCTACATGTTTCGTTGCTTTCGTACATATTTCCGTTACTTTTGTGTAAATACTTTATATCAAAAATAAAGAATGGTGGGACCGAGATGGAGGGTAAGATATCGTTGCGATTTATTATAGTTTTGCAAATGTATTTGGACTCTCAAACAAATAAATTTGCTCATGGTGATTTGATATAGACATGCTGTCGTCAATGATACAATTGATCAAACATATTCAGTGACTTACACTTATTACATGATTTCACCTTCCAAAGTGAATCTAATGCCGTTGCGCAACAAGTAAAGCACCTTTCCATTTCAGATCGTATTCACTTGGAGAATATCATACCACCCGAAAGGAATACTCGATGCAAGGTAACGGAACGTCGTTCATGGATAAGTTGACTTGAAGTTTGGTAATATACCTTAACTGGAGGTATTGATGGTGAAGATATCTATGCAGGCAAAAGAATCCTCGATGAGGTGAGATGAATATTGAATATTCACTAAATCTCTACACGTAACTATCCGCCGCTCAAGAGAATAGAGACGTTGTTACTGTTCATCCCTTTTGGATTTTGGTGCAAATTTCTGATTGGAATTTGAATTCTCAGCTGGGTCATATTACATACACCATTTATCTTATCCTCACTTGGAATTTTTGCTTCATCAAATTAGTACCTGCATTCTTTGATGTGCAATTCGTCAATCTGCGAGTACTCATCATGATAAATATCTACCACAAAGCGAACTCTACGACCATGAATCAAAATCCCCATTTATTGGTAATCAAACCTCAACTCCCTGAATCATTTCCTAATATATTTTCAGTCTCCGCCTTGATTTTTTGCACCCTCACAACTACTAGGTAGCCCAGAACCCATAAGCTTTGCGATTTTCTTCACCCATCATGGTAAAGAACCAATACATTCTTTGTTGCCTCAATCGATCACCGACACCTCAAGTCCATGGAACAAACAATTTTCATATATTTGATGTTTCTTTAATGCACGGAGATACAAGATCAGGGATATCGCACCCTGCTGCTTGATAGTCTACTTTTAAGGGCAGGCTTTATCCAAACCATGAACATACATACAGAGGATTCTCCGAGGAGATAATATTCCCATTTCTCATTATCTAGAACGCAAGTCAACCGCGCAAAATCGAACAACAACTTTAGCAAATAATTCTATCAACAATCATAGCCATCCCGAATTCCAACTCGCATACCACCACACCCTACCAATACCACCACCCATCCAGCAAACCAATTCTACCACACCTCTACCAAGCCACCAAACCACAAATCCCACCACCAATATCTCGACCACAAATACCCAACACCCAACACCCAACACCCACCCCTCCCCTCCCCTCCCAATCAAAAATGTGCACAGAATACCTCTACCGCTACAAATGCAAGCACCCCAAACCCGACGCCTGGAGCTTCAAATGGAACCAAGACTGTAAATCCAATTTACCGGCTTTCACTAAAAGCTGTCCGACGTTTGAGGAGGAATGGGTTGATTTTCAGGAGGCGTGTCCGGATTGTGAGAAGAGGGCTAAGGAGAAGAAGAAGGCTGAGGAGGAGAAGAGGGCTGAGGAGAAGAAGAGGGCTGAGGAGGAGAAGAGGGTTGAGGAGGAGAAGAGGGTTGAGGAGGAGAAGAGGGTTGAGGAAGAGAAGAAAGAGGGGGAGAAGAAGGAGGAGAAAGAGGAGAAGTAGGGGAGAAGAAGGAGGAGAAAGAGGAGAAAGAGGAGAAGAAGGGGAGAAGAAGGAGGAGAAAGAGGAGAAGTAGAGAGGATGGGGGGAGTGAGGATGGGAGGGAGAAGGGGTTTCTTTTGATATGAAGGATGATGTGGGATTGTGGTTTGGGGGGGAATGAGACTGTGCGACGTTTCCAGAAGTCGAAACAGAGGTCAATATTGAGAAAATTTTTGAGAAGCCGAGAGTATATCCTCATTTGGTCTACCGGAAATATGAAAAAGATCCAATTCCGAAGAGCGAAGGATATCCCTCGAAAGAGGAATTGAGATTTACCTAATATATTTGGGTATAAGAGCGGATTGACAAAAGGAGAAAAAAAGGGAAGGAGTCAAATAGTATATCGCAGTACATTCGCAAGGAACACAATGAAAATTCTGCTGTGGTTTATCCTTTCCTTTCTTAATGTATCAGCTATGTACCTGGTATATTGATGAATTTCGAGGGGGTGCTACAATACTACTGTGATCCTTCTCTATTGCAAAATTTGCATTGTCTCTGACCTGCGAGCTCCCCAACATTCATCTTGTTGCTGGCACGAACCGCGATGAATGAATAGAGTTTTGGGGGTAGGGGTTCTGTCGCCCATAACCAGGATGTAAAAACTTTCAACTCCTTCCTATGTCACGTCACCCGATCCCAACTTTCTATAGTCATCATAACCATCGAATCCACCACAAGCAAAAAAAGTCTGACCTCAGTGCCTATCAGGTAGCTATCCCAAGCACCTTTCAAGATGGAAGACTGAAGTTGAGTTTGAGTTTTGGCTCAAGGCAAAGCACATTGAGGCAAAATGAAAGCAAGCGTGCGGCGAGTTCACCTGACCATTTGGTGTTGAGTTGGAACAGCAGACAAGACACTGTCTTGAATATGAGGTGTTTCCACGCGGATGGCTTAAAATTGGGAGTATACATCCCAACAATACCAGTGGGACGATAAGGAATGCTTTGATTTTGTTTCTTCCCCAGACCTAGGAGTGTGGTAGATCTCTCAAGGTTGTACGTACGTATGTATTATCAACACCTGACGAATTTTCTCGTCACATATGTCAAGAATAGCATCATTGACGTGTCTCCTGTTGTTGATCAAGACTTTTTTTTATACGAGGAAGCAATTGATATTTGGTGTACAGCACTGCAGCCGCGCTCCGTTTGAGTTTTTTCAGCAGAAGCCAAGTAAATATGGGCGGGAAATCCTGAATCTTTATTAGCTTTATAATCGACAACCAGAAAGGCGGAATGTGTTGCATATTGAAACATGACGGGAAGCAGAGAAGCCACGTGTGAGCTAGCGATGCAGAAGAAAACCTCAAAGATAACTTTGCGAAGACCCGAGTGTTTGTTCCTGTTTCTCTGGTTGAGGAAACCCCCACATGTTCCGTTGTATGATGATGCAGTTAGGAAGCGGTGAGACGGTCAGTCGTGGGAATCATACAAAGTTGTTACATACTATGCTGAAATAAGCCCGGGAGATAAGTCAGATGAAGGTCGCCGATGCTCACCATAAATATTTTGGAGACTAGATGTTGTCAACAAGGGTGGGTAAATGTCTGAATAGCGATATAAATTTGCATGAATAAATACATTATTACGCATGCTTTGATGTTGGTCAATCGAAAGAATTCTCCGAGGAAGCATCTACGTGGCTTTGACAAACGGGGATCACGTCCCCGCATTGTCCGATTGGATGGTTATCTACGTTCCAAATTATAGAGGTAAGCGTGGGGGTACAAAGGAACAGTTTTTGATACCGACTAGAGGGTCTGGATAGAATGTTCAAGGCATCCTGCGATTATTCGGACTCCTGCAAGAAAGATCCGTATCCGCTTGCTTGTATTGTACCCATGAATTAGCTGGGCATGAATTGATCCCAAAAGATAGGATTCGAGAAGGATCCTCGGGCCGTGCTACTCCTTCGGCTGGGAACCTTGGGGAAAGACAATAACTCCGGTAGTGCTGATGAATGCTTACATGAGACGCAGGGCTGGTTTTGATGACAGTGCTGACGTCTCACCGATATTCTCCCCTTGTCCAAGTGCGGTGCGAGCCGATTATGGCGAATCGCTGATATGCCGAGCATGCACCAATTGGAGTGGTTAAGTCTAGCCACGCCAATTAAATGTGCCACGAGCTTCTATGCAGGCTTATTCTAGATCTTCCACGGCGACCAATCGTAGATTTTTAAGGGACAAACATTATGCCGGCTGACTCGTAAAGTTTCTCTAGCAGGGATGGGGGGGCCCTTCCGTTCCATAATGTCGGTATTGTTTGTTGACCAACCACGAGATGACCTCGGATTACATGTGCATGTGGAGACGCGAGTGAGATTCCCCTCTATCCAAAATACGAGGAGTGAATGAACCAGGGCGTCTCAGAGAGAGCGATGAAATTGTAATGGTGTGGTACCCAAGTGGGACATAGTTATAGTGACTAGATGATCAGGGTGGAGATGTTGCATACCGGAAGCAATTCCAGATACCTGGTTCTGCCAATCAGATACATTGTATCGGGAACCCGTGGTATGGTCGTCAGAAACTAGATCGCATTTCTAAAATTCTTTATCCAGTGTTGGCGCCGAAATTGAGGGGTGGTGCAGCACTAGTAGACTTGGAGACTTGTGAATTTCGTTACCTCAGGGTGTGATTACTGTACAGCACTTTGGATTGTGGTTATTCTCTGAAAGATTCTTTCTGTGGATTACTTTGGAAGATGATGCTACACTAACAGGAAGTGAGAATCAAATCTCCAAGAGATTTCAAGTGTCTGGAAAAATAGCTTGGCAAGGCGGGAGGCTGCATTTGTCGAAAAGAACAGGATACGAGACATGATACTTTTCCAGCCTTACGATCGAGTTTGTCCGGTTCTAGTAATGCTGCCGCGGTGAATGATGCAAAAGAAAAAGAGGAATGTGATCAACGCCTCTAATACAAATGTGTACCATATGTTTTGATTTTTGAGACATTAGATCGAGCAATTGGGACTATTGTCGGATTTTATGCTCTCAACTTTCCCCCTTCGTGTCGCACTCATTAGCCATAATAACTGCTGTTCGACGGGATACAGACCCAGCTCCATGGACTTGTGCAATATATCCCTGTTTCATTTGAACCCAGCTTCTTCCAGTTTCATGATCTCTCTCGTAGATGACAATATCCGAAATGAAATAGTTTCCACCATGATGTAATAATAGTTGGTAGAGTGGCATCACGGAGTAGTTTTAGCCCTTCCCTTGGGTCGTCGACTCGTATCCCTCGCTCACTTATTATTACTATACGAGATACGGATAGGGCGCGTCGCTCTAAAAGGTGGGTAGGGTAGTAAGTGGCCCATGTGATTACTTCAACACATTATTACCCCTCCCCTGTACCGCAGGATTCTCCACATTGTTGGTTACCAGTCTGTCGGGTCGTCTTAAAAGTGGAGTAGATTCCAACAATCTCCACTATTCTTGATGAGGAAAGTGGGTGGGAGGAGAGGAGGTGGTTTGGTGGTTTAGTGGTTCAGACGAAACGTAGTTCAGCTGCATGTATTGTAGCCTTTTCTATGCCTTATTATGTATATACATAATTTTATACCGATATTATATCGAATCCTCAAGATGGGGAGGACTAATGGCAATCATGGAAGGCATGAACACGATTCGTATTCACGGCGAACGCGATATGATGTCATGTAAAGAATAGCAGGCCCGAGTCTAGATTGTAACATGGTATAAGTTATAACTGGAAAGATGTGCAGTGCTGTTTCTTTCTAGTTGAGCGGTGTGATGTGATATCAAAATCTTACCAAGTGGTGATCGATTGTGAGGTTATCTTCTTTTTAGTTCTTGACATCAAATGTTCCTTCTCCAAGGTTTCTTGCAGTTTACATGCATTGTATGCATTGCATGCATTAATAGTGATAGGAACGTATTCCGTGTTCCCTTCGCAGCATTTCAGCTTCTGAAGCGTGGAAATGAGGCTTACGTCTGCAAGCTGTCATAAGTTTTCAAACTTTTTCCATCATAATGAAACGTTTGCAGGGGGTTACCAAACCGCTGGAATTTGATAAATGTTTTGTGAAATGGCGGTAAGGAGAACGAGACCCGTGTAGTTCGAGAGATTCTAGGTATATTTTCTTGTAAGCGCTGACAGATGTTGGTAGCGCGCAAGGTGATGCAAAGGTGCAGATGGTGAAATGATCACTCGCATCTTTTTCCATAAACTCCTTTCGTTCGATTCAGGCACAAGTGGAATGCGGTAAGCACAAAGCCAAAAAGACTAACTGTGAAGATTGAAAAGAGATATACCTACGTAGTAGTTGGTGGAAGCCGAACGGAATATGGACTTATTATCTATGAATATTAGTCCAGGTCTTGGAAAGAATGATTGAGAGATGACAGCAATAACTCCGGTAGATGTTATTATTGATCTAAAGATGGAAGGAGGTAGGTACACAGATTTATTAAAACTTTAACGATCAGGAGTAGACTTACAAACTAAGAAAAACTGCCTTGAAAGAATATTAAACAGAGAGTGGGACGATTTTCGTGATTTGGAAGTTAGAGGTATTTTAGGCGAGAACCTTCATTTTTCATCTAGGTGTAGGTAGTATATAATAAGCTAATTACGAATAATATGGATAATACTTATACTGAGAGTATTTAATAGTTATAGATTATTATAATTGAAAACTAGTATTTATAATATCTACTTTACTAATAAATGTTGTAACTTTTATAAGATTATCATTAGATGATCGAAAACCTTTAAAATGTATCTACTAGGTATATACCGGTACGCGCATTAGTTCTAGCATCAGATAAATTTCTTACGAAAAGGGATTGTGCCTGAAGATTATTATTATTATAAAAAAAGATTAAAAAAAAAAGGGATATTCGAGCCTTGTCCTCTCACACTACCTGAGAGTACAGAGCTCTTATGTTATTCTCGATCCACTAAATCAATGAACCATAGTGATGGGATCAACTGCGAAACATTCTAGAGGGCTCACTAACATCCAATCATATCCGTCTTACGTTTCAAGACGGAAAATGATATCGAATTGAATTGATCTTCCGGGAATTGGGGGAGGACCTGGGGTGTGTATTTGTATGTGTATGTGTAGATATGTTTATGTGTGTGGGTGTGTATGTGTAAATGTTTTACAGCATTGTGCAACAAGCTCAAAAGAAAAGCTTGGGTGACATATGACTTTATTGTCAAGTGATGAATTATTAGTTGTTTGGATAACATGAACATGAATCGTACACTTTTTTTGGAATCTGTTTTAGTATAGAAATCTTGGTACAAACTGCAACGGGATGTTCATCAATGTATGATATCATTTCTCTCTTCTCTTCATCTAGCTGCTAGCCAGCGCTAAATACTCACGCATATAACATCTCCTTGATTAATACATCTAGAATCATGAATCCCTCGGTAAAGGTTCCTGTGCATATGCAGTTGAATCTGATCCACTTTTGTTATGGATTTGTTGGTAAACCTTTCCAATTACTGATTTTACCTCGCTCGCAAGATATACTCCAAATGTATTGTACCTGCCTAGTCATCCGATCATTTCCAGAAGTATCGGCACGGGCAACTAGGTACGAAAAACTCGTACGGAGTAAGCAAATGAGGTGCGGCTTCTTGATAGGTAGGTATTAGGTATTAGGCATTAGACATTAGATATTGGTACGTATTAGATTACCAATACATCACAAACAAAACTTCCGGGATTCCTTTGGTTGAGGACAAGTTAGAAAAGAGTAAGAAAACTTAGACAAAGCTTGAACGGTAAGTTGTGCCGCTAATTTTATCCCGGCTCCGCCCACTTGGATCCTTGTGGTACACTCCGACGCCAGCATGGGGACACCAGCATGGGGACAAGGAGTAGGGACATGAAATGCTTGCTTTGAAGTGCAGGGTTACGGGTTAGGTTTGTAGGTTAAAGGTTTGAAGTCTTGTACGGAAGTAGGGGTTCAATAATCAAGTACAAGGGGATGACTGTTTATTGGGTTTCCCTAACTGTTTCAAGATGAAAAAAGTTGGATAAGTCATAAGTCACTTACTATTATTACAGTACGTACAGTATCTTCAGCCGAGGTTTGTAATGACGAGTCATGTTTCCGTTGGTGATTATATTTGTAGAATAGTAGGTAGGTATTTGCCAGCTAGCTATTCTCTCTCCTCTTGTGCCTCTCGTGCAAATGCAATCGGGTGGCGTTTAAGATTCTGTTTGGGAAAAACCGAATGTTTATTCGATGATAGTATCCATAGTATCATACCGTACAATCGGTACAATAATACCTAGCTTAAGAAGAAAATATTGCATGGTGGTGGGTGAAGCGTTGTACACAATAAGTAACAATCCAAAGAAATACCAATACCAACACCAACACCAACAACTTCTACCCGTTTTTCAATATCACACCCAATCGAGTAACCCATTATTAAAATCTTTCTTTTTTGGGAACTTTACCAACCCCACTGATGATGAGTTCAACTTCCCTATAAGTACTGCAAGAGTGTATCTAGAAATATGCATTATATTAAGAACACGTCGTCCCATTGACTGCAGCTTCAATCCTTTCTTCTTTATCTTATACAATTGGTATCCATCCATATACTCGTTCAAACGTCTAGCACTACTACTACTACTACCATCTCATCTAAGTTCTAACCAACACCTCTACCTATCACCTACCACCTACCACATATATTTATATCATATTTCTTCCTCTTGTTCTCAAAGACATCTCCTAGAAAGCCTGTATCGAAAAAGTTGAGATCAATCTCTTCTTCTTCTTCTTCTTCTTCTTCTACCTCAATTGGCAAATCGGTGTGAAACAGTACATCCATCGTTGGCGGTGCCACATAACGATCGTACGGAAACAAGTGCAGTCAGTATACAGTGTAGTAACCTTGCTGCACCCTGCAGCACACTGCACCACTGCACACTGCACAACTGCACAGTTCACAACTACAATACTTATTTACCACCTATCGTACGAAGAGCTTTTCACTCGAGGATTCTGGGGATACGACCTAAAGAATCCCTATTTTGGAATCCCACCTGGCAGAAGTGGGGGAGGTGGAAGCAAAGTGCTGCAACCAACCAACCAACCAACCAAAAAAAACCCCAAGTAGATCTATTTCTATACTTAAGGTGCATACCATACAACCAATACAACCAATACAACCAAACAACCAATACAACCAATACTACCTACCTACCTACCGACACAGTATTTCTTTCAAACCCGAACTTTCTGGTACTTCTCCTGGAGCTTGGGATGATTCCAAAGAAAAAACAAATAATAATGGATTATTATTATTATTAACATCATTAACATCTCATTTAATATATCATTGGTTTTCGAAATATTTGAGAACGTCGATCATTTTCTTCAAGGCCCAAGCTTGGAAACTTCAGGGCTGTTATTACTCTCTCTCTCTCTCTCTCTCTCTTTAACTCTTTCCAAGCTTCTTTTTTGAAGTGACTTAAGAACTTGATAAAAAAAAAAGCTCTGGACTCTGGATTCTGGATCTATTATAGAAATAGAATAGAAAATCTATAACTATAACCTTATTCACATCCAGTACCATCACATTCACATCACATCACATCACAAGTTACAACCTATCAATCACCACCATTACCACCATTACCAACATTATCACCAGATACCACCATCACCACCACCACCACTCACCAAGCCATTGATACTTAATCTTATCCTTGAAGCGTTATAAAACCTACAAATTCTACCCCCAGATCCGAGATATATCACTGGCATTATTCACTGGCATTATTACCTGTCACCGTTACCGTTACCGTTACCTTTACCTCTACTCCGTACGCCCCTCTAAAGCTACAGCGAAACACGACAGGGGCCATAAAAAAAAGTCAAAATAGCTTTACCGCCACCAGACAAAAAAGTATCAAGGAACAAGCTCGAAGCCATAAGCAATTGATTCAAAGTTCTGATATTACCCGGCACCGCAATTCCGCACAACCTTTTAGAACGCTTAGATCAACATCGTACGAGAACTATTCTTATATCGGTACTTCTATGAGACATACCGGTAGTAGTTATATCAGATTATTCGGGTCGCATTCCAGAATCAGTCAGCCAGCCAGCCAGCAAGCAGACAGGGAGCCCAGGGAACGGAACACAGGCCATATAATATAGTGGCTACATGGCCATATAAACTACTCGAAATCCCCTCGACATTTCCTATCGGCCGACATATGCTGGAAAAGAATTCGACGATCAACCTTTTATTGTCGCATACGCAAACTCTATCTATGATACGAAGCTAGTAGAACAAGCAAAAGCTGTTCGCGACACTAGATATTGAGCCAGATTTTACTCAATGGTTGTTGCAATGGCAATGGCTAACAATGGGTACGTGCTCTTCATTCCTCTCTACTCCCAGAACCGTTCCCTTGGATATCAACGGAAGCTTTCGTACATGCCAGCGACATTGACAAATTCCAAACAAGAATATGGAATCCGCCATTTTCTGCAATTACTCCGTGTATTAGGGCTTTCATGCATGCGCTGACCGAATTCGATTATATAGATCAATTTCCCCCGCCCCTCCTGCGGACCCCCAAACGTTCCCATCCGATTATTACGAGAATGGGCGCTTATATCACGGATTTCATGCGGAGAGCTACATGTTTCCTTGCGACGAGGTAAGTGCGCCGGCTTTGCTCTCTGGGAGATTACACACGAGTATATGCTGATAATGGGCCACAATAGGACGAAAAAGACCGCTATGATATATTCCACAAATTTTTTCAAGTCGCGATGGGTGGTGAGGGTGTATTACACTCTAGGAATACTAAATTTACCAAGAATTATGATGGGCCACGAATCCTGGATTTAGGGACGGGTACCGGAATATGGGCAATTGATATGGCCGAGTAAGAAATTATTTTGCCTTGTTTGAGGCTGCAATCTGCAAATAACAGGACTGACATTTTGGGCATCTAGCAAATACGGTTCAAATGGCGGTAGGGGTGAAGTTCTTGGACTTGATCTAGCTAGAATACAACCTGGAACGTAAGAATTTCCCAATAATCTCTCCAGAACAATTTCTTATACTAAGTCTCAAAAGTATCCCTGAAAATCTAGTATTTGAGCAAAGAGACGTAGAGTCGCCCTGGTTTGGCCTAGGATTGGAGTCGTGGGATATGATTCACATACGGATGCTTTCCGGGGGCATTAAAGACTGGCCTCGTTTATACCAAAACATTTGGAGGTAAGACCTTTTTCTTTACCTCTCATCTTATAACATGAATTTAACTAATCAAACATCGCAAGGTATCTTAAGCCTCAAGTGGGACGTTTTGAGCAGGTAGAAATGGATTTTACGCCTCGCACTGATATTGGAGAAATCCCACCTGACTCGGCATTGTTTACATGGATACGGAGGCTTTTCGAGGCTACCCATCGCAATCATCGACCTCTTGCTTACAATACAGAAACTCGGACAATGCTTGAAAAACAAGGGTTCGTTGATATTCAGGAGGAAGTGATACAGATTCCTCTCAACCCATGGCCTGACGATCCCAAAGAAAAGGATGTTGCGAGATGGTACAATTTGGCCCTCACACAGGGACTAGAAGCAATGACGCTTGCGCCTATGTGCAGAATGAATAGTTGGACGAAGGATGATGTCACAAGGTTTATCACAGAAGTGAGGAGAGACATTTGCAATAGAAAAATTCGGGCCTACAATAATATGTGAGTACCCCCTCAAATTTCAACTTCTATATGACATTGTCCAGGGATTTTTGACTACACCGCGTCAATCTACAATTCTATTGGTTTATTGGATCTCACGAACTTACTGAAATTTCAGGCATATATGGACTGCACGGCGGCCTTGATCCCCTAAGATGCCAAAATTTGTCACGGGGGAGCAAAACGGGGATTTTTGACCAATCAGATTCTATCATTCAAGAGTATTGCACAGACCAGGCGACAATGGCACCTAAGGGGATAATTGTGCCTGAAGTTTCATGGGCTGGAAGAGGTATCGCTCTAGATCAGCGAGCTGTTGAGTTTTCTTCGGACATTGCGACAAATTTCCACAAGGGTTTCACGCCAGCGTCTCATTCCGGACCTCGCCTTTTCGACCTGACGCGCTTTTGAGACCATGACGGATGACGGATGAATTTCGTGGATTAAAATTCATACGCATTATTGTCGGATGCGCGCGCATACATTATTATGCACCTCTAAGCGCCTGCACGGACAAACAAGGCATTGCAAATTGGTAGGGTGTTGGCCTACCAGCGGCCATTCATCGGAAATGTTAGGTAGATCCGCGAAGGATCGTATGAGAGAACGGCGAAGTGTGAGTGATTATTTTCACCTCAATTCTCATAGGTTGATAAAATGAAGGAGCGGACCGAAAAGTGTATGATGTTTGGCGGGCATTGTCGTGGATTGGCCCGAGTACAAACACAACAGGCTGTTGCTCCCAAGATTTCGGGTCAAGCTTGCCTAAAGCGTAGGGGCAATGAGTTACACTAAACCTTTGTAAAATAGGGAGGCGCAGCACGACATAAACCCGACCGTTCTTGGTCTGCATACTACAGAATTTGGTAATTTAAAACGCCAAATTATCTGACGTGTCGTTTGTGTGGTGGAAAAGAGGAAAAGAATGTGTTGGCCGTCGCACAACTCACGAAGGGTTGCATTTTTTAATTTCACAGCATGAAAAAGAGCAATTGATTGGTCAATTTGGTCTCGTTATTAAAGATCCAAGATGATGGTAGCGAGAGCCAGCGATGGGATGGGGTGGGAGCGGCCGAAGCACACATTCTCTCGTACTCGCACTCTTGCTCAGCAAAAACAAAGAACAATTTCCGGATGTAAGATTGAAGGCATAGAATGATTGGATGAACTTCTCAGCCGGTGTATACACGGTTAGAAGCAGACGATCGGCACGTACTTTACTTTGGGATTCGCCTGCAGCTTATAACGATATACCCCATGCATTTTTGATTTTTTCTTCTCATTATTATTTGGATTCATTTGTTTATCTGTTCGTTTTTTTTTCATTTATTGGTTTCTCCAAATATTATATCAGTACGAGACGAGCATAGCGTTTTTTGGGGTGATGCCCCTTACAATATTCATTGGTTTTGTTGAAATACCAATCGCGCATGGATTGCATAGCATAGAATAGAATTGGATTGAATTGGGTTGAAAATCATTTTGTTAAAAGATGGATGGATGGCTGGATGGATGGGAAGGTCGGATATACCATATAACACCTGATCAAGGAACCCCCGATCCGATGTTTCGAACATAGATAGGTAGTCCAGTTACAATACGGTAAATATACCGGTACACACATTACCCCCGCCATGTGTCGCACATAAAGAACCAATAATAGTAGAGTGGAGTGGATTTGAATGCCAATAAAAAGTCAAAAAAAGTCAATGAAACGGTGTGGTGCGTGCAGGGCAGAAATTATGGGAAAAGGTAGATTTATCCATTTTGGGGAATTTTTTGATAAGGATATTTTTCATTGTTTATTATTATTTATGCATTATTATTATACCCGGTAGGTATTAAAACCACAGCCCTGGCGTTACAACCGCGCTTATATTCCCACCATGCCCCAAGCCCCGGCGCTTGAAAGCCTCGCTGAGAGTTTTAACTGGATGCACGCGCTGGGTGGGTTAGCGTGGGTAGTGGGTAGGTAGTGGGGAGGCGATGGATCATGGATGTTGTGAAGAAAGAAGAAACTGGGAAATAATATGGAAATGGAAATGGAAATGGAAATGGCGTTTTGGATCGGAGTCGGCTGGGGCTGGGCCTGGGGCTGGAACTTTGCTTCTTGAGGTTTAGTTTGGTTGGGGATATATGGCCGAGAAAAGTTAATATGGGTGCATTGGTGGATTTAAATCCTTGGAGCGGGGGGGGGTTTGGCTGAATGTGGTAAATTTTTCTTGACTTTTTTTTTAATAATGAGTTTATGGATTGTCGCTTGTTGGTTTTATAATCTTTACTCCGTATGAAGAGATCTATTTATAGATATAGAGACTAAGCTGTTTATAGGATAATTTAACGAATAATGCACTCCCCCCCCCAAGCGCTAAGGACGATTTCATGGTATGAGGAGTATTCTGGTAAATTCTATTGGTCTGATTACCCCTGCAATACTGATATCATGTCGAGTAGGGAGTAGGGGGTGTGGTGATTATTGGGAGAATTACTAAAAGTGGACGGAGGGTTTTTTTTCTACTCGGTATATCATTCATTATTCACGGTTGCTTTTGCTTGGCCCTGGGAAACTTTGAGAGTGTTTGGTCATTTCACGTGTTTTAGCAGGGTCAATGATTTGTTTTGTTTGTTTTACGGTCATGTCCGTGGTGAGGTTGATGGGGTGGTGGGATTTGTTGCTTTCGGGATTGAGATGTTTAAATTTTTCGGTTGGAACCCGGTGGGTGGGCTTTAGGGAGGGGGGACGGTGGGAGATTTGGAGATGTTGGTAAGTATTTTGGGGGGGAGCGGGGTGTGGTTGAATGGGTGAAGGGGGGGTGAAATGATTCCGTGCTGCACGGAGTGAAAATTTTACGATTGGATGGTTGATGGAAGGATTGATCTTTCTTGATGCTTGAGGTTTGAGGTTCGCGAGGTTCGAAGTGGTACGTTTCTCAGTGTCTGATTATAGTAACTGACTTAGTGAGTTTTGAATCGTACTCCAGGTTGATTTTAATTATCCTTCCAAGAGAAGTTATGAGTTGCGACTCATTCAAACTAGTCGCGCATATGGTTGAATCGGATGTCAACCACTTGCTTCCAGGTTAGCTTTCCTGCAAGTCCTGATTCCTTGGCGATTCTTCTTCCCTGTGGAAGTTAAAATGTTCGAATTGGCCTTTGTGAGTATTCTTTGTTACATCTGAGACTTAATGGTAAGATTGACGGCTGGTGTTGTGCCATCCATTGATTGAATCACTCGTCGTATGGAATATCATATTAATAATGATGAAACATTATTGGCATCGCGTTCGGTGGTCTGAAGCTCAGAAAGGTGGTCTGAGTAAATTCGACCGACCTCGGTGAGAAGATTGAAAATCCTTGTATCTTCAAAGTAATACATTACTCGTGTATCATCATGGGGATATCGTATGCAAACGGGGCGAGACAGTTTGCATTCCAAGGTTCATCGGGGAGCATCTTTGTTTGTAAAATTATGCCTCACACATTTTCTGCTTGGGCTTGAGATGAGTAATTCTATTGCCATGCAAAATTGAGGATTTGGGATGGCAATACTCCATTAGAATCTACGTTTCTCTTGCCAGGGGGGTTGCCCATGGGTTATGCGGGGGAGGGGGGAGAGGGGAAGAGGGGAAGAGGGGTCAAGTGGGGCACTAAATCATGTCGATTGTGAGATTACACTCTACGTGTAACGACATTTTGACATGAACTCTCACGACGATGCTGCTAAATAAGTTAAAGATGCATGATACTCGGTCTCCAAGGCTCCCCATGGCCTCGTGGTAGTTTTGACCTGCTGTGCCAAGTCGTAGGTCTAGCTGGCTTGAAGTCCTAGATGCAAGTCTATAAAGAACGGCTGTACGGTACAGAAGTGCTATATCTGAGTCCGAGCTCGAAGTCACGATGAGGTACGGGTAGCGAACCTCTTGTGAGTCTGCCTTGTCCAGTATCCTTACAAAGAATCTCAATGAGGAATTCATTATTGAAGATTCTTCTCTTTATGCTTCCGGTGAGCTTAAATGATAAACCAGCGTACAACGTTATAGCACCCGATAGACAGTCCAGCGTCTGCAATTTGGTGCGGCTTTCTTTGAAATTAAACCTTGAACTTTGTGGTAGGCGTTGGGTTGCTTGACATGGCGCCATATCTCCGTGACTCTATCCGATCTTCGTTACTATTCAATCAAATTAATCTTTGTATTTTTCGCGAATCTTCGAAACTACTCACTATCGATTGTAAATAGGGTATACGGCGGTAATTTGTAGATTGTATGTTCCGGGGACGATTCCATCTCTGGACATACTGTACTCCATACCGCATGCTGGTGCTATCCCGCGAAAGTGAGAGGCTAGTGAACAACTATGAATATACGCCTTGCGACCTCAGAAGTGGAAGCCAGCAATAGTCTACATGCGGTGCTTGATCAGTTCAGGTTTAAGAATTTAGGATTTAGGATTTAGGAGGAGGATGGAAACCCTGCGGCAGTGGTGTGATAAGAAAATCAAGGTTTGCTAGTTCCGGGATACTATATGCGAGCGAGAGGAATTGTTTGCTTGTCAAATCATACATGATATATTGGGTAAAATTATTGAAAGTATCATTCGAGTTATGGCTCCAACTGTATCTAGTCACTGCCTGCTCCTAGGCACAATATCCTGATATCTATTTACTGCAGTGCGCAAGGTAAATTTTGTCGACGAGATAGTATTTTTTGCTATGTAACAGGTGTTTGAGAGAAGACATGTGAGGTTGGAAATGAACCAGACCACATTTTGATATTGGTCATGCAATTGTGGAATTCCGACATGAATTAATTGTATGCAGTGTGAAGAAAACTATGCCGAAATGCATATGCGTGGGTGGGTGGATTGGCAGACGCCAGTTATTCCTCCTGCAAATGCAATTTACAACCATTATAAGACTGCTGGAAGGACAGACAGGTAACTAACTGGTGATGTTTTTCGGCATAAACTTTTCCTCTCCATCTTACATTCGTATTCGTATTCGTATCATCTCTCTCTTACTCAACGAGTAGCTTCTGTAGCTAATATGAATTATGAATTCCTATCTTTCTGAGTTCCTAACTATTGAGTTGAGAAGATGTCTTGAGAGTTCTCTATAGGATTGATATATTTTTCTCTTCTGTATCCAGACTGAAGATCTGTGAATATTTCTCCAGCACATCTTCTCGACGCTGAGTTTCGGGTTCTCAGCAAAAATTCTTTCTCGAGAAATTTCCATGTTGGTATGACTTCATGATATTCTCTGTTTTATTTTCCTTCGCTGTGGTCATGAATAGCATAGTTTGATGTAGAATGGATAAAATTTCTTTCTCTCAATAATCCTATCGACTGGTGTACTGTCTGTCAACTCTGCAGTCAGCAAAATTCTGCTCAAAACTATACTAAAGAATCAATCCCATGAGAGACTTGCTCGTTGACCTTCACCAAGCAACGGTATATAGTGTGTCAACCAACTGCACCTTGCTCAGAGCTTTAATCCAATTTGCTTTCTTCAAGAATAATCATCCGGAAAACTTCCGGTAGCACAGTGACGGATTCCTCATGGTGCAATAGTTCCGTCGACCAGACCACGTAAAAACGAGAATGTGAAAAATTACTTGAAACAATGGGAAATCTTCGGGCTCTTCTTTGTGATTTCTAGTTCTGATTGTCAATATTTCAGCTTAAACTAACAATTTTCTGGCACTTGCCACAGATAACACAGCTGGGTACCCCTCATTGGATGTCACGACCAATATCCACTTGTCATTACAGCTTTCTGTTATGGGCCCAGCATACTCGTCTGATCAAACCCCAATGCTTCAATAGAAAGTCGGTGACGAGAGTAGCATATTCTTCCTATCAACTCTTCGTTTCCAAAGCAAAAATCAAAAAGTAATTTTGAAATGAAATCGACTCGACCTTCTCATTCCTCTGGTATAGAAACAACATTAAACACTTTAATCGCAACCTATCTGTCTTCACTGCCCCAAATGTCTCAGCTCATCTCTACCATAAGATTATGACTGATCAAGCTGATGTCGCGGGTCGGTTGGGTCGGCTAGGTCGGTTCGATCAGTGACATAGAGTCGCATGGAGTCGAGAAGAGTAATCAGGCATTTAGGTAGGTATTTCAGAAGATTCCTTCATGCCCTCCAGAAAATGGAAAATGGTACGATAAATATGTTCAATTGGTGGTAAGCTTTCCACAAAGTATGAATAGGGGATTTGTCAGTCTGCAGATGATCACGAGATGACTGACTTTTTAAGCCACACATACTACGATGATTAGGTAGTCACGTGTTAGCGTAGAATTTATAGATTGACTATGACAGGTCCCCGATACCTCAAATGTAATAAGAGTTGTTGGAAACAGCGACTGGATATAAAAAATTAACGATTATGTAATACGGTGGTAATGCTAAGGAAATAACTCTGTTATATCCGAATGCTACCCTCCTTTCGCTTATGTACCCTAAAAGGGGCCGATGAAGGGTATGAAAACTGTTAGTTCTGATCGAACCCCTTGCCTGAAAGAGTCAATATTTATAATCATGTTTCATGTTTCATGTAAACTAAAAAACTTTTCATAATATAATCGGCTAGAATCTTTAACAATTGGTGGATTTAACGATAGATCTGAGCTAGAAGTCGATATAGAGCTTGAAGCGGCAATTAAATCCGGACTAACGAGAGTACTTAACCATTACTAGAACAGGATCATACAATTCCACAATTCCGCATGCACCTAGAGATGCCGATTATCCACAATTGCCCATATGACGTAGATCCCATCATCCCTCCGCTTGTTTATTTTTTTTCTTCAAAATTTCGACATCCTCACAATTTCACAATACCATAGTAGTTATTTGACATAGATGGATCGAATAAAGCGTGTTCTCTCACGGCCAAATGCGAAGCCATATCGCACGAAACATATCAACGATGATAAACCATACATTAACGAAAATGGGCATCTGGATTTTGGCCCAGGGGATATAGAGAATCCAAAGAATTGGTCGACGGCGAGACGATGGTATATTACTGTGGTATCGGTTTTACTTGTGGTTAATGCAACATTTGCATCGTCCAGTCCATCGGGATGTTTAACGGGAATTGAGGAAGAATTTCATGTGTCTGCAGAAGCTGCAGCTTTGGTCATATCGGTTTTTCTATTAGGATACTGCTTTGGACCGTTGTTTTGGGCTCCTCTGTCGGAGTTCTTTGGTCGAAGATGGATCTTTTATATCTCGTTCACCTTGTACCTAGCCTTCAACTTTCTCTGCGCTTTCGCCAATAATTTCGCAGCTTTGTTGATAGGACGATTCATAACGGGTACAATGGCCAGTTCACCGCTGTCGAATGCTCCGGGAGTTCTCGCCGATATTTGGGGTCCTGTGGAAAGAGGAAATGCTATGGCTCTGTTCTCAATGATGACTTTTGCCGGTCCAGCGTTGGGGCCTGTCATTTCAGGATTTCTCGAGTTGAAGAAAGACTGGAGGTGGAACTTTTATGTTATCTTATGGCTCGCTGGTTTCACCGAACTTCTGATGTTTACGATCCCAGAGACTTTACCTTCCAAATTACTAGTCAATAAAGCCAAGAGAATAAGGGCATTGAAAATCCCAGGTTACGAAAACGTCAAAGCCCCCATTGAAGATAGCGATCGTTCCTTGTGGCAAATCTTCAAGGTCGCCCTCGTCAGACCATGGCAAATCCTCATCGATCCAATATCTTTCGCCATTGCGGTTTACCTATCCGTTGTATATGCATTGTTGTATATGTTGTTCACCATCTACCCTATCATCTTTCAGGAGAAGCGTGGTTGGAATTCCGGCGTAGGAGAGCTACCACTAATTGGGACAATCATCGGCGCTGTGATAGGTGGTATCGCCATCTTCATAGTTTCCCATCATGATAGAAAGAAGGCAGAGGCTGGTCATGTTGGTGTGGCTGAGGACCGTCTACCAGTTGCGATGGCTGGTGGAATTATTTTCCCAATTACCATGTTTTGGTTTGCGTGGTCTGGGAATTACAACAGTGTGCATTGGATAGTCCCTACTATCGGAGGGGTATTCCTCTCCACCTCTATCCTTCTCATTTTCGTCGCCTACCTCAATTATCTGACCGATACATATTTGATGTACGCCGCCAGTGCTGTTGCTGCAAATACTGTTTGTAGATCTGCTGCCGGTGCCGCAGCACCATTGTTCACAACATACATGTTCGATGCTCTTGGTGTCGGGGGAGGTGGATCACTAATCGGTGGAATCGCCGTTTGTCTCGCACCAATCCCCTTCTTATTTTATAAATATGGCGGGGCCATCCGAGAACGATCTAAATTCGCACCAACACCTACGAAGAAGCCTTCGAACGAACAGGGTGCGGGCAATGAAAAGACTGTTGAGACAAACCAATCCTCACCGGATCAAACGACCGAAGATAGGAGCAGTGATGCCTCCGGATCTTCATCAGCATCAAGTATAGCAACTATGCTCAATGTTCCACGCGAGGATACTTATCATCAAGAAGGTTACATTGAGGAGGGGATGGGATATGGTCGAGTGGCGTTGCCTAGTGATACGAGAATACATGATGCTGGACAGCTCGCGAGTGAAAGGTGAGAGAATGGGCAGAAAGATGGAACATACCACATACAAGAAGTATAAACGTTTTTATAGGCATAGATAGCGGGTGGATTATAGGGAGCATATGGAGCATTTTGTTGGTGTTTTAGAATGATAATGAAATTAAAATTGTTAATGAATATAAAATTTCTTCTAGTTTCGGTTCCATTGCCGCGATAAATAGATCTCTGAGGAATTTTCTATGTAGGGGGTGAGAAGGTAGAAGAGATCAGAGATTTTAATTCGTGTTCTCAAACGCTTGGAATGATCGAGTTACCAAAATTCCTTTGTTTTGAGGACCAGGAAATGGTATTACTTACGCGATCATTGATTAGTTGCCCGGAATTCTCTCGACAGTGGTTGACAGAAAGCTATATCAATAGAAGCTAAACTCGAGATGAAAACCACCAGAACGTCCATCATCATATAGCATACTAAAAGCCTCTATCCTCGCACTGCTTAGTGCAATAGTCACAGTTTAAGAGTGTCGGCGAGGCACCAGAAACATCTTATTCAGCTCAACTGAACGATACTCCTTAAATAAACCCGGATTCATACCATGGCTCTCACACTCGCTCTCCTCTTGCACCAAATTTCCCAACCTCTCTCCACCGCGAAACTTGCTAATCCTAAAATAAATTCTTACTCTGTTATGGGAGAGGGGGCCTGCAGAATCCGAGGTTTCCTTTGCAGTGTTGAAAAGTGATGATATATCACTTGCGTGTTCTGCCCATCCAGAATCCTTGCTATCAAGCTTGCTAAACGAAGAGGTGTCTTTGTTTTCCAAGCTAACCTTGAATTTACTGGTAACCTTCTCCTGCAAGTAATCCATCAACCCATTTACCTCCTCCATACTAGGCTTATAAACGAAAACCTTCTCCGCTAACTCTGCCATGTAGTCGGTAATGCGCTCTTCGGCTTCGATATCATCCCAGAAATAGGGAGGGCTGGGGTTTGCCTGGTTGTATGATTAGGATAGTGTTGAGATAATGTTAGTTTTTGAGGTTGCTTACTTTAATCCAGTCCAATGCTTGTCTAGCGACATCTTCCTTTGCCTCCTGCCGCTTCTGTGTCTTATCCGTCGATCGAAAAGTTGGGCTCTTGTGGAAGAAAAACTTTCCATGTAGATCTAAGGATAGGATTCTGTCCTCAAACTTGAGACTGTATCTGAATTTAGACATCTGACATAGAATATTCAATTCCACATATGCTTGAGAAGTGAGCGAGTACGTGGGGCGATTTCGTAGCTTGGTATTCTTTTTCTTAACACGAGCATCAGCTCTTGATCCTGACTTCATGTTGATTTCTATTGATCTTTTGGGAGGGCGAATGAATGTTTTTTTTGTTGCAAGATGCAATAGGAACAGTTCGTATGTCAAAAGAAGTTTCTTAAATATTAAGTATTAGGTTTACCCGGTGTCAGGAATTTTATACTCTATACCGTGCCACACTATAGTTAGATCAAATGGATTATGAATTACTACTACTACCGTACTACAAGAAAGCAGCGAGAACTAATAGGCCGAAAAGTATAGAAATATATTGAATTCGGCGAGAATTTGGCGAACTGGAGAAATTGAGGCTATGCCATATCAGACGAATAATTTATGAGTCTGATGATTCAAGTGCCTCCTACATACAGCCTCATATGAGTCCATCAAAGATAAACTGCACACATCTAAATCATTCACAACTTTCTCAGCCATCCAGAACCCACTTTTTCTATTCTAATATCTGGTATTTTTTATTCGCAATGTCTTCACCTGAAGAGATCAGAAGATCTTTAGCACGCGAACTCAAACAGCTTCGTGGAATCTATCGCTTCAAAACGGTCAAAGGTTTTACTTTTACGTCAAGTAAAGAAGTATCTCTGCATCCACCAAACAAAAAGGATGATAATCGTGAAGTTGCCGCAAATATGACGTTGGCAGGTGGTTGCTTTCCGATGAGGAATGCCCCAGTACTCAAGAGCTGGGTCGATGCCCTTGGAATATGGGAGTCGAGGGTTAATCTTTTTCCCGAATCATAATATGGTTCAAGGAACATCACGAAAGCATCTAGGCTTAGCCACACCGTGATTTCATACTAATGGAGAACCTTTAGGATAATCGCGCTAAGCTGCAGATGACTTACAAAGAGGAACAACAATTTCTCCCCAAAGTTTGGAAGCTGACACATTCGCCGAATTAGCTGCAGCTCGAGATCACCGACAACAACAATGGACCCGGTACCAAGAGGGCTAGGGATGAGAACACGGGCATGGGTGATGACGTTATAGCTGTGCCATAGAATTTAGATGAATGGGGTAGAATAGAGCTGCAAAGAGGGCGAGAAGGCTTCTAGCCATCGCAGATTCTTAAATTTAATCAACACCAAAGACATTTGAGGCTCGGCATTCAGGTCCACCCCAAAAGCGATTTTGCTGTAAGCTTTGTGTATTAGTACTGCCATTTGGTTCACCAATATCGACACAAGAGGTTATTTTATTGAGAGAGACTTTTAGATGTCGATTAGGCTTTGGTATTTCAAGATTGGGTGGGTGAGGAGGGGGTCATCGTACTTGTAGCATAGTTCTCGGAGTACTAATAAAGAGTTATTGCTAGCTAATTAGATACGTCTAATTAATCTTTTGTGCTGCAATTGGAATAAAACTCCTTTTGACATTAATCTAGTCTTTGTGGTGCCGTGCTTGAGTGGAAGAATGCCCCCTTTCATACCTCGCATAACTTTGATAACCCGCAGATTACCCGTGCAGAAGCAACTTCAGGAAAATATAACTTCTGTGAAGCTGCTCTTCCCTAATAGTCGGCTCTCCATGGATCGGCCGTCTAGGAACCTTATACCTTTTGACCAATTTTCTTCTTGTGTTAACTTTGCGAGTTAAAGTATATGTTTTTGGTAGGTCTCTGTGATATCATCGTCTTAGCTCCTCAGATGCTGACGGAATAACTACGATCTTTTCAGCCAACTGGGCGGAAGGAAGATCTTCTAAATTCGAGCTGGATTCATCATTCAAAATATCATGAACACTGAAGTCTAGTCCATTTTTGTTACGGGAGTCCGTCAATTTGGGCCATTCTGCGTGAGTGGGTTGAGATTTTACCGACTGCTGCTGGATCGAATTGACATTCGATGATTATGAGAGAAAAGTCCGACATTTTGAGAACGATCTGTTTATGCACGTTTTATTGGACGAAAAGAGGGGTCATACAACAATGCATGGCATAGCTTTCCTTGCGGGTCAACATGAAAGTTACCATTTGATTACGCTATCGATGATGGGCTGCGCAATTATTGAAGGGGACATTTAGAGTCAGCCTGTGGGTTTTCGTATCTCAAGGACTCTATTGGCTGACAATTTAGGATGGATAACTGGTGATAGAGCCTAAGATATTGGCTTGGTAGATATAAAGAAAGAATTCATATGGCCAGGCACGATCATTTCTCACGTAAATTGCACAATCCAAATGAAATTTGTGCTCGTGAAGTATTTAAATTCCTATCATCCTAAAGAAGTCTCGTACTTATTTAGGCATTCATACAAGCTTATAAAAACATTTGTATATTTTACCTCAACCAAGTTACTGCAAAACCGTGGATTTCCTTCTTTGGGTCGAAAGCCACTCAATCTAACAAATCCTCCGTATTATGTTCCATCCTACGGGTTGAGAGCCAATTGACATACTGTTGAGCCTCGAGCAATATTCCACTAAAGTTGCTACCCCGTAGAGAGCCATGTGTAATATATTCCTGTTCTTCTTCGTATGACATAAAGCCCTTGATGTCCATTTCCTACAAATTTCAATGTTAGTACAATAATTTTGCCATATTTCAACCAAAGGTTCAAATGATGGCGGCTTACCTTAAACCAGTCAATAAGTTTGATACGGACATTGATCAACGCATCAATCTGTCTGTAGAAAGCACCCTTATCATCGCTTCTGAAGATGCGTGGTTGTCTAACGATGTAGCTATCGCCAGTGACGGTCATCACAACACTGTGAATCTGTAGCCCGGTGCAATTCTCGCTATCTGCCGTAGTATTGAAATCGAGATATATCTCAACATTATATTTATCGCGATAGTGGTCTTCTTGCTCAAGGAGCTCATCGTATTTCTTTGGATCCATCATCTTTACGATTCTCGGTTATGTAGAGGATTTGCAGATGATCAATGATAGACTAGTTGATAGGTAGGTTGGGTGATGATTTTGGTATCTGGAGATGGTCAAAAGTTTGACGGACAGGTGTTTGATTGGAATGGTAGTTGGATGTAATCAAATAGTTGTAATGAAAGTCATTAAGTAGTCAACGAGAGTGGTTCCTAAACTTATAAAGGCTGTATATCTGCCGTATCTCCAAAAGCCGTACCGCGCTAGAAATGTCGAAGAAGTGTTGCCAAACATACTGAGTATAAAATAATATCGTGGGATGGAATCTTATATCAAGACCGCGATAGGGAACGGCTCTACCCTTGAATCAAGGGCCTTGATTCACGCCAGCATGTTGATACCCTTGACCGAAAGCAAGGATATTAACATCATGAGATATTTTGAATGGCCTAACGCACGCAAACCATCCCGTTGAATAATATGTTCGTAAAGTTGAGACGAACGATGACTGGAGGGGAAATAATCAGTCCTTGAGGCGAAAATCCATCCAGGGGCCACGCTAGAGCCCGCATTGTCTTCCTCGATCTGATCAGACTAGGGAAACAAATTATTACCATCTGGGCTAGGGTCTGTGAATGTTTCTTGTAAGGTCACTTACGAAAATGAGAACTCATACTCTGCTCCAACTTCAGTCAGATGCGTGGGGGATACCAACTAAATTTAAGAATCAATTTGTTTGTACATATTTATCGCAAAGTTGTTATTCATCCCTCTGAACCCACCTTTCTAGGATCTCTCCAACCTTGTCAACTAATAAATGCCACGTCCAGTTCCAATATAACGGAAATACTATTGCATAATAGCTGGAGAAATCCAGGCTTTGTGAATTGTGGGGCTATTTAAAATGGGGCAACATTGTAAGCGAAAGANNNGGGGGGGGGGACAACGTCAACAGATGGGAGTAGACAACGTCGGCGCAAACCATTGCAAACAACATATAGTGAGAAACAGTCAAGATCATCTCACATCTAAAGTTGAAACTGATCGACTTTCTGGAAAGATCTCCTATTTTGTGGAGCGCGTCACCATATCATCAGACCTAATCAGTTAGGGTCTTCTCGACCAAAAAGTGAAATGCTGTATAATGTTGGAAAAAAATTTGAAATTATTTATGAAACCATAGATTATATTACTATAACGGCTACGAAAATTATTGCTTCACAAGTTTATGTCTTTCCATTATCTCAAAGTTGCGAAGTGTGGTGCATAGACATGTTTTTGACTTATCACGTAAACAGTTCAAATATTCACTCAAGCTCGCTTGTCTACTACTAATATCAAAGTAACGCAATTCTAATCAAATAGAAGTAGCATGGTGCAGTGGTCTATACCACTGCTTAAGCCATCACTTATAGGATGTGGATGAACAATTGCAGTTTCTCTGTTACGGCAGTTACGTTACGATTCGTGGAATTCCTATCCTTGTAGGCCTTAGCCGTGCTGGTCAAAACGCGGGTGCTTCTTTTTTTTTCTTTCTTTCTTTTTCTATGCTTTTTTAGGGTTAGTTTTTTGGGGATTTTCTGCTTTTGCGACAGAGCGGATGGCTATGAATTTCTCCTTCTGTTCATACATAACTCGCACTGTACTAGCTATTGCCTCGCCAAAGTCACTTCAAGGTAGTTGGTTGATTCAATAAGTGAATGAGATTTTAATCATTTCCATGAAAGATGTACGTAGCATTCAAATTATATGGTCAGTCTTCCATGACGTGCGTGGTCATGTTCTAAATCTAACATAGATGAAGATGATAGCGTGAAGAAAATTTTAGGTTGAAGGACTCTTACTTTATGCTCAGTACTTGTTGTTTCCTATGTCTAGACTTGCTACGTTCTAGACTTGCTACGCCTTTGATACTTTTTTGAGTGAAAGGGCATGGCATGAGTTTCTAATTGCCGCTCAAGTGATTGACTTGGTATACGAACTATATCACATGCCAGGGGATTCTTTATGGCCTCTGAAGCACCACTTCGATACATCATACCTGTTCTCTCCCTTGATCGACGCGGAAGGATATTCAATACCTTGGTCTTAACATGCGCTCATTCGCTAAGGTGCAGCGACCGCAGCTCCTAAAGGTGTTGATTATCTGTTCCCCTATTTCTCAATTTGACTCGAGATCCACCAGTAAATTTATCATTTCAATGAATAAATTCTTGATGATCAAGTAGCTCAAAAAGGAGAGGTGATATGTTGTATCCATCAAGCGTCTAAGAGAACATTTACCTCTATAATCTTGCATCTTGACTGCTAAATCCCTCTCCTCTATCAGTCTTTTTCTTTGACTTTATACTACCTATACTACACGTTGAATTCATTTCAGTCCACAAAGAAGCAAAACTAGCGAGTTTATCCCATCTAAACCTCAATTTAGAGCTTGAATCTGCGGTATGAATACCCCTATTTCATTTTGTCTTCGCAATCTCACCCCGTATGATGTCACTTGGACTCTCAAAAGCAGTTAACACAGTTCTAATAATCACCAAGTCTCCCTTTTATCGAATAAAACATTCAATACAGATGGTAATGAACCAATGATACATGGCAATATTAGAGAGTGAAGTAGAGTGAATTATGGCAGAATCCAATCTTAATTCGCTAAGTCATTCTGACCTCAATTTCAAAAGAAAAATTGTCAAACGAGCCATCTTTCCTCAGTAAATTTTTTAAAACTGACCTGACTTTCAAACCCATCAAAAACATTGGTGGACACCACCATTTTCTTCTCACAAAGTTGTAAAAAACTTCGACAGGTTATACGAGTCTCTATCATCATGAACGCGAATACCAACAGTCAAGGCTCGCGCCGCCCACGCAAGAATAAATTGAAGGAAGAATTGAAACAAAGCGAAAAATCTGAGAGCAAGGCTGCAGATTTTGTTGATGAGCTCTACACCTACTGCAAGAGACAAAAATGCGACGCTCCCTATTATATCACTGAACACGAAAGATTGACGCTGGTTTTATCGGGATCATACATGTTCAGCAAATCCTCGGAGTTCCGACCAAAGAGGAAAGCAAAAAACAGTTACGAAGCAAAGCAAGATCTTGCCAAGCAGGCATTGCAATGGATAAGAGTATGAGTTCATGATTACTTCAAATTATATAGCGCCTTCTAATCGTACATAGGATAATCCTGCTCCCTCATTCTGCTGGAAGAGCCCAGTGGTAGAAAATCTCATTGCAGACTCTATCTCAGAACTGGCAGAAAGAGTCTATGATAGTGGCGCTGATTTACAAGAGATCAGGGACTACATGACTTATATAGAGAATAAAGCCATGGCTAGATTCGAGGCGCGTCTTGAGAAAAAGGGTATACCCAGGTCTAACATGGCGACGCCCGAATACAGGAAAGCTTATGACGTTTGCCGCCTTTCCCAGGTGACGGGCACAGCAATAAATAGAATGCATGATGCCGAAACGAAAGAACTCTTTGGACCTTCCGGTTTGCCGAACATAGTATATATGGTAAGCCACTTACATTCTTTCTTGTTATCTTTTACTGACAGCACATTCAGGATAAACCCATTAAGATTACGAAAAATGCAATCGATACCACTTTGGCGCATAAGATGATATCTATAGACGAACTTGGGTACAAAGACCGTTCAGAAGAACCCCCGAGGGCTCAACCGCGCTCGACTATCGACAAATTCCATTCAAATGTCCGAGTGATCGGCGATCACGCTCAGATTTCAGATTTTGAGGACGAGCTACAAATATTGAATGGTATTCTCTCGCAGAAAGGTTTTAAATTCTTGCTTCAATTGAGAGCCTTGAGTCATGGACACGGCAGGAAAAGGGTAGAATTCATACAGTTCGTGTTGGATTCTTTCTCAGCGGAATTAATGGAAGACTATTCGAAGGCTTACCGACTTGGTGAAAGATCCTGGACTTCTAAAGATCTTGACCGATTCTCTCAAATCAAGCAGAAGGGCCTTTTGGAAATCTTCGACTCGGTTGCCTCTTCTCTTGGGTACAAGGCTGAAAAAGATTTGAAGCTTTTTCTGAGGTGGCACGAAGATGGCATGTTTAAAACAGTTACAGAACTGGATGTACGTGTTGGATACAAGACCGATCACTACCTTGGAAAGCTCTTGGAACTAGAGAGTTGTGGACTATTTGAGTTGATGGAGGAGGTCACTTCTTTATCTGGAGGCAACCCTGCCACCTTGTTGAGTGGCTACTTTTATCGTAAGAAGGATCACATGTCCCAAAGATTACTCAAGATAGAAGGAAAAAGACCAGGTACAATCTCGCAAATTCTCGAATGCGGTATTCGATATGACCAGCTCAATATACACCAAGAGATCAACAAATTGATAGAGGGCTCAAGTAACAATCAGAACATCACCGACTATTTTAAATTCCTTTCTCGCAACAGGCAAAATGGGGCTCTTGGGTACCTTTCCTGGATTGAAAGCTTGATATGCCCAGCCGGTAACCATGTCAATTTCTTGAAGGTCTCTTTACAATTATACCAATGTGGTGTGCACACCTGGGCTCTCAATAATACAGATATCATCGGGAATGATAGAATGTTTTTCCAAAAGCTGTTCCTGATTGTTGAGATGATAAAAAAGGGTCAAGCAAGTCCTGATGTTCTCGAGTCCATCACAGCCATCCAACGTCTTGCACCGGGACTATTAGGAAATGTCGTTGTCGACAGTACTTCAACGTTTGATCAGGCTCCAGTTGCACCGGGACTTACAGGAAATGTCGTTGTCGACAGTACTTCAACGTTTGATCAGGCTCCAGTTGCAGCTACTCCGACGGCTGTTGTGTTCCGTCAAGCACTTCCCGCTATGCCAAAGACTTCGACCGAGGGTACATCGCAATTGAGTCTACAAAGCTTCCAGCCACCGAAATCTGCTGGTAGTAGAACAGTCGCACAAATTCTCCAAGAATTAGCAGCACAACAACAAAGTCAAGCGAATATGGCACAGCAATCGTCGAGCTCTTCTGCATCACCAGGTAAGAAAGCTCCAAAGACCATGTTTAAATCGGAGACAAGCACACTTAGCTGCTGTATCTGCAGTGGGCTGGGAGCCACATTTCACAGCGGTATGTTGCTTTGCAACAATTGCCTGTCCTAGACAGCCTTGGTCGCATTGGACTCCTGTATTCTTTACAACTGCACCAGCTCAAGGATCTTGTCACCATAGGATGCCCTGGTCCAAACCTTGCGATCTATCAAATCTGCTGCATGGCACTTATATTCTCTAGCAGACAAGCTTGGAAGCTTTGGGTACTCGAGTTTCTCTTTTGTCTTTTTATTTCGCGATCATGCTGTAATTTGAGGAGGATTGGGTGTAGAGGACATGGTTTGAGAGATGTACATTTCTTCGTCCCTTTCGTGGAGGAAGAACCAGTATCGGGGAGCTGTAGCAGGGGTTCTTTTCAGTACGAGTAGTTATGCCTTGTAGATAACATAATAAACACTACATTTGACAAGATCAACTGCGCATTTCTTATGATCGTGATGTTAAATCCTACCCTAATCAGAGCTAGCACGTGAATACCATCTAACATATGTAACAAGCGTCCACAAAGCTCCAACCCTGAAACCGTGATCATTCGTCTCGTCCCTCATCTCCACCATCTCCCCCATCTCCCACATCGTCCGAGAGTCTTCTCCTCTTGTTCAGACCGTCGAGTAAGATAAGTGTTCTGGGCCATTCTAGACCTTTTGACACAGAACCAGGACCAGAATTAATGGAACCTTGTGTAGTGATTTTACTCGGGATACTTCTACTGCTGTCAGATTTTCCATTCGTCCCCTGATAAATCCCCATCTTCTTTCCAAACACATTTCTGCCCCACGAGAAGTTGCCAGGAGGCGAGTTGGCTACCATGTTTCCTGCTGTCGCCATGCGGGCTTTTGCCACTGTATTTTTCGGCATTGTTGTCTTGGCAGACTGGTAAATCTTATCTTGAAGCGGGTTCGCGTTGAAAGTAGAGCCACTAATGACCTTACCGTATCTTTCAGGATCGAGAACCTGCGCATCTTCTCCATCGTCTGAGCGTCTCTTTTTGTTGTTCGCGTTGCCAAGCATGGTAGCTGAATTTCGATTTCTTACACTGCGTGCTGCCATGGGAGCGCGTCTCGACACTTTTTTCTTCAAATTCTCATTTTGAGAATCGGCTGCGTCGATATTAAGGCTGGTATCGAGCCTGCCGTATCTTTCAGGGTCGCAAGCTTGTGCATCTCGTAACTAAGTTCCTTCACGTCAGCCTAGATAAATTTGAATAAGTGCAGGCTAGGCGGAACTTGCAGCAATATTCTCCATTTTCAGATTGCGCTCTTGGGCAGGAAATATTTCAGATAAAAGCTGTAGATAATTTGAATCAGTGGTCTTACTCTATCCAATGTGATGCGCTTGAGACTTACAGGACCAAGAGTTTTTCCACCATCATTCGATGTTGCCAGGCGTAGTCGGTGCTCCATATAAGTAGAATACTTGTAGAGTTCTGCTGTAGGTGCGTTTTGAAAACTCCTAGCCATGGCCTCGTAACACTTAATGAAATCCTGCTCTTCTTTTGCGTCTAGAACCCAAGCTGGAGTCGGATTTTCCTGCAAAAAAGACATGTCAGCCCAAAACTCTTTATATCTCGTGCATTGGGCGGAATTTACTTCGAGCCACTGAAGGGCTTTCTTCGCCAAACGACCTTTCAAATTTTGAGTAGCTTGGAACTCATTTAATTGAATCTTGTCTTGCAATATGCCCATACCATTGAGAGCATAACCACCTCGAACCTCCAACGAGCCCAACTTGAGTGCCCCTACGTTGAGAACGTCGAACTGTGGTCGAAAGCCTCTTTTTTGCACAAGATCCTCATTCAGTTTACTCAAAGGATTCTTTTGGATGGTACTAGAAGTTGATATATGTTGCTGATTGGTCATTACCGCGTCAACTGGGCTTTTAGGTCGGGGGTCCATTGTTGTTTCGGTGAAACTTGCCACTTCCTGAATGACTGAGATGAAGAGTATGTGCAGCTTTCCTTGTGCAACTATCAGGCTAGAAACAAGAAGAATAAAAAGTCAGGTAAGAAGGCTGTGTTTAACTTGTCGGGAGTTGGAGACGAATAATGAACGTTAGACGAAGTTACATATTTAAAATTGCTACGGCTACTGGTTGCCGCCACCGCACCAAGTGACTTAAAAGGCGTTTGTGATTATGGCCACTAGATCATGGTAACATAAAGTGAATTATTAAGACTACCGGCATGCCAAACAGCTAGCTGCTCTTTAATGCAAATACAAACGAATGCACGGAAGCATTGATATGTAGCTTTTGAATTTCACCCACCATTTCAAACCAATCATTCACCATCGCCGATTTGCTATTTGCTTTTGGTCACTTGTTACCGCTCGACTCAACTATATCAATTCATCAGCGTTCCTGTTGCGAGATGATTGATCTTGAGGCTCCGCCGGAATGTTCTAAATTTCCCAGCTCTAATGAAGTCAATTGAGATAGGCACATAACAAAACAACCTCTATGTGAAAATACATTGTGTTGGAGCTGAAAATTAAATCGTCGAGCAGATGTTTGAGTAGAATCATAAATGAATACAAAAAGAGAACAAGAGAAAAACAGGCTAATTGACCAGAAACAGTGGCCCGGCACTTCTGAGAATTGAATTTGTTCAATTCACGCCCACTAAAAGTCACCACCATATCGCACTAGCGTGATTTGTGTTATCATTTGATGTGTATTTGAGCTTGGTATCTAGTGTTGTACTGGCGGTAGACGGTTCGGAGTGGTGAGGAGTAGTAGATACAGATGACATCACGTGTAATCTAGGCTCAACCCAAGCATTTGGGGGTTCCGATTCTGATATATGCAGCCCATACTCCCTTCAAGGGTTCAGAAATTCTCCCGATATTCATTGCAGAAGATTTTAGGACCATTCATCCGCTAAGCCAGTACATGTGTTAACTCTTTCCCCTCGTGCCATCTTTGAACATTCTCAGCCTGTACCTGATACCAATCATTCATTGTACCTTCTTCAACATAACCCATGTGCGGACTCAGCAATACTTGGCTTCTTCCTTCCTCTCCCCATTTTATGGTTCTCCACGGACTATCCGTTGGCAGAGGTTCCAAATCAAACACATCCAATGCAGCACCACGAATCTTTCCCTTTTGCAAAGCATCCAATAATGCATCCTGTTGAACAAGAGGCCCACGCGATGTATTGACAAACAGAGCACTCTTCTTCATCAAATCCAGATCTTTTTCGCCCACTATTCCCCTCGAACGATCACCTAATACCAAGTGCATGCTGACTACATCGGCAGTTGAAAACAACTTTTCCTTACTCACAACCTTGAACACTTTCTCGCCATCCTCATCCTCAGTGGGAAAACCACTGTCGTTAGCTTGTTGGTCTGCAGTTTCTTGAGTCAAATTTGGGCTCCATGCTATGATCTTCATGCCAAACACCGAATACATGATCTTGGCTACATTCGTACCCAATCTTCCTAATCCCACAGTCCCAAAAGTCTTTCCACTCAACCCAGTTGCTAACGTTGTTTGCCAGCCACCTTCCTTGACAATTTTATCATCCCAGGCAACGTTCCTCGCAATTCCCAAAATCAATGCAACGGCGTGTTGGGTCGTACTATCTGGACCTCTCTTTGATTTTCCAGATGCACCAGTAACACTAATACCGAGTTTCTTAGCGGCTTCCATATCGATGCCCTTGTTTCTGCTCGCTGTGTTGAGGAGGAGTTTCAGATTTGGAAGCTTTTCTAAAAGGGATGCGGGGAAAGGAGTCCGTTCCCTCATAGACGAGATGACTGTAAATGGCTTAAGCCTTTCAACCAGTTGGTTCTTGACATCTTCAGGGGTCGAAGGGTCATTGTAAGGTAAGAGAGTATCTGGAAAGGTGGTGATTTCAAAGGTAGGTTTGAGGGACTCGAAATGGTTGGAGGCAATTCCTTGGTAGTCATCAAGAATAGCTAATTGGATGGGCGAGCGAGGAACGGGAGACATGATGATAGAATACTAGTTGGTACACAAGTAGTCTTGAATTGTTGTAAGGTGGATTACTGTAATGCGGGGTAGAAAGTGGGGTGAAGATAATATGGAAGTACCTATGCAAAGAGTCAGAGGATCAGGCTCGAGGTAGAGACCTAGTGCTAGTATAACGCTTTCGAAAAGAGTTCATTATTCAAGAAGTCTACCTATCCGGAGAGCAAATGTCAATGTAAAGAATTACCAATCACTGGTTCATCGATAGATGAATGATCCTCAAAATTCCGAGGCAGTTGAGGTGAGGTTTGGATATCCGAGGTCGGAATTAAGCATAACATCCAATCCAATCCAAGATGAAGGGGAAAACGTTGCTCAAACCCCACGAGAAACCCGCTTCGTCTAATATCAAGCGGGGGTCCTACTGGGGTACACCGTACACATCTTTGCTGTTTTCATTAATTTAATCAAAGTACAAACGGAGATACTTAATATAGTAGGGTGTGCTGGTAATACATGATTGGAGCGCATGCCTTCTTCCTTTGGTCACACTTTCTCTTAGTCGGGCTCTCTTCCTCCGATACTTTACTTGCCCCGCCACTATTTTTGGCGGGGATTTGATTATATCAGTAGTATATGTACCTCGTTTTACGCATTTGGAGTGATTTGACGAGATTGAACACGTATAATTCGTGGAGAACTTTTGGCGAATTTCCTCAACTCATTGGAAAGGGTGGGTGAACGCGGATAATTCTTGTTCACGCTATCGACGACGAAATCGTGGGTCAGTTGACATATCTTAACGCAGGTGAATCCTTAATACTTCAACTTCATCTATTCCTCAAGAAAAGAGTTACCAAACACGAAACGGAGTAACAATGAGCCCTTCAGCAACAGAGATCACAGAGGCTACAATGGCAAAGCCTACCAAGTCCAATATTGGTATTTACACCAACCCAGCCCACGAACTGTGGGTCGCAGAAGCAGAACCCTCTTTAGAAAGCATTGGAAAAGGAGATTCTTTAAAGCCAGGAGAGGTCACAGTGGGCATTAGAAGCGTTGGTATCTGCGGGTAAGTCTCAATGCACCCTTTGGCAGATAATTTGTATCATCCTAACTGTAATTGCAGGTCGGATGTACACTTCTGGCACGCTGGGCGCATTGGCCCAATGATTGTTGAAGATACACATATACTTGGACATGAATCAGCCGGCGTTGTACTGGCAGTTCACCCATCGGTTGACAGTCTGAAAGTGGGTGATCGGGTCGCTGTCGAACCTAATATTATATGCGGCGAATGCGAGCGATGTCTTACGGGTAGATACAACGGATGTGAGAAGGTTTTGTTTCTATCGACACCACCAGTCCCAGGACTTCTTCGCAGATATGTAAACCACCCAGCTACTTGGTGTTATAAGATTGGCAATATGTCATTTGAAGATGGAGCAATGCTGGAACCTCTAAGCGTCGCATTGGCTGGCCTGGAAAGAGCCAATGTTAAATTAGGGGATCCTGTTCTTGTCTGCGGAGCTGGCCCTATTGGTCTCATTACCCTCCTTTGTGCACGGGCAGCCGGAGCTTGCCCAATCGTTATTACTGATATTGACGACGGAAGACTTGCTTTCGCGAAGGAGCTGGTTCCTTCTGTCGTCACACATAAAGTCGAGAGATTATCCGCCGAGGAGGGAGCTAAATCTATCGTAAAATCATTTGGTGGTATTGAACCAGCAGTCGCTATGGAGTGTACCGGAGTTGAAAGTAGTGTGGCTGCAGCTTGCTGGGCAGTCAAGTTTGGTGGAAAAGTGTTCGTGGTCGGTGTAGGCAAAGATGAAATGACGCTACCATTTATGAGATTGAGTACCCGCGAGGTGGACCTACAATTTCAGTACCGATATTGCAATACATGGCCAAGAGCCATCCGACTGGTCCAGAGTGGTATCATCGATATGAAGAAGCTTGTAACCCACCGTTTCCCACTGGAAGATGCGATCAAAGCCTTCGAGACAGCAGCAAACCCAAAGACTGGAGCCATAAAAGTTCAGATCAAGAATGATGAATAAGTGGCTGATGATGAATATTAATGGGAACTTCTTAGCAATAGCATAAATAAGTGTAGATATTCCAATTTGAATACAATAAAGCGTGTTTGTTTTTTAAATTTGGTGAAATGTGAAGATTGATTCAATCTTGAGAGATGTAAACTCCTTTATAAAATAATAGGTTTATTTTATGCTTACTAATCTGGAATTTTCACACAACGGAAGTCCGTTCCTAAGCTTCCCGGCGTCGGCAAAAAAGTCGACAAGCATTTCTCTCGCGATTGCACTCCACCACCACGAACTTTTCGATAATCGATACCTCGAGTAACGCGAGAGTCCCCTTCCTTTCTGTTGATCGGCGCATAGATTCCATAATGTCATTACATATCTCCCGCACCGTGCTGCGGCAATCTATGAAGGTCCCTGGACGAGCGGCACGAAGATTTGAATCTACCTCCACTAAGGCCACCGAAGCAGCAAAGGATACCGCCTCAAAAGCATCAGAGAAAGCATCAGATTTTCAGTCGAAAGCTAGCGAGGGTCTTTCTCGTGTCACTTCGACCGCAGGACCTGCTATTGCGGGTGCTGCCAAAAACCTTGGAAATGCTCTAGGGAAAGTTGGAGGAAGGACTGGAAAATTTATTGCCTTCATTGAGCGTATGTTATATCTGCATCTACGTGCAAAGATGCATTATCAATGATTTTAGAACTCAATGGCTAATTTTGTGCGTACAGGACAAATTCCACCAACCGTCTATTATGCTCGTGTTGGATTAGAGCTCTCCAAATTAGTTATCCAAGGTCGAAAGATGGCCCCTCCGTAAGTTTGAACAGCGAAGTGCTTCTATGAAATGCCGAACTAACTTTCGGCTTGCAGACCAGCTTCAACCTTCCAATCATACTTCCAAAGATTCGTTAAGGGTATTCAATCCGGGAACCCGCGATCTGCTTTCAGTTCAGCAGCGAACTCTAGCACAGCAACGCCTACTGGTCTCCTTGAACAAATCCGAGATATCAGCAGAGCCCAGATTATTTCAGGTGGGGTCATATTCGCCGAGGTTCTGGGATTCTTCACAGTTGGCGAGATGATCGGTAGAATGAAATTGGTAGGATACAGAGGGGATACTGGAGCTCATCATTGAGTGGGGTGTGATAATGGAGATGTGTAAGACGTGGAGGGAGATCTAGGTGAGGTGCATGGAAAGGGCGTAGCACTCTTTCTCGACCGTGGCATGAGGGGCTGCGAATGTTGAGATCGAGGTGCATTTGCACATATCCTGATACAATTTTCTTTGTACTCGTAGAACTATGTCTGTACATCACAAAATAAACAGCATAATGGTGGTTAGAGACTCTTACATCCCGAATATTTGCTTTACCAATAATGCTCAGCGAGGAAATTCATTCATACATTTCTCTTGGTACGGGTGGGTATACTTCCTTCTCGACCTATGTTAGGTAGCACTTGAGGTGTGTATATATCTTTCCGGGGTGGTATGCTTTTGCTCGAGACATTCTCCCATTCGGCCGGTGTAGCCATATTCCTCGACGGTATATCAATGATCAGACTGTGAAAAAAAGGGCCCATAGAATATAGAAATCACACTGCAAAGAAGCCTCCCTCCATCAAGTCACTCACTTGCTTACCTACACGTGATAGTACATACATAAAAACATAAGACGATATTACCACTTTCCTGTCTTGAATCAGAATCATGGGTGGCTTGGAAAGACTGCACGCAACCACATATATCGATCGGTAGGTATTGTAAGGTCTCGGACACGGATAACAACAGTCCCCCCTCCCCCCTATCTCCAATTCTTACTTTCACGCGATTTAACCTTTTTTTCATAGCCCATATTGACTTCAAAATTCAAAATTCAAAATTAGATCTCCATTATTACCTAGTATCAGCCTCACTTAAGACGACGTATATACGGAGTATGTACGCGTTCTAACCCCAGTATTTCTTTTCCTATACTTTTCGTCTCCTAATTTCCTTCCAATAATGCTGTGTTCAAGACCCAAGAACCAATTTCCTCATCAACTGATACAAAGGTTTCTTCTACTTTACCCTGTTGGAACTTGGAAGGAAAGCTGAGAGATAGGCGTCCAGGAATATCGTAGATAGATATGAACTTGTTCTTGTCGACTTCCAAGGTTCTATTGGCATAGGTAGTCGGTAGATAAGCTATTAGGTACTTATAAGGTTTGTGCTGAATGTGATGTTATACTGTAACTTATTTGGTTGTTTGTATCGAAATCAATCTTATGAATCTTTTGATATGTACGAAGTATGAATCATTGTGATCATCATTTAGGTACTATAGCGATAAGGGAGAAGTTTTGGGGTAATGGAGATATTATATAAATATATAAATATATATATATATATATATATATATATATAAACTTTCCTCTTATGGAGTAAAATAAATATGTTTTGAGACAAACATACTCCGTATAATAAACATTTGACATTTGTAAACCTTTTATATATTAACTTTTTCATAATTTAACAAACAGTCAAGGATACTGATTAGCATTTTTCCCTCTTATGCTGTTAATCTTATTATTGCAACCAATGCATGAGATCCATATGAAATTCAAATTCATATATCTACTCAGATTCTAACTGGCTATCTTCTTCTTGTTTGCATTAAGATCCTAGTGAAGAGCAAGTAATTATAATAATGATAGTAGTAGTAGTATGTATGATACACCGTTTTGTTACCTTACCCGTTAACCAGGGCTCCACGCTTTCTTCCGCCTTGAGGTTGTCACACCTTAAACCTAAATCTAAACCTTGTTGAATTTCTTTGGTATAAAATCCTATAAGGGTTAACGAAAATGTATGTCAACATAAACAGGTTCACAGCTTGTAAGAGGGCAATCAGGAAACAAAATGAATAAATAAATAAATAAATAAGAAAGAACCTAGCCCACTTCCCTTCCTGCCTCCCTC
>NGKJ01000004.1:643183-664028 GCA_002162495.1 Myriosclerotinia curreyana
TAATATATAATATATAATATATAATATATAATATATAATATATAATATATAATAATAATAATAATAATAATAATAATAATAATAATAATAATACTGTTATTACTTTTTTCTCCGAACCACGCCAATGCTTGAATAGGTAAATCCTACTTTGAAAATTGACACCTTTTTTGGTTCATCTAACGCTCGTCTAACCTGTTACTTTGCTTGCTTTGACCTTGAACTACCTACCTGCCTAGCCATACCAAGGTTGACGCTCCCCCGAACCCCGGCTGGTGTAGGTTCAGAAGTATCATAACCGAATAGTAATAATAATCGGAAACATAATCATAATTTCTTGGAAAATGATTTTCCATTTGCCAAAGGAAGGGATGCGTCTTGCTCATTTTGATTTGTCTTTTTACTTCCGTCTTCCCCTGGTCCCATAGTCCCGCAGCCATCTTTCTGAGCCAGGGCGGAGCCCGAAGAAGATCTACTCCCTGTCTCTCTGGCATGCAATCACTTTGATCATATAAGACAAACTGAAGCCCCCTTAGCACAAGAAAGAAAGAAAGAAAGAAAGAAAGAAAAATATTAATATTGAAATATCCTGTAAATTCCTCCCTCATCCTTCTCTTGAACTACTCCTTCACCAAAGAGACTTAAGCCGATTCTCCTGCCTACTACTTTACTGAAAATAATTCCTCGTCCTATCCACTTTTGGCAGTGTACACTCTACAGACTAAACAAACAAACTATTCTCAAACCACTTCTCACAACCCATTGGCATTGCTTCCATCGGCGTCAAAAGGTTGATATCCGGCGGCAACAGTTCACGCAACATCCCTATCGGCTAGGTACTTTACTTCACACGAACCCGGTGCATTAAAGTCACAACTATCCGGGCCAACGCTCCAGCATCTGATCTATTCGCACCGTCGCAGACTTTGTCGCAAAGTACTCAGATAGTCAAAGCAACACGAAATCTTGAAGAGGAACATCACCCAGAACGATTTCCAATAATACCAGGCAATTTGCCCAACTTAACTTCAGTCGATCATTCAATTCAGTTCTCCAAACTTTCATTCAATCAAATCATTTCGGTTCAGTTGTTAGATTCAGGTTCAGTTCATTCTGCGGGAAATCGACAAGTCTATTTACGATACGACAATTAGCCATCTAGCCATCTAGCCTACCATTCTACTATACCCACATCCACATCGGCGATTTACCCCTGGAATAGCTTTTAGCTTACCAAAGAAGCTCGCTTTACACACCACCACCTCCTTTTTACATTAAGGAGACAGCCTTGTTAACGCAAGCCAAAAAAGCAACGTGAGTCAGACTAAATCCATGTTCATTCTCTTTTATATCTTTGCCAAATATAATTTATTTCTTACTGTGCAATGGTGGTGGCCATGTCTTAATCAGATTGCAATCTTATTTTCTTCATCTTTTATATCAAAAGAACTATTGTACTGATTTAAAATGTTTCTTCTAGACTTCAATCGCATACACAATCATCATAATGATTACCAGAGAGAACGCATCTTCCAACATGGGTCGTGGCGCATATGATACTACAGGTTGTCCTCCACCACCAGGTCCTCCACAACCGAAGCCCAAATAATGGTTTTATCATCTCTTTCACGAATTTGCACGAAAATGGCCCACGCCCATCAGAGGACCTCGTGGAGACGCAAAATCTAGGCCAACAAGAGGTTTATTAGATCAGCCTCATCATCCCTTGCATCCCCTAGATTTAAGCCTCGTTTATCTCGAACCTCACGATTCCCGAAACAACTCCCATACATCTCCTACTCTTGTTATCATTCTCAACATACAACTTTTATTCGAAAATCATGCTTTTAATACCCATCGATAATACAATTCTGTATAATAATCTTGCCTACGATTCGCGACGAATTTCCTTTTTCGCGCTGCGTGCGACTTTTACCTCATTCCCTACATGATTCTATCTACCTAGGTACATTCCAGACAACTTCGATAATCTTATCCGACTCCGAGACATCTTAATCGCATTCCTTGCATTCCAAAAATTCCTTCAAAAAGCATGGCGGTCTCGATCCACAGTACACACTGCCCATCAAAAGTCTTTTTCCGTTCTGATTTATTTCGTCGCGAGTTTTCTGGAATTACATGCAGATACACAAAATTTGGGAGAAGGGGAAGGCGTTGCATCTAGACTTGGGCCCGTTGTTCATTCAACACATTACATTTTATTCCGCTGCGACATTTTCTTTGGGTTTCGGTGTTTAGACTCGCTGTATTTTTATTCCTTTCACATGGTTCGGACACAAAAATTGGGATTTGCTCGGGATATTAAGAATGTTTGGCTGGCTCTAGGAAAACTGCTGTGTGTCTTTATCTTTGGTTTGTCTGCGAGGGTTGCATATAGACTTGCTGGTTGTACTATTTCTATTTTCCTTAGGTCGTTTGGTGCGTTACACTTGTTTTGGTAAAGAAAAGGCCGCTGCTATCTTCCTCGCGGAATGGGCAAGCCTCGTGGGTTTTTTGTACACGACGGATTTTGGATTTTGATGAACCGGTGGGACTTGTATGCTTGTATCTTGGAAGAAAGATTTACTATTACCTTGTATTCTATACTATTCTTTCCAAAGTTTTTGCACTTCTATTGCTTGTACTGCGCAGCGACTTGTTTAATTTGCAGAAAGATATGTATTTGACTTGCTCTGTCTCGTTTAATGGACTGGATTCCTGATCGACGAGCGAGTGATGTGGAGGTGGAAACCCATATACCCAATCTAGACTGTATGAGAGATGACTCCGCAAGGAGTTCAAGAGCAATAGAGCGGAACTTTGACTTTAGGAACTTTGTTAATTAGAAATAATATAAAATAGCACTTTAATATCTTAAACATAGTGTAATCCCAATTCCATAACATTGACATCTGCCAGCTCATCAGAAGACTACTACGTACATATTCGCATGAGCAAGGAGCAGTATAATGAGAACAAGTGGCCTCAAAACCTCAGATTCGATCTAGACTTGTCACTTTTTAATCAAAGTAACACATCGCATTTTCATCGGAAGGGTTTATGAAACCTAAACAAACAAACTTGAATGGGGCTTCCCGTATCCGAGTCGGCTTTTCCGAATCATAATGATCAGTCTGTCCTCGAAAAAGCAAGTGAGTACAAACTCTGACTTCAAAAGCAAACTTTCAAGAACATGCAGATTCTCTCGCAAACAAATCCTATTCAATATTCTGATGTAAGTTTCAAAGAAGGAAGTGGACAGATCTTTATGTGCGATGTGATGTATATAATGTGATGTATGTGATGTGATGTGATGTGATGCGATGTGATGTGATGGATCTCCCATGCAATAATAACGATTTAATGTGATTAGATCTGCAGCGAACATGATTCTGGAATATGCAAAGAAGGGCGGGCCAACTGTGATGATGGTGGGTCGTATTTTCTAGCTCATGGTTGAGCTCTGATGAAGTGGCACGTGATAAAAGTGCGTTAGTAGTCTGATCAGAGAAACGTATAATGGGAGCGAGGCACTTATTAAGGTTACCGTAAACAGCTATGAACTTGTGCTACAGCAAGGCGGCTTGATGAAGTTTACCGCATATCAATAACAACATATTGAAATAAACAATCACAACAATAAGAATCACTGACAACAAGCAAGACTCAGTATACTGGTGGAAGTTATTTGAACTCTATTTTTAAGCTTACGACAAAATCACTGGCGACATTGAAGATCCTCATTACGCCAGCTCATTCGAAAGTTGTAACCCCGCTACTTTACCATCACTATCAATAGAACGCACCCTTTCCATCCTATTTACAAACCAAACTTGACAAGATGTCTATTATCCAACAAGTCTCCAATGCCACCTTAAATGACAACTGGCGCACGATCAACATAGATGCCCTCGACCCTGATTCCTCCACAAACTTCGATGTCTCCACCCTGGCAGCACAATTCCCCCCTGTCTCCGATTCCGACATCCGCACTCTTGCCCAACAGGTACGACAATTGCTTCGAGGGGGTGATCCAGAGGGTGCTTTAAGGGGTGCTCTCGAAAATGCACCATATGGAAGTAGTGAACAGGTCAAGGAGCTTCATCTAGCGACTGTAATGGAGGTATTACAAAGTATCAAGGCGAGCGACATGACACCAATGTTGAAGAATGTCATGGCTAGTGAGGGTGGTGGAGATATCTTGGATTGCTTGATGAAATACTTGTGCGTCCTTTTTCTCGACTCCTGTAGCTTCGAAATTCAGTTTGAGAATGTACTAATGATACATTGATGGCAGATATAAGGGCATGGAATCCAAAACCGCAAATGCGAACACGAGCAAGCTTACTCCACAAAGTACTGGATTCTCGCAAATCGGAGGTGGTAGACCTGGAGTGCAGAATGAAAGTAGCGGCTCATCAATGAGTGTGCTTCTCAGCTGGCATGAGAAGGTTGTGGAGGTTGCAGGGCTAGGATGTGTGGGAAGGTGTTTGACTGACTGGAGAAAGGTATAAATGGGGAGGCAGATATTGGCAGATTATGATGATAAATGGGGAAGGAAGGAGTGCAACATAGGAACTTCGAGGTTATAAGATTGGGACGTGGAATACTACATGGCTGAGAAACGGCAGGCCTGAGTACCGGATCGGAGAGAAACAATGATGACAGGAGGTCGATATATTTAGACGTCAAAGAATGGATCGTGTTGATAATCACAGTTCTTGGATATTTTCTGGCCGGCAATGCCCAATGGCTCAGACTCCACATAACTAATTTTCGTATCAGTCCATTTAACGGTGGAAGCTACTTCGTAGAGTGCTCTCATCTAAGTCAAATGTCGGACTAAAGTAAGGGGGGTCCTACAGTAACTGTTTAATTTCAAAACAATCTTCTCTTCAGCAGTCTGAAAAATTAAGGACCTTACCCACAGGCAGTATTCTCTCAAATGTTTTTCTTATCGCCTCTTCTCTTGTCCTCGAAATTTACATTCGCAAACCTCAACATCACCCAATCATAAAGTTTTATATTATTTAACATATCACACCGAACCTTAAAACTTTGAAAAAGCTTTCGATTTTCCCATTGATGTCATCTGATAGTGGGCAAAGGTGTAGATAAATCTTTCCTTTCTATGGTCCTGCATTAGTCCTTCCTCAACTGCCATCAAGCTATAGACAACGTTGGCCCGATTGGAAAGCAACTGCTGTTACCACATCTATATCTGGCCATGTCGGGTCCTAGAAAAGTCCTCAGAGGTCATCGATATCTTAAAATACCATCATGTGATCTGATACGTTTGAACGAAGGGCTCGGTGCACCAGGTCTGCTCAGCAGCACACCAAAATGCACAATATTGACCCAGTGAGTTGAGCTACATTGACAGATCCTGTCCATACCCACATCAAATTCCTGATGGTCTACTGGGTAACATGGCTTTGATAAGATGGAAAACGGGAGGGAAGTTGAAGTTAGCTTTACTCGTGGCCAGTCGTGACTTATGCTATTAGTGATGATTTAAAGGTAGCTTTTACTCCTGATAAATTATCATCTGCTCCTCTACAAACGCGATACTTAATTCTTCTGCCTCACGACCTTCTGGTCCAACGACATCATTGGCCTCTAGATCTCACCCACCCAATGCCGTTTATATAAAGACGATGGAGTTGGCGGCTAGTCATGTATATCTTAGTGCTGTAAATAGCCCCTTTTTTCTACCCTCACCCCCTTTCCCAAGTCTTCCACATTCATCCTCAATAGATATCTATAGCACATTGACACTCACAACAGGAAATATAATAACAGCAAAGCACTTTGGCGGGATGTTTAACGCGACGGCCTGCTAAGCCGTTTCTTTCGGGAGCAAGAGTTCGATTCTCTTAGGTGTCGATTTCTTTTTGGCGACTCTATTCTTTTGCGTCGGTCCCTTTTTTTGAGCTTCTTCCAAAGATCTCTCTACGTTGTTGCATATCTTGTTGGCTTTTGAAGAGTTACTTCTACCAAAACCTCAAATAGTGGAAGTTGTGGGTGCAATCTTGTACATTCCATATGCTGGGGTGAGACGCGGGAAACACTGGAAATACGAGGGAAGGGAGAAGAGGAAGAGGAGGAAGGGGTGGAGACGGGCATATGGCTAGCTTCTCTATTCTCAAGTAGAGAAGGATATTCAGATTGGCTCTGGGGTTTAGGAGGACGTGAATATAAGGTTAGTAGATCGGACTCGTTGAATTTTAAGGGGTAGCGAAGGTAGGTTTGGTGGGGATAGTGGGGTATATTGAGTGGTAGATACGGATGGGATGGGATGAGATGGGATGGGATTGGAATCAAGGTGAAAAGCTAGGCCATCATCATTTTAGTTTGGAATATGATGATGATGATGATGATGATGATGATGATGAATTCCGAACTAACGATGAATAGAGGATCGCTTCCCAATACCAGCTTTTTATCCTATAGCAGACTAAATAATATCCAATTCAGGATGTGATATGACGGTCAGAAACATCCTGTCAGCTGAACGATATTAACTGGGTAGTACAGTTTCATCCGATGATTCAATATCATTTAATTGGTCATACACCTCGTGAATGATCAAGAGCACTTGAATAGCCAGCCTTGTTCGGACCATCAGGCAAGTTCTAACACTTAGCTAAGTGGAATATTCAAAATGTTTAAATACTTAGGTAGGGTTGGCTAGATATCCTTCTGCAGTAATCCTACTATGCGCTTTGAGAATGTCCCTTCTCCCATGGGTCATATCAGCCAAACACTGTGATGCCATGCGATGTGGCTAATAGGTATATCGAAGTTGGAGCCTCAAATGTTACAGATCAAAGTATCGTAATGCGAATAATGGTGTATTATGTTATTATGTTGGTAGAACAGAGGTTTTCTACTAGATATTCTCGCAATTGAGCCCGCTTATCTCTAAAACATTACTGTTGCGACCTGAATATGAGTTGAGTATAATCCAACATCTTTCTTGGATATCAACTTTCAACATTTCTTCCCATAGTTAAGCACCATATACTCTTTTGAACTCTTATTCCTTCCCTGCCTTCAAATTTCCACTCCTGTACTACTACAAATTCCGTCTCTATCATCTAGACAGACATCTCCTCACCTAAACAGGTGGCGTACAGCCGAAACTAGTGGCAGCACTGGCTCCATCAAAAGCACTAATCAAGCCAAGACAACTACTATAAATGCCCAGAGCAGCCGTAGTCAAGGCTCCGAGGAAGTATATAAAGTTGAAGATATTGAATAGCCAATTAACTTTGAATCCTCGAATCCATCTCTTAACGCCTCTATCGACATAACTGTATGTTCCAGTTTGGGGGTCAAATGACTCTTCACCTGGAAGCATAGCGTCTTTCTGAATTTGATATCCGAAACCGAGAATGGCAGGGAACGTATAGGTGAATTGGAGAATGCAAAGGGCGCCAACGAGACCGGAAATGTAAGAGAATTGGGGGATAGCAGCGCAAATTACAAAAGCAATCGCCCAGTAGAAAGGTACCATGGCAACCCAAAGCATTTTGCCGGCTTTGGAAGTCAAAGGTGGTGCTTTGAGAATGCCTTGGAAGACATCAATGTATGCGACCTTAATGCCAATATTCCCGTAAAGTGCAGCGGCAATAAGACCGGTGATCAAATTCATGATGTTTGCAGCAGTTTGCCAGTTGTAGGGGGAGAGACCTTGGATGACGGGGTTGAATGAATATTGACCCTGGTAAGAATAAACGAAAATACCAAAGAACATGTAGACGATATAGATGAAAAGATCAGCCAGGATGAGGCCCTTCCAGAAATCCATAGGATGACGCATTTCGGCCAAGAAAGCAACGAAAAGCAATGCACCACCGTACGAGTATACGGCTTGGTTGAGACCATTTAGAGATCCGACAAATCCTTCTCCACCAGTCGCTTTTCCAGCTGGAGGTGTGCCGGCATATCTGTGGACAGGTCCAGGGCCGAATGTATCACCATAAGACGCTTCGATTGTCTTATAATTTGGTGGCGAGTTCGCAACAACGCCCATACAGATGAATATAATGAGGACGTTGATCCAGACTGCAAAATTTGCTAGCCAACCGAATCTTTGAAGTGTACGAATTTGTCCGAGAATTATGCCTGCGGCCATGAAAATTATCAAACAGACGATGAAACAGAGATTTCCTTTGGCGATTTGTGAAATAGATTGGCCGTTGGAGAGAATGAGAATAGAAACGGTGAACATCAGTTGAAGAGACTGGGCAATATTGATTCCATGACGGGCCCAAGGACCGAAAACACGGAAGAAGAGGTCACCATATGATTTTGCAGGGTATCTATCCGAATCGAGGGCAAGAAAGATGTGAAAGATTTGCCAGCCAGAGTATAAAGCAAATCCACCAAATACAGTATAGAGAGCAACTCCCGGTCCGTCTGTAGCCAAGTTAGTACTTGCATTGTTCTGTCGAGATTCGGATATTAAATTTACTTACAGCCCATTTGCGCAAAGGCCCACGGAACACTGAATGGTCCAAGGATATCAGTTGTGATGAGATAAAAGACTCCTGACCAACCGGCCGTACGCACAGCACGACTAGCCGTCTTCCATTCAGCATCAGATACTGTTACCGGAGATCCACCATGGACAACAGACTTTTCGTTTATAACATCCTTCTCATTTGCAGCCGAGATTGTTGCGGGTGGAGTGTCGTATGATTCAGGAGTGGCCTTCGCACGAGAGAACCGATTTGTGATTATGGACTTCCAGCTTTTTGGCCCCTGAGCTGCAATGAACTTCTCGTTGGCAATCTTCTCGTCTGCACGAGTGATCTCAGCATAGTAGACATACTCTTCGAACGAGATATTGGGATCGTGCATCGCGGCCAACATCGCCAGTTCCACGGCTTTGGCATCCCCCGTGGCGGGATGGTGAGGATCACGTGGATCACCACCTTCCAGGGCGAGACTTGCATTTGGCTGGGACATGTTGGGCAAGATATGCGGAGATCAATTCATGAGAATAGACCTTCGATACTTGCGGTAGATTCAGATGTTCAATTAAGTATGAATGGATTTGAGAAGAGGAAGTAAATGAAATTTAAATATCTCAACCAAGGGATATGTGAGGGGTAATAACAGTTTTTCGCTCACACCTTCTTGAAGTAGTATAATAACTAATAACTAATAACTAATAAGCCATGCAGATAAGCATCAATCTAGATCATTTAATAATAATGAGGGTGCATCCTGGATACATGATAGGGTTCTCCACCAACGAAAAGAACAACAGAACTCGAGGATTATTGAAGCAATACCAAAATTATTAGTATCATCGCGTTACCATTGGGTAGTTTCGCTTTCTAGAACGATTGATAAGTTAGCCAAACCTTAGTAATTTGACATAAATTTGAGTAAAGAAAATTCGAAACTCGGGGAAAACAGCCGGTCGTTCATTGTATTGGTAGAAGTTTCCCTGATTAAAAGCATGGAAGCATACACACGCACCTTCCTATTTGAGACAGTGATTGACAAAAGATGCACCCCGAACTGACCATTAATAATGCCAGGCGAGCGGACTTTTGACCTAATGAGGAAGAGGCTTAACGCCCCCCCGGGCCTAGTCATTTTACGGTTCCGCTCCTCCCTCCGACTACCGATCGTGTGATCTTGGCCTTCTCCCTCCCTTTCGTATAGGTACAACGTTGGATGCAGCAGGAGGTCGCTAAAATCTGACAATAATACCTGATGTTGGAGTAATAGTACTACTGAAGAGTATTGAAAGTATTTGATCGTTGCCTACATGATTACCGTTATTCACTGCTGGCGATAGTTTCCAAAATAGTGATCAGACCATACCTACGAATAAAAATGAAGGAACTCGCTAGCTCTCCAGTGGCGCAGGATGCACAGGAGGCACAGGAGGCACAGGAGGTACAGGAGGCACAGGAGGCGGGCGACGAGTACAGGCAGGCATACGAACTATTGATGGTCGGAAAATTGATGAATGATAGCGTGTTATGAATTATATCGAATTTGTTTGATGATGATCGAGGATTGATGTAGTCAACGGGTTGGTTACTCAACAAAAACCGATCTATGATACGTGACAATGGTTCGTGAACCGAAACGGTCTCGGCGGTAAGCATTCAGGTCAAGATACATGAGCTGAGCCAATCGAAAGCTACGAACCTTGAGGGGGCTAAAATCCATTTCGAGAATCGAATTCCAAACGCCATGCCATGAAAATATACTGTAATAATTGACAATTTCGAACAGCAGCAACGGGTAACCGGGCCCTATACCCCCCTTTGCTGGGCCTCCAATCCAATCGGCCTCGCCACCGATTCTCAATTGGAGGTGCAACATGCTACCATATGGATAAGCTAAGTAGGGAATCATAATATCAAGTTAATTTGGTGTTCAATTAGACTTGTATATAGTTTATTTTAAGCTTCTTTACTTAGTTGAAAGTAAAACTTTTTACAAGTATTTATTAAGCAAGCAAATCACAACAGTTTTGAATATCCTTCAAACCTTAACCCATGTAGCTCTAAATTTAAGCACCCCTACTTAGCTTGTCCGAATTTTCCAAAAGAAGACGGTAGTCCCGGTATCAAGTGTTTATCGTGTGCTCAATGATCATCAGTGAACCTCGGTCAAAAACTTTCATTTCGTGAACCCGTCCCAACCCTTTCATTTCATCTTCTGTTGAGAAAACGTCAATTCTCAATCAATCATAACACCTAGTAGTAGATATTGGGCTCAAGAATTATCTGCAGGATAAACGCTCATAAAGGCCGTTAAAGACCAGTCCTCTCTCGCCGCATACCGGTACTCTGGTAAATAACCATGGAGTCTCTGCGGCCAAATAATCCTTGACACTGGTTAGATCTCAACATGTCTATCTGACTCTAACAAAGCGAGCATGCATGGCTTAGGAAATTAGCTAAAGCTAGATAAAACCGGGGTATATTAGATGGAAACTCAATATTCGCATATTAAAAGGTTTAAGCTAAAAAAATAACGCTAGCTATCTGTTATTATAGGTAAGGCTATTAAGAATACTAACAAAAGTCCCTTAGAATTTAACGATTTCAATTTAATTAAAGTTATACTTGTTTGGAACAACGCTAGCTACCTCTGATGACTAATACCCCAGAAAACATATAAGTGGTCAGAATAGCTTCGCTTGAGCTTCGCTTGAGCTTAATTGAGCTTAGTGAATATCGGTAGCAAGATGAAAGCGAGTTTTAGACAGTGGACGTAAGAAGTAGGCAATGTAATATTAGAGGGTTTTAGCTAAGAAACAACGTTAGGGGTCCTCGGAACTTAACGAGGATTTAGCCTAATGAGAACATTATCTTTAGCACTCTAGCTTAGAGTTAGCAGCGCATTTGCTATCGTGGCAAATGCATTTCTTACGTCCTATGATAGCAAATCCGGCTTGATTTTAGTATGAATGAAAACAAAATACCCTAAAATAATCAAATTCGCTTCCACTTTGAATGAAAATTGTCTCCGTATACGGAGGTCCCAGTCATTTTGATCGAGATTAGGCTTTTCCAGGGTATACACGCTGAAAGGCCCTATAACAGTCTACATTTATTAGTTGATATTTGTAGATCAATGTTTAAATAAGCTGTTAAAGCCTAAAGCTTATAGGCTTGCTAAGCCTATATGGGTCCTTACACAGGCCTCATAAGCCCAATTCAGTACGCGTATCCTATAAAGCTATAATCTCGACCAAAAATGATCGGGACCTCCGTATCTTATGGAGTAATAGTTATTAGAGATAGCTAACGTTGTTTCTTAGCTAAACCCCTCTCTTGGTCAATGGCCTCTTAATTCAGCGAGGTACCAATTGAACATCCAGATTGAGCTTTATCGAACGATATGGATGGAGCAATAAGGTCTCTTCAAAGTGTTCTATCAATGCTAAATGCCTCATTGACTTTGCGATAATGAATGTATATAGAAAAGTTTGGCTGATGTTTCCGCTCTGTTTGGACACTCAAAGTTGTTTGGATGTTCAAAGTCATTTAAACATTTAAAGGAATTTGGACATCTAAAGTTACTTGGACATTGGAAGCCATTACTGTGTTTTGCGATTCTGGTTTGGGCCTACTGTATATGCAAATCAGAGTGAAATTCCCATAACTCCCCTAGAAATCTGGACTATCAGCCCAAGAACTCGACTTCCTTGTAACATCAATCTCATCGCAGCTCTTATTCTGAGGTATCCATCCATATATATCCCAAAACAGAAGATTGTCTCCATCTAGATATCACAATAAATTTCTAGAATGCTGCTGCATCACCTCTACTGTAACGGAGTTGCCAATTCCATCACTGTTGTACAGTCAAGTGAGCCATTAAATCAAGGCGATCTTGGTTGCTTGTTCTAACTCCTTCGATAGCATCTGCTTATTTTGTTGTGATTCCAAAGTAGTCGTTTCGATTTGCTTCCCGAGGTTTCGAGGCTGCGGGTGGTGTTTTAGATGTCTTTGTGCAAATTCCAAACACGAAAATGGAAGTCAGGCCTAGGTATATCCGCCGGCCATCATCTCAGCCCGTTTATAGAGAGCTCTCGATATCCAGTAGAAGATTCTATGAATTTGTCCTTGGGTATATATATTTACTCTCGAAAAGATTGAAATCCATTGTCCTAGTCATCATCTTCGCAACAGAAACTTTCGACGAGTCTTTCAATATCCGAAAACTTCACAATGTCCGGCAAACAATTTCCCATCTCAGGAAGCGGATCCAGCCCTAATGAGGCAACTCCAAGAGTCACACCACCAGGCATGAAAAGGAGTGAATCAGACCACGAGGAAGAGACAAGTCCTCACGATCAACTACCCCCACTCCCAAAACTACGTGGCGACATCGATATGTCAGACTCGCAACTACATGCCACAATTACCTATTTCTTCCGTATGGTTTACCCTAAAGACGGAGAAAAAGTCCATACCCCTTCCGCAATCCTCGATGAATTTCTAAAAGTCTTCCCAAAGATTTGCGCTGACGAAAAGGACATCTTGCCTTTCCAACTCGCTAACCTCGCGATGCTGGAAATCCGTTTGAAGGAGGGACTGGAGGCGATACAGGAAAAGAAGGAAGAACTTTGTATGGAGTTAGTATTGCCTGGTAATAATCAGAAGTGTTTCGACGATGAAATTCCTTGTTGTCGCCGTTGTGATCGATATTTCGGGGAATTGGGGGGCGATGTGATTGATGAGGTTCCCTATTGCCACTGTAATGCAGACAGTGCCGCTATTCTCGCCGGTGGGGTTCCTTGGTGTCACCGCTGTGCTGTGAATATGGAGGAGCCTTGGGACATCGATGAAGGCAACTGTTGTTGTTATTGCGGACTGTACAACAAGGGCACTGATGATGATGACGAAGACGGTCACTTTCAGTGCTCTTCGGATAGCGAAGACGACTTGTTTTATGACTGTGCTTCGAGCATCAAAACTGCTGAGGATGCAGCAGGCTCTCCTAATAGAGGTCGATCTTTGACAAGGAGCTGAGAAAGCTACTATAGTTCAATGTCTTAGCAGCGAAGCAGAGTTTGAGGGTTTCTTGTATTCTTGTAGACGATGAAGACTCATAGGATAGGAAGAGAAACACGTCTCAAGATGTGAAGCCAAGTTTATTTGATTGCTTTTCATGGAATGAAACAAACCAGTCATATATCAGAAGTCTTGTAATTAGCCCACGACTCGTCAATTTCCTGGGATGGGTTTTCATTGGGCAGTTCTTTCTTTACCCTATAGGAGGACCAATTTCGCGGCACATCTTGGCTTACTCGTGAATAGAAAGCAGCTTGCTAGCTCCCGGGTAAGTCACTTATCTGGTGACCAGCCTCATGTTTGGGGTGACCTCCTTTCCTATTCTGCCGATCGGAATGATAATAATATCATCATTCTCTCGTATGCCTGGAAAGATTGTTTTGGTATTCATGATCGAGATGGGTATCTATTGAAGGGAAAAAGAAGAAAGAAGCCAGGTTTACCCATATTCGGTGGGACATAGCTGGTATTTCGAAGTCTGAAGACGTATGATGGTATTTGGAGCGAGGGGTGGTTACTGTATACTTGGGAAGCATCTATCAGTATGTGCGCTCAGTGATGCACTTGGCTTGGTAGATCTTTCTCTTAGTTTTAAGCCAAATTTATCCACGTATATTGCCTACCATAAGCTCTTGCATACACTGCTGCATAAGAATACCTAGATCTTTGACGAGTCTCTCACCGTGAGAGTCTCACGGGCAACCGATCCCGTCACGGACTCACGGATCTGGGAATAATAATGGAGAACGTTTTCGGAACAATAATTTGAAACTAATGTAAGGGAATACGCCGATCGAAACTAAAAACGCGGAGGGACTGCCTCCGCACACCAGATTCGGGCAGCCGATACTTCCGCAGAAACAAACAACTTGATAGATTCGATTAAAAGAGAGAAATGAAAAAATATTAAGAAGTGCATATGAGCCTGAATTAACTTTGAGGTTGCGTTCTAACTTCATGGTGTAACTGATGTTATACTACATCACGTCACGGATCCAGAAAGCAAAGCGGGTAAGTGAGGAAAAGGCTTGTCAGACGGTCAAACGGTCAAACGCATCTTCCAGTAAGTTTTTGAGCCTCCATGTGCCCCAAGTAGTGTAGAACTCGGTGTTGTTCTGCAGGTACAGCGTGTTTTTGGTGTTAGGGATCGTCTGATGAACCCTGAAATGCTTCCGAAAAGTGGCTATTTGTTGATATTTGTGCCACGACAACTATTAGGTAAGCAAGTGGAAGGGTTTGACGAATTATTATTATGGCCAATCGCATGGGGAAGTATCAATTTGCAAGATTCATCATCCCTCCATTCTTATTTAGGATCCAAACTTTGTCAAACGCGGGATGAAGACCCCGCATGTAGTAAACCCATTCTGGAGCCTCCGAAAGGCTCAAATATCGAATCCATCACCCATGATACCTATTGAATTTGCTACTCGTCACTTAACTTATGAGACTAATTAGCCTCTCATAAGAGGAGGTGTTCATTGATATTCGAGGGTGCAGACATATCACATTTCGACAAGCAGTCCAAAAGTCAATTACTCCTTCAAGTACTTATACCCACCCACCATGCGGACGGAGCACTCCTTTTCAACGAACCATCAGCCTGAAACTACATCTACTATAATACCGTCCAACATGTCGAAGCATACCGTAATTCCAGTTGATAAGAATTGGACCTTCAAACAACTGGACAATGAAGATTCCAAATTTCTACCTGTCGCACAATTCCCTACGAATGTCCACTTGGATCTCATTGCCAATGGCATCATACAAGACCCGTTCATGGGCAAGAATGAGAACGATGTACAATGGATTGGTGAAGCTGTCTGGGTATACAGAACAACATTTTCATCGCCCGCAATATCAGCAGAAGATAAAGCTAGCGTCAAAGCAGTTCTGGCGTTTGATGGATTAGATACATATGCCACTGTTCTGTTGAACGGCAAGGAGATCCTCAAGACGGATAACATGTTCATACCAGAACGGATCGACGTTACAACTTACCTGAAAGATGAGGGAGAGAATGAGCTGGAAATCACATTCGAGAGTGCATATCTCAAAGGATGTGCCATTTTGGAGAAATACCCGGACCATCATTGGGGTTGTTGGAATGGGGATACTTCCAGACTTGCTGTTCGGAAGGCGCAATATCACTGGGTATGTAAAAGGCACCTGCTTTCGGGAAGAGAGCCATGCATCATTGACATTTGGCTTTGTTTAGGGATGGGATTGGGGCCCAACACTGATGACTTGTGGGCCCTGGCGGCCAATAAACCTTGAAGTTTTCACCTCTCGCATCTCAGATGTCTACTTCACGAGCAATGTAGATAAAGCCCTGAAAAACGCAAAACTCGTTGCGAAGGCGGATGTCGAAGGCGAGGCCTCACAGGTCAAATTCGATATTACTCTAAACGGCGACCTCATTGCCACTAAAACCGTCACCTCTTCTGAAGGTCACGCTACCCATACCTTTGAGATTGAAGATCCGGAACTCTGGTATCCGATCAGATATGGCAAACAGCCATTATATGATCTGACTGCAAGTCTGCTTCATAACTACACAACTATATCGACGCAAAGCAAGAAGTTTGGCTTGCGCAGAGCAGAGCTAGTGCAAGATCCTTTGACAGGTCAACCAGGAACGTCGTTTTTCTTCAGAATTAACAACATTCCTATTTTCTGTGGCGGTAGCGACTGGATCCCTGCCGATAATTTTATCCCTCGCATCAGCAAGGAGAAGTATTATGACTGGGTAAAGCTAGTAGCAGACGGAAATCAATTTATGATTCGGGTCTGGGCCGGTGGAATATTTGAGGAGCAAGCCTTCTATGATGCCTGCGATGAATTAGGCATCCTAGTATGGCAGGATTTCATGTTCGGTTGCGGCAACTATCCCGCTTTCCCAGATTTCTTGACTTCTGTGAAAAGGGAAGCTGAAGAGAATGTCAAGCTTCTCCGACATCACCCTTCCATCGTCATATGGGCTGGTAACAATGAGGATTACCAATATCAAGAATCGGAAGGTCTCACGTACGATTTTGACAATAAAGACTCCGAGAGCTGGTTGAAGACCGACTTTCCAGCTAGATACATATACGAGAAGATTCTTGTGGATGTTTGTACCGAACTGATCCCAGATACATACTATCACTTCGGAAGTCCCTGGGGAGGAAAGAAGACCACGGATCCTACCATAGGAGATTTGCATCAGTGGAATGTTTGGCACGGTTCTCAAGAGAAATACCAAAACTTCGACAAGCTCGTCGGACGTTTTGTTTCGGAATTCGGCATGGAAGCATTCCCCAATATCAAAACGATAGAGGCATTTCTCCCGCTAGGCAAAAATGACCCTGATCGTTTCGCACAATCCTCTACTGTCGACTTCCACAACAAAGCCGACGGGCATGAACGTCGTATAGCCTTATATCTTGTTGAAAACTTCCGCTACGCTCCTGACCCTCTCGAACAGTTCATCTATTCCACACAACTCATGCAAGCCGAGTGCTTAGCCAGCGCGTATCGGCTATGGAAACGCCAATGGAAAGGTCCAGGGAGGGAATACTGTGGGGGCGCCCTAGTCTGGCAGATCAACGATTGCTGGCCTGTAACGTCTTGGGCCATCGTCGACTACTATCTCCGTCCCAAACATGCATACTATACCGTCAAGCGCGAAATGGCCCCCATATCTCTCGGCATCACGCGCAAAGAACACATCATCCCCAAAGACAAATACACACGCGCACACCTCACCAAAACAACCACGATCGAAATCTGGGGCTCAAACCTAGGTCTCCAAGATATCACGGCCGATGTGGTCGTTAAAGCTTTTGATGTCATAACAGGCCAAGAAACCTTCTCCAAAACCATCGCATCCTCCCTCCTCCTACCCGAGAATCGCTCTACGGAAATCACCGCCATGGATGTACCCGTGCAGGAACCCCACGCCGACGAAGAATCTCGCACAGTCGTCGCCGCCTACCTCCTCCAAGACGGCGTCCAAATCGCCCGTTATGTCAATTGGCCCGAGCCATTAAAATACGTGCATCTGCAAAAACCCAAACACTTGCGTGCGGAAGTATCTGCAGATGGAAAGATGGTAGAGATCAGTAGCGAAGTACCTGTCAAAGGGGTGGCTCTCGAGTGCGAAGATGAGAGTGTCATATTTGAAGATAATTTGGTGGATGTTGTGCCTGGGGAAGTGGTTAGAGTGGCTGTTGCTGGTGCGAGTGAGGGGACGCATATTGGCGTTAGATATTTGGGGATGATTTAGAGTTGTGGGGAATGTCTTTTCTCTCTCTTCTTCTTCTTCTTCTTTAATTATACAGTGATGATACTTTCTGATGTTTTTATCGATACCAGGTGGTGGTAATTCCTTCATATGATAAATAAAGATATTTATTTGCCTTTCCAAAACCCTGAAGTGTCAATCCACAAAATGTACTGATTGATACAAGTAAATTTCTATACAAGGTGGGGGCATGAAGTGCCGGATCATTTACCTGGATCATTTTCCGGCGAGCGGTCCAGGTCACCTAACTTCAACACAACTCAACACACAAAGCAGTCCCGACGTAGAAGGCATATAAGGGTAATAGATATATATTCATTATATTTAATACATACAGTAAATAAACTTGATGAAAAATAACATCCCCGTATTTTCATCATTTCTGGGGAGATTTGATCTCCTGACCCCCTCATCGCCCACGCCACCAATCATTGCCCCTTCATTGCCCACGAAAACCAACTCCCGCTTGATCCGTTACAATTTTTCACTTCCTTATTTTTCATTTGGACCCTTAATCAAAACCTTGATACCCTTTCCTTCTTTTACACTCTTGAAAGCCTCTTCAGCATCCTCAAACTGGACCTCTCCTGTAATCAACTTCTTTACATCCACCTTTCCAGTGCTAACCAATTGCACAGCCAAAGCATAATCTCCACTTCCATATCTGAAACTTCCTTTGGCTGTGATTTCCTTGGTGCACAACTCCATGATTGGGAAATTGATGTCTGGTTTGCCCATTCCTCCTTGAACATATGTTCCTCCACGACGTACGACATTTATAGAACTTTGGATTGATGGTTCCGCTCCCGAGGCGTCGATCACTATGTCAGCTCCTTCTGGTAGACCAACTTTTGATTTCAGGTTTGAAGCATTCTCTGCGGCGGAGACTCGCTGAGGGGTGAATGTATGGGTGGCGGCAAAGGATTTTGCGAATTCCAGACGGGTGGGCTGGATATCAGATGCGACAATTATGGATGCTCCATATGCACGAGCTACTGCCATACATAACAAACCGACAGGACCGGCTCCCATTACCACAACAGATTGGCCTGGAGTGATGACGGCTTGTTTGCAGATGTGAACTGCCACAGCTAGGGGCTCGATTAAAGCACCTTCTTGGAGTGAGACGTGCTCAGGGAGTTTGTAACAGAAGTCTGCTGGAGATGTGTAGAATCCAGCAAGAGTTCCATCGATTGGAGGAGTGGCTGCGAAGTGCATTTCCGGGCAAAGGTTGTAGTGGCCGGAAAGACAGGCTGGACAGCGACGACATGGATAACCGGGCTCAAGAGCTATGCGGTCGCCAACCTTGAGGGTTTTGACAGCCGAACCCACGCTGACAATGGTACCTGCGGATTCATGGCCTAATACCATGGGATCTTTCACAACATATGAACCAATAGCACCCTCAACCCAGTAATGAACATCTGATCCACAGATACCGGTGTAGTTTATAGCAATGAGGACATCGTGTTCAGATTCAAGCTTAGGAACTGGCCTTTCTTCAAATTTCACGGAGAATGGCTTTTCGAGAACGAAAGATTTGTTCTATAAAGGACAACAAGTTAGAAAGAATCTTTAGAATAACGACGAAAGATGCTCAGTATTTCTTACACTTTTTCCTGATATATCTGCCATTGTGGTTGATTGGTTTTGCAAATGAGGATTTTCGAATATTAGCTCTTCCTTTTGTTTTCTTTTTTGAGTAGTTAAGTTAAATACCCAAGTTGAAGGATCGATGAAATTGTATATCAAGTTTCGAGCTGTGAAATGAGCCTTCGATCACATTACCCCACTCTGACCGCCACCCCCGCGATCATTTATCCATATTTACCCGCACCAATCATGATCCATATTGTCGTGGAAGGAATTCATCCGATTTTCCCGTAATTAAGGTGGGAAGATACGATGAGAGCTTCAAATATCGTGAAGCTGTTATGCGAAGATGAAGTGATATGCGCTTGTGAAGTTGTTGACATTGTGGTTGTTGATAGATATCTGGAACCTTCAAACATTCAAATGTTGACTTCACAAAGTGAATTTGTTTGAGCTCGGTTAACGTCATTGCCGATAGATAGGTAATGGTAATGTATGGACATGCTTCACTGGCATTGAAACTGTCACGGCTCTTAACTCTCATCGATGAAGAAGTCCGTAGCTGAAGTAAAGTATCCAACCTAGACCCGTCATCCCAAATATCCTCAATCCAAGGGAATCTTTTGGTGCATTGCTGGTTTGAGATGCCGTACTCAAACTATTAGTAACGGTAGTAGTAATTCCAGTACTGCTGTATTCCGTGACAGTAGATACATCATTTAAAGGTATTCCGTTATTTCCGTAAAGTGATGCAGTTGCAGTTGCAGTTGCAGTTGCAGTTGCAGCTTCAGTTCCAATTCCAGTAGAAGTGATAGATAATGTTGAAGATATACTGATAAAAGCAGTAGGAGATGATCTAGAGTGATTATATGAACATGTTGCTGGAGTGAAAGTTGTCCATGAAGTAATGGCCGAGATGTAAACTGATGTAGCATCAATACACAACATAGTATTTCCTGTATTGTATGTATCCGCAGTTACATTGGAATGATATGAGGTAGGATATGGAGAAGACATGATTGAGGAATGGAATGGAATAATGATTAGATTAAATGAGAAAAAAGATGAAAATAAAATAAACAAATAAGATGAAGAAAGAAATAATAAATGTCCAAGAAAGTTTGTTCAAGTTACCTTGCTCTTCAAAAACAAGAAAAGAAAAGATAACAGCACAAGCACAAGCACAGCAAGACAAAGCACAGCTCCAAATCCCTCTCTACTTTAGTTAGAGGTTTCCTACGAGGGTACTCATTTTGCTTTTCGCCCTTGAGCAGGGATTAGAACATGTTCAAAAAAACGTCCATTTTGGGTTTAGTGCTAATTCGTCTTGCTTTGTCATCTATTCGTCCAACTACATCTTTTCATTTGATTAATCATTGATTACTTAATCGTGGCTTCAAATTGT
>NGKJ01000005.1:0-17881 GCA_002162495.1 Myriosclerotinia curreyana
GTTATAAAGAAAATTAATAATCTTTTTAAATATTTTTAGATTCTATAGATTTTATATATAAAATCTAAAGGTTATAAAATAATTAATAATCTTTAAAAAAATATTTAAAATTCAAATATATATATATTACATTTAATAAAAATATAATTATATAAATCTAATATTAACAAATTAAATAATATTAAAGGATAAACAAATATAAAAATATTAAACTATTTAAAAAATAATACTATTAAATATTGTATATAAGCTTTTGTTCAAATGAAAAAACAAGAGCTTATATGCTAGCTTGTCTTTTGATATAGGTGTTATAATACTTGTCTTTTATTTATTCAAAATTATTATAATTATAGTTATTTAGTATAATTTTGAAATTAAACAATTCAATATAATTAATGTTTTTATAAATACTTTATATAATCTATTGTTACGATTCCAGAGCGGGGAATTGTCGCTACGCCGGTTAGTTTTATAATATATTATTTAATAAGGCAATTGCTTTAGAAACCTTATTTTATTTAAAAAAGCAATAAGGGTTTCAAGTAGTATAAATATATTTTTAGTATAGTTATGAATATTATTTAGATTCTTTATATTCTTTTTAAAAATAATTAATAAAAAGTTTTAGTTTAATTCTACAACTAAATTAATTCTCTATATATTACATTTAATAACTTTTTTCATTCTTGAAAAGCAATTTATTAATTAATTATTATTTATTACTTATTATTACCTTTTTATTATTATAATTACTATACATTCTATTATAGCTTTTTTAAAGAGATAATCTCTAAATAACTTGCCTAATTTCTATATTATGTTAAGAGTGATATGCAAAGAATCAATTAGTCGCACAAAAGGCCAAGACTTTTTATTAATTATCTCTAAAAGGAATATAAAAGATCTAAATAGTATTCATAGTTATATTAGGAATATGTTTATACTACTTGAAACCTTTATTGCCTTTTCAAATAAGATAGGGTTTCCAAAGCAATTGCTTTATTAAACAATATATTATAAAACTAATCGGTGTAATGACAATTCCTTGCTTTAGAATTGTAATAAAGCCCTCCCTTTTAAACTTGTTATTCTAAAAAGTTTATATTTACCTTTTTACTAGAAATATAATATTGTTACTTTACTTATATAAAATGAGTGTAACTATATGCTATAGCATAATTTCTTTTTTAACTATAATAATAATAAATAGTAATAATAAACAATAATAATAATAATAATAATATATAGTATAAATAACTTCTTTATATCCTTATACCTTAATTTTAAATACAAAACATTTGCTCTTTAAAATAAACGATTTAGTTATTATAATATAATCAAATAATAATATTACATTGTTTATTTGAAAAGTATATCTTTGTTACTTTAAATTAATAGATTAAATATTTCTTGTTGTTAAACTCCCTGATAGTTTAATATAAAATGAAATTTGCTTTTATATACCAAATTCCAATTTAGCTTATAATAAATGTAAATATAAACAAAAGCTATATTACCTTATTTTATAAAAGTGAATTCTTTATATTAATAAGCTTTTACAATTAAAAAACAATTATAATAACATAAAAAAAGATTCTATTAAAGAAATATATATATATAAGCAATTAAAGCATAAACAAAAAAAATATATTAAAAAAATAAAAGCTAATATTAAAAAACAAAAGAAATAAAGCTTTATTTATAAACTTAAAGATATAAAAAAGGCAATCCTTATTTTGATTAACTTCATATTTGAATAAAACAAGATTTTAATAATAATACTTAATGTATTTTGTTACTCTATAAATACATTATAATTACATTAAATTATTATAACTAATATACTTCTAAATTCACTTTTAATTTATTAATTATATTCCCAAACATCTTAAAAATATTTTTAATAAGAAAAAGCTTAATAATAATCCGAATATTTCGTTATTAAAAGCATTAAAAGCTTTTTCAAAATCGATTAGAAATAAAAAAAAAGGTTTTGTTAAGAGTAAAGGTATTATTAAAATATTAAGAAAAAGTATAAGAAAAAAAAGCATAGCTATTACTAAATTAAAAAAAGCAAAAGTAGTTAAAATTAAAAAAAACATTAATTTTATATTGTTAAATAACCTATTAAAGAATAATAATAATAATATTAAAATTAGAAATTAAGGGCTTACTTTTAATATACCAATTAGAAATAATAATAATAATAATAAATTATCTTTAAGTTCTTTTAACTTTGAGGAAAAGTTTAATCCTAATAATTTGCTATAATTTTTATAATTTTGGTATATTCATCTCTTTTTTAACCCCTAATCTTATTATAAATCTACCTAAATCTAATAATTTGTTTATTTAAATAAAACACTATTATTCCTTTAATAATTATGATCTTTAAATTAATTATAATATATAGATATAGTTTAAAAATCATTATAAACTTGATTTTAATAACAATCTTATAAACATTATTAAGGAGATTAAAAGATTAATATATTATACTACTATTTGTAAAACTTAGAATTAAAAGATTACTACAAGTTTAAAAATAGCTTTTAATTATAAATCTAATTAATTAAATTAAGTTTTTTTAGTTTTTATTTATCGTTTAAATAGCAATATACTTTTTTTTATATATTTGTTTAAAATATGTTTAGCATTTTCTAGATTTTTAACATTTTTTTAGATATCGTTTGCTAAATAGTAATTTTTTTATCAAATTAAATATTGAAATCCATAGCCTTTTTTTTTATAAATTAGTATTTTCTTTATTTTGTATTTTATACTTTTTTTAATTTTTTTAAATAATAATAAATTTTTAATACTGTTTTGCTAATATTATAATTTAAATAAAAATATATAAAAAATATTATAAATTTTGTATATTAATGAAAATGCTAGTTTATAAGTTTATTTATTACTTTTAATATTAATAATTATGAATAAGCCTATATATTAATTAAAAAACTTTTTTTTAAAACAAAATTATTTAATATTCTTAATATTTAATATTATTTTATTATTAATATTAAAACTTTAAAATAAATTTTTATAATCTTTGATTTATAAAACTATTGCATTTACCTAAAATTCCTTTAGCTTTTTTTGTTTTTTTTATAGAATTTTAATACACTTTTTTATAGCCAACACCTTTTCTTTTGTATTAATATTCTTATTAATATAATTAAAAGATAATTGAAAACTATATATAGCTTTAAAAAAGATTTTATTAATTACATTATATTAATTTGTATTATATATAAACTCTATAAAGAGTAATAATAAGGCCTAGTTGTTTTATCTTTAATTAATATAATAATAAATATAATAATTAATATATTGATTTTGCTTTTTTGTTTAACTATTACTTTAAAAATAAAATGTTATTAATAGTTTTCGCTAAATATAAAGGTAGAATAAAAGATTACTTTAGAATTTTATTATAAACTGAAATCCTTTATTTGAAACTATACTTTCCAGAACATTAAAATCCTTAAATATAATAGTTATTAAGGTTTTCGCTAGTTTTTGTAAAATAATTGTTTTATTAACTAATATATATTGGATTAACTTTATAAATCTATTAATTATAATCAAAATGTTATTATATATTTGTTTTCCCAATTTCGATAAAGGTAAATTTATTATAAAATTTATAATTATCTTTTTTTAAAGCTTTATAAGTAATAGTAATATTTATAATTTGTTATACAAGTAATATCTCTTCATTATTATTCTTTAATAAATAATATAAGTTTTTATATACTTCTTTATATTATTTATAATATTAAACTAATAATATTTGGATTTTATAATTTCAGTTGTTTTTTGTATTCTTTAATAATCTATTATAAAATCATTATAATATATTTCAAAGATTTCTTTTTAAATGATCGTATTTTATAATATAAAAGCTTTTCCTTTAAAAGTTATTAAATCATTAATATCAACTTTTTATAATACAATATTTCCAATAAAATATAATCAGAATATTAAATACTTTTTATTCTTTATAAAATCATTATTCTTTTAAATATATAATAAAGTTTATTTCATCGGTTTTGATATAAACTTAAATATTATTTTATTTTCTATTAAAACAATAGTTATTTAATATAATATCGACTATTTACAATTAATTTTAATTAACACAATCTGCAGTTTATATAATAATAAATTAAACCTTTTTTATTGAAAAAGACTTAAGGTATTTTACAAAAACTTAATCTTATTATCAAATTAATAAAATATAGATAATATAAGAGTAATATCTTTTAATTTGTTTTAAAGAATAAAAAGCATTTTTAGGAATATATTTGTTTTGCTTTTGTAATTAAGATATCTTAACAGTTTATCCGCAAAATTCAATTTTCCTGATTTATACACAATATTGAAATTGTATACAATTAGAGTTTCGGTCTATTAAACTTAATGCTCATTAAGTTCCTTTTTGATTATAAAGTATTATAAATTATTATAATTAATCCTCACCAAAATGATATACTATATATTAACAATATAATAGTATTATTAAACAAAAATTGTATATATAATCAAAAGCTTTTGATTATATATAAAGTATTATTACTTAATTAAAATCAGTTTCCTTAAATAGAAGGTAATAGGGTATTACTATTTAATTGCTTTTCCTTTTTTTTCAAATAATTGAGATAATATATATTCTAAAGTAAATCCTAAAGTATTTATTTCAATAAAAATATGTAATAGTAATTGAAAATACTGTAATATTCTTATTATTGTAAATGTTTTTTTAAACTTTTCAAAAGATTCTTAAACTTTTTGATTTTAAATAAATTTTAAGATTACTTTGCCCTTCTTACTTTTTTTCATTAATATTGTTATTTCGATAATGACTTTTAAGTATATTTTAATGAATTTATAATAAAAATTTGCGAATCCTAAAAAAACTTATATTTCTTTTAAAATAATGGATATAAATTATTTTATAATCATCTTGATACAGTTAAGCTTTATTAAAACATTTTTATTAAAAACTATAAAATCTAGGAATTCCATTTTACTAATATAAAATATATATTTTTTAAGCTTTACATATAACTTGTATTTAATTAACCTTTAAAGCATTTAGCGTATATCCACTATATATGTATTTTTGTTTTTTAAATATATAAAGATATTATTCAAATAAACCATATAAATACTATTAATTAACCTTAAAAGAGTTTGATTAATATAGATTTAGAATATAATTAATATATTAATCAAATTAAAAAGTATAACTAAGTATTTAAATTGCTTATATTGAATATAGAACGCCGTTTTTTACTTATTGCTTTTTTATATTTTAATATAATAGTAGGCATCTTTTAAATCCAATTTGATAAAAATATTTTTAATCCTCAATTATTTTAAAGATTTTTTAATAAAAAGTAAGAGAGTTTAATCTTTTTTTATAATATAATTGAATTCTTTGTAATTAATATATAATTAATAACCTTTATTTTTTTTAGGAATAAATATAATAAATACCCCTATAAAACTAATAGAATAATGAATTTAATTTTTCTTTTAGTATTTATTAAAATATTCTTTTAAAATAATGAGTTTTTCTTCTAATAAAATATAGATTAATCTTTAAAGAAAAGTAATATCTAATTTTAAGTTTATATAATGTTTTAATAGGTAATAATTGGGTAGTAAACTATTATTGTTTTTTGAGAAAGCTTATTTGTTTAATTCGAATTCAGGAAATAAAGTTTTTTATTTTAAAGTAAATATTCGTCATTTAATAGAATATCCTTTTATGAATAATCCTAAGATTGAAAATAAAATATAAACTTACACTTTTTCTTTTATTTCTTAATGTATAGCTTTTATCAATATAATTTCTAATTAATTTAATTACAATCGAAATTATAGTTTTATTAATGTTTAGTTAATATCTGGATTAATTATTTTTAATTAGAGTAATCTTAAAATAGCATTTACTATAAACAATTCTAGCATTGTGGTTATAAAGTTATAAGAATGAATCCTTTTTTCTTTTTTTGTATTCAATATTTTGATGGCAAATTTATAATTATTATAGAATTAAATATCAATTTTTATAATTAAGGTTAATAAAGTACTTTTTTCATTATAAAGTTTCCAATTTTACTTTATATATTTATTTTATTATATAATATTAATTTCTATACTAAAGTTAATCAAATAGTATAATATTATTAATTTATTATTGACTTTAAACTTTATTAAAATAATAAAAGTAATATATCCCTTTTATTTAGAATTCAGCGTTATAAGAACATTTATTATAAAAACTAAGTTTAATCTTTTTTTGAATATTTTGCTTTTATAATCTTATTATTATAATTATAAGAAATATAACCTTTATTGCAATATATATACTTATTTGGTTTTATATAATGTATTAAGATATATTCTATTTTAGTATATTTGTAATATTAAATAATATGTAAATATTATACTTTTATTTTCTTCTTTTCTTTTTATTCTTAAGAAAAAAGGTTTTCTTTTAACCTTTTCCCAGATTTATTAGTATTTAGCTTTGTAGTAATTGTTTTTCCTTTTAATATTCTATTAAATATAGATTTAAAATAGTTTTATTTAAAATCAGGCTTTTTGAATGAATTATTGGCTTTTCGATTGTGATATATTTTGTTGATGTTTTTTAATTAACAAATATATTTGATTAAATTGTTCCTAGTAATTAATTATTGAAATGATTCTAAGATATGTTTAAAGATTAAAGAAAATAAGCTAGCGAGCAATTGTTTTTTATGAATATTATTAATCTTAACCTCAATATTTTCCTTAAGGTTGTTTAAATATAAAATAAATTTATTGATTATTTGATTATTCTTTTGCTTTACGCAAATAACTTATTATATAGTTTAATATTGTTGGTTTTTTTTATTTATAATAACTTTAAATATATATTCCTTAAAATCCTTTTAAATAACAAGGTTATCTTTATTATTAGTTTTAAAATAATGTTAAACTATTAAAGATTGTTTTTTAAAATATTAAACTATATAATCGATCTTTTATCTATTAATAGGGAAAAAGTATTTTTTATTGTTACAAAATATAATCTCTATTTGAAAAAAAAAGTCTTTAGCTTTATTAATTTAAGAATTAAAATAAATAGATAACTTTTATAGTTTTAAAGGTTTCCTAGAATTGATTTATTGGCAGAGTAGATTTATAATAGGTTTAATAACGATTAGTATTGTTATAATAACGTTTTATTCAACTATAAGATAAATGATTATCTCCTAAATAGTATTTTGGATTTCTTGTTTTTTTAATACTCTTATATATTTCATTTTTTGTTTGATTTCTTAAAGTTATCCTACCAAAGCGTTTATTTCTCTATTAGTTTATTGATATTATAACGCTTTTTTTTTATATTCTTTATTTATAAATCTATCTATTTCCTTATTAATATGGGAATTAAACGAGTTATTTGGAAATTGCTTTTTTAAAAAAGCTATAATAGAATATATAGCAATTATAGTAATGAAGGGGTAATGATGAATAATAGATAATAATTAATTGATGAATTACTTTTTAAAAATAAAAAAAGTTATTAAAAGTGATATATAAGGAATCAATTAGTTACATAAAAAGCCAAGACTTTTTATTAATTATCTTTAAAAGGAATATAAAGGATCTAAATAGTATTCGTAATTATACTGGGAATACGCTTATACTATTCGAAACCCCTATTGCCCCTTTAAATAAAATAGGGTTTCCGGGACAATTGCCCTATCAAACAATATGTTGTAAAACTAACCGGCGTAGCGATAATTCCCCGCTCTGGAATCGTAATATATTAATAAAAAGATAAATAAGTTTATAAACAAAGAATATAAAAAAGAGATATTACAATATCAATAAACCAATAAAGAAATAAATGTTTTAACAAAACAATTTTAAAAAGTTAAACAAAAAATGGAATATATAAAAGTATTAAAAAAATAAAAAATTTAGAATACTATTCAGGAAATAATTATTTATCTTATAATTAAACAAAATGCTATTATAGCGATATTAGCTGTTATTAGATTTGCTATAGATTTATTTTGTTAATAAATTAATTCTAGGAAACCCTTAAAATTATAAAAGTTATTTATTTACTTTAGCTTTCAAATTAATAAAACTAAAAACTTTTTTTTCTAAATAAAGATTATATTTTATAGTAATAGAAGGTACTTTTTCTTTATTAATAAACAAAAGGTTAATTATATAATTCAATATTTTGAGAAATAACTTTTGACAATTTAATGTTATTTCAAAACTAATAATAAGGATAACCTTATTATTTGAAAGAATTTTAAGGAATATATATTTAAAGTTATTATAAATAAAGAAAACCAATAGCATTAAGTTATATAATAAGTTATTTATACAAAATAAAAAGATAATTAAACAATCAATAAATTTGTTTTATATTTGAACAATCTTAAAAAAAATATTAAAATCGAAACTAATAGTATCTATAAAGAATAATTGTTTATTAGTTTGTTTTCTTTAATTTTTAAATATATTTTAAAATTGTTTTAATAGTTAATTATTAGGAACGATTTGATTAAACATATTTATTAATTAGAAAACATTAACAAAATATACTATAATCAAAAAACCAATAATTTATTTAAAAAGTTTGGTTTTAAGTAAAACTATTTTAGATTTATATTTAATAGAATATTAAGAAAGGAAATAGCTATTACAAAACCAAATATTAATAAATTTAGGAAAAGGCTATAAAAAAATCTTTTTTTTTAAGAACAAAAAAAAAAGAAGAAAGCAAAAACATAATACTTATATACTATTTAATATTATAAATGTACTAAAATAAAATATATTTTAATATACTATATGAAACTAGATAAATATATATACTATAATAAAGATTATATTTCCTATAATTGCAATAATAAAGCTATAAAAGCGAAATACTTAAAAAAAGATTAGATTTAGTTTTTATAATAAGCATTTTTATAATATTAGATTTTAAACAAAAAGGATATATTATTTTTATTATTTTAATAAAATTCAAAATTAATGATAAATCAATAGTGTTATATTACTTAATCAACTTTAGCGCAAAAATCAATATTATATAACAAAATAAATATATAGAGTAAAATTAGAAATTTTACAACGAAAAAAGTATTTTATTAACTTTAACTATAAAAACTAATATTCAATCCTATAATAATTATAAATTTACTATTAAAATATTGAATATAAAAAAAGAAAAAAGGATTTATTTTTATGATTTTATAATTGTAGTATTAGAATTGTTTATTATAAATATTATTTTAAAATTGTTTTGGTTAAGAATAATTAATTTAAATATTGATTGAATATCAACAAAACTGCAATTTTAGCTTTAACTAAGCTAATTAGAAATTATATTAGTAAAAGTTATATATTAAGAAATAAAGGAAAAGATATAGATTTATATTTTATTTCTAATTTTAGGATTATTTATAAAGAAATGTTTTATTAAACAATAAATATTTGTTTTAAAGTAAAAGATTTTATTTTTTAAATTCGAATTAAATAAATAAGTTTTTTTAAAGAACAATAGTAACTTATTACTTAATTATTATTTATTAAAGTATTATATAGATTTAAAGTTAAATATTATTTCTTTTTAAGGATTAATTTATATTTTATTAAAAAAAAAGTTTACTATTTTAAAAGAATATCTCAATAAATATTAAAAGAAAAATTAAATCTATTATTCTATTAGTTTTATAAAGATATCTATTATATTTATTTTTAAAAAAAATAAAGATTATTAATTATATATTAATTATAAAGAATTTAATTATATTACAAAAAAAAACCAAACTTCTTTGTTTTTTATTAAAGAATCTTTAAAACAGTTAAGAATTAAAAATGTTTTTATTAAATTGAATTTAAAAAATACTTATTATTGTATTAGAATATAAGAAAGCAATGAATAGAAAATAGTGTTTTGTATTTGATATAAATAATTTGAATACTTAATTATACCTTTTAATTTAATTAATATATTAATTATATTTTAAACTTATATTAATTAAATTCTTTCAAAGTTAATTAATAGCATTTATATAATTTATTTAAATAATATTTTTATATATTTAAAAAATAGAGATATATATACAACAAATATACACCAAATACTTTAAAAGTTAATTAAGTATAAACTATATATAAAACTTAAGAAATATATATTTTATATTAATAAAATAAAATTCCTAAACTTTATAATTTTCAGTAAAAGTGTTTTAATAAAACCTAATTATATCAAAATAATTATAAAATAGTTTGTATTTATTATTTTAAAAAAAGTATAAGTCTTTTTAGAATTTACAAATTTTTATTATAAATTTATTAAAGTATATTTAAAAGTTGCTATTAAGATAACAATATTAATAAAAAAAAGCAAAAAAAGCAAAACAATCTTAAAGTTTATTTAAAATCAAAAAGCTCAAAAATCTTTTAAAAAACTTAAAAAAGCATTTATAATAACAAAGATGCTACAACATTTTCAATTATTATTATATATTTTTATTAAAACGAATGTTTTAGGATTTGTTTTAAAATATATATTGTTTTAATTATTTGAAGAAGAAAGAGAAATGATTAAACAATAATACTTTATTGTTTTTTATTTAAAGAAACTGATTTTAACTAAGTAATAGTATTTTATATATAATTAAAAGCTTTTGGCTATATATATGGTTTTTGTTCAATAATACTATTATATTACTAATATATAACATACTATTTTAATAAAAACTGATTATAATAATTTATAATATTTTATAACTAAAAAAAAACTTAATAAACACTAAACTTAATAAACCAAAACTTTAACTATATATAATTTCAATATTATATATAAATCAGAAAAATTGAATTTTGTGGATAAACTGTTAAAACGTTTTGATTATAAAAGCAAAACGAATATATTCTTAGAAATGCTTTTTATTTTTTAAAATAAATTAAAAGATATTGTTTTTATATTATTTATATTTTATTAATTTAATAATAAAATCGAGTTTTTATAAAACGTTTTAAGCTTTTTTTAATAAGAAGGGTTTAGCTTATTATTATATAGACTATAAGTTGTACTAGTTGAAATTGGTTATAAATAGTTAATACTATATTAGATAATTATTATTCTGATAGAAGACAAAATAATATTTGAGTTTATATTAGAATTGATAAAACAAGTTTTGTTATATATTCAAAAAAATAATAATTTTATAAAGAATAAAAAGTATTTGATATTCTGATTATACTTTATTAGAAATATTATATTATAAAAAATCAATGTTAATGATTTAATAACTTTTAAAAAAAAAGCTTTTATATTACAAAACACAATTATTCAAAAAGAGATTTTTAAAATATATTACAATAATCTTATAGTGGATTATTGGGGAGTGTAAAAAATAGTTGAAATTATAAAGTTCAAATACTATTAATTTAATATTACAAATAATATAAAAAAGTATATAAAAACTTATATTATTTATTAAAGAATAATAGTAAAAAAACATTATTTGTATAACAAGTTACAAATATTATTATTACTTATAAAACTTTAAAAAAAGATAATTATAGATTTTATAATAGATTTATTTCTATTAAAATTGGAAAAATAAATGTATAATAACGTTTTGGTTATAATCAATAAGTTTACAAAGTTAGCCTAATACATACCAATTAATAAAATAATTATTTTATAGGAGTTAATAGAGATCTTAATAGTTATTATATTTAAGGATTTTGGTACTCCAAAAAGTATAATTTTGGATAGAGAATCTCAATTTGTAGCAAAATTTTAAAATAGTTTTTTGTTCTACTTTTATATTTAGCGAAAATTGTTAATAATGTTTTATTTTTAAAACAATAATCAAACAAAAAAACAAAATCAATATATTAATCATTATATTTGTTATTATACTAATTAGAAACAAAACAATTAGGCCTTATTATTACTCCTCACAAAATTTATATATAATACAAATTAGTATAATATAATTGATAAAACCCTCTTCAAAACCATATACAATTTTCAATTATCTTTTAACTATATCAGTAAAAACGCTAATACAAAAAAAAAGATATTAATTACAAAAAAGTATATCAAAACTTTATAGGAAAAACAAAAAAAGCTAAAAGAATTTTGGGCAAATGTAATAGTTTTATAAATTAAAGGTTATAAGGATTTATTTCGGAATTTTAATATTAATAACAAAATAATATTAAATATCAAGAATATTAAGTAACTTTGTTTTAAAAAAAAGTTTTTCATTTAATATATAGGTTTATTTATAATTATTAATATTAAAAGCAATAAATAAATTTACGAATTAGTACTTTTACTAATATACAAAATTTATAATGTTTTTTATATATCTTTACTCAAACTATAATATTAATAGAACAACATTAAAGACCCACCACCACTTAAAAAAATTGAAAAAAGCATAAAATACAAAATAAAAAAAATATTAATTTATAGAAAAAAAGATTATAGATTTCAATATCTAATTCAATAAAAGGATTATTATTTGACAAATAACATCTAAGAAAATGTTAAGAATTTAAAAAATATTAAGTATATTTTAAATAAATATATAAAAGAAAAAGCACCACCACTTAAATAACAAACAAAATCCAAAAAAATATAATTTTATTAACCAAACCTATAACTTAAAGCTTTTTTTAAATTTAAAGCAATCCTTTTATTCTTAACCTTATAAATAGCAATATAATATATCAATTTCTTTGTTTTTTTATTAATGTTTACAAAATTGTTATTAGAATTAAGTATATAATGATTTCTAAATTATATTTAAATATTATAATTAATTTAAGGATTTTAATTATTAATATAACAATAAAGTTTTGATTAAATAAATATATTACCTAAACTTATAAAAAACCAAAAATTAAAAAAAGGTAAATATACTGAAATTAGAAATACTATAAAACATTAGGATTAAGCTTTTTCCCTATATTAAAGGAATTTAAAAGCAACTTATTATTATTACCTTTATTTCTTATTAATATATTAGTAATAGCCTCTTTATTTTTAGATATTCCTTTTTCTTTTAATTTAGTAACAAATCCGCTTTTTCTTTTTATACCTTCTTTTAATATTTTAATAATATCTTTACTTTTAATAGGACTTTTTCTCCTATCTTTAACTAACTTTAAAAAAGCTTTTAGTGTTTTTGGTAATAAAGTATTTGGATTATCATTAGGCTTTTCCTTATTAAAAATATTCTTAAGGTATTTAAGAATATAATTAATAAATTAAAAGCAAACCTAAAAGTATATTAATTATAATAATTTAATATAATTATAGTATATTTATAAAGTAATAAAATATATTAAATATTATTGTCAAAATCTTGTTTTATTTAAATATAAAATTAATCAAAATAAAAACTGTTTCTTTAATATCTTTAAGCTTATATATAAAACTTTGCTTTTTGTATTTCTTTATATTAGCTTTAACTTTTCTTATATATTTTCTTTGTTAATGCTTTAATTGTTTTTGTATACAAATTTCTTTTATTAAGCCTTTTTCTGTATTATTATAATTATTTTTTAATTACAAAAGTTTGTTAATATGCAGGATTTAATTTTAAAGAATAAAGTAATATAGCTTTTATTTATATTTATATTTATTATAGATTAAACTCAAATCTAGTATAAAAAAGCAAATTCTATTATATATTAAACTATTAACAAATATAGTAGTGGGAGATGCTTGATTTATCAATTTGAAACAATAAAAATATACTCCTTAAATAAGCAATATAACACTATTATTTAATTATATTGTAATAACTAAATTGTTTATTTTGAAGGATAAAATGTTTTGTATTTAAAGTTAGGGTATAAAGATATAAAGAAATTATTTATATTATATATTGTTATTATTATTATTATTATTTATTATTATTATTTGTTATTATTATAATTAAAGAAAAGATTATACTACAATATATAATTATATTTATTTTATATAAACAAAACAATAATGTTATATTCTTAGTAAAAAGCAAATATAAATTTTTTGGGATGATAAATCCAGAAGGGAAGGCTTTGTTACAATTCTAAAGCAAGAAACTATTGTTATACTGGTTAGTTTTACAACACATTATTTGATAAAGTAATTGCTTTAGAAACCTTACTTTATTTGAAAAAGTAATAAGGGTTTCGAATAGTACAAATATATTTCCAGTATAGTTATGGATATTATTTAGATCTTTTATATTCTTTTTAAAGATAATTAATGAAAAATCTTGGCCTAATTCTATAATTAGATTGATTCCTTGCATATCACATTTAACAACTATTTAATATATTTATAATATATTTTATATCTCCTAGGTATAATATACTAAAAAAAGTTATTATTTTGAATTAAGTTTTTTATAATTTGTAAGACTTTTTAATAATATAGTTTAAGAATTTTATTAAAATTTTGATTAATTTAAGAATAATTTAATATAAAGAAAAGCCATGTATCTATTTAAACATAAATTGCAAAATGCTTATTTTATTTTTTATTAATAATATTTAAATTATTTATTACAAAATATATGAATTATATATTATAAAAATTATTAAAGGATTAAAAGCTATATATAAGCTTTGTGACCTTAGAAATACCAAATAGTTTCTTAGAATATAGATTTTTTAAAATTGAAAGGTAAAAAAACTATAATTATTATATAATATATATATTAAAAAGATTATAAAAAAGTTTAATTATATTAAAAGATATATAACAATATTATTATTAATAATAAAGTTTAGAAAATATTTAGGGCAAACTATACTCTTTATTGTTAAACTATTTTAGGAATTAATAAGCTTAATTTTATATATAGTTATTATACTGAAAATTAATGTAGTTTTTACTATATTAATCTTTAATAGTTACTTAATCAATTTTGTTTCTAAATATATTAAAACAATAAAACAATGTATTTTTTATTTGTACAAATATAAGTTTTTGATTATAAAATATAGATTAATTTCTATTATATAACTTCTTGTTTTTTCTAATATTTCTTTTATAGATAATTTGGATATTAAACAATTATTTTAAAAATATGTTATATTACTTTTTAGTAGATTAATTATATGGAAAGCATTTCAACAAAATATTGTTATTATTTCAACAATTAAGGCCAAACTATTTAGTATTAAGCATATATCAAAAAAAATTATTGTAATATTACGATTTTTAAAAAAAATCAATTTTATAATAAAAGAACTTATAATAATCTTTTATAATAATACTTAAGTAATTTATTTAATTGTAAATAAGAATTAAAGGATTATTACAAAACTAAAGTATATAAATATTCAAAATATATGGTTAAAACAAGAATATATTAAAAGAAGCTTTAAAATAGTTTATTTACTTATTAATAATATATCTATTAATAAACTTATAAAGAATCTTATTAGGCAAAAGTTTAAATATTTTTATATACTCTTAAACTATAAGGATATATAATTAAGGATTAAAAAGATTAATTAAATATCACAATATATTTTTATAATAAATTAAGAAAAAGTTAAAGTTTTATTATAAATATTTAAAAGATATTTATATATATTTTCATAGATTTTTCCTTATTTTTTCTTTTTTTAATTTTTCTTTATTTATAAAGCTTTTAAGTTTATTAATAGTTTTCTAAACTTTTAAAAGTTTAATAAAAAAGTTCTTTTTATTAAAGCCTTCCTCATTTTCCCTATCAAATAGTTTATCCTTATTATCCAAACCTAATTCCTAATCTTTATAATACTTATTTTTACTTTTTTTAAAAATATTAAATATAGTATATATAATAATATAATATTTTTAAAGGTTTTAAAATAAAATAAGTATTTTGTTTTATAAACTAAAAAGTAAAAGTAATCATAATTAAAAAATATTAAAATAGAAAATTTAGGATATATCCTGAATTTTCTTTATTTGTTTAAATTAATTATAATGAAATCATTTATTAATTTATTCTTCTATTTAAAAGCCTTAAGAAATAAAATTGTAAGATTATATAAATAAAATAAAAAAGGAATATATATATAAGTATAATAATTAAAATATTAATTCAAGTTTAAAATAATATTAATATAATAAATACTATTGCTATAATTATTAATTAAGGATTTTATATATTTTACATATAAATACTTATTAATAATATTAAGAATTCAATAATATAAAGAATATACCTAATCCTTTTTTTTCTTTAAAGATTTTAACTTAAAACTTCTATCCTTTCTTTTATTTAAATTTATAAGAATAATCTTATTATTATTATTCCCAAAACTATTTGCTATTTTTATTATCTTAGTTATATTATTAATACCTAAATATTAAATAGCTTTTTTATTTAATTAATCAGTAATATCTTTTTGATTATCTTTAGAATTAAGAAAAGGATTTTAAATACTTTTTTTATTTTTTAAAAAAATAAAATAAAAATTAAGTTTAAACTAATTATAAAATAAAACATTAATATAAATATAAATAAATATTAAGGATTAAGTTATTTACTAAAAATAAAAGACAAGAAATTACTTAAAAACTAAATATACCTTGTAATAGAATAAGTTTACTCTTACAAAAAATGAATTATAATAATAATTTGGTAGAAGATTTTATTATAAAATAAAGAATTATAGTAAAATAAATTAAAAAAATAAAAATAAAACCAAAAGTATTGATTAATATATTCAAAGTATGATTTAGATTCAAAAAATTGTGTAATAAAAGCAACTTAAAAGGCAATATATTATTTTTATTAATAGGAAGAGAATTTTCCAGAAAATCAAAATTATTGACTATTGTTGCTTTTAAATTAATAGAAGTTTTATTTAAAACAATAGCCTTTTTGGAAACTTTAATTTCTCTAACAATTACAATATTTCTAATAAGTGTAATTTTGATTTTAGGAGAAATTTTACTTTTAAACATAATTGTTTAAAAAAATAAATTTAAAATAAATTTATAAAATTAAGGATATTTTTGATTTTTTTATATTTACTTTATTTATATTATTTTCAAAAACAATTAGTAAATAATGTAATAGGCATTTTTCTACCTAAAAAGTTACAATAATTCAAGATCACTCAATCTCGATTATATATATATTGAATATCTTTATAAATATTAAAACCTTTTTTTTATTTAAATAATAATAATATTTATACTACCTCTCATAATTATCAATTTAAAATAAAATCCAAAAAAGCCTACACCATATATACAAATTTTTAAAAAAATATATCCATAAGCAATATACAATTTTTTATCGAAAATTCTTTTTTTATTGTTTATTTCACCTATTTAACCTAAGAATTAAAAACAATTAAAGTATTTTTAATTTTTTGAAGTATATTTTCCTTTAATTCAATTATTTTGCGATTTTCCTATTGATTAAATTAAGATATGTTTCGATTTGAAGAGTATATCACGGAAATCCTATATTTTACTCTATATTTACCGCAATTCTCGCATTTCCCAGCTTATCTATATTGATTATTTAAATTTTGTATTATTATCCTATTTTAGTTGTTATAGATTTTCTTAATACTATACTACAGAATACTCTATTTAAAAGTAATTACCATAGTAACCTGTATATAGCAACTAATAGGATCCTATGGATCAAGAACATGTTTAAGCAATTCAGTCTCTTCCCACTTACTCTTTTTATGCTCTATATAGTTGGTTCAATCTACGTAACAAATTCTATAATAAAAAATTATAAATTTATTATTATTATTATTATTATTATTATTATTATTATTATTATTATTATTATTATTA
>NGKJ01000005.1:18316-82585 GCA_002162495.1 Myriosclerotinia curreyana
TATTATTATTATTATTATTATTATTATTATTATTATTATTATTATTATTATTATTATTCTCAATTTTATATAATCATTTTTAAATAATTCCATTAAATATTAAATCAAATTATAATAAAACTTGAATAAAAATTAAATGAATAAAAAATTACTTTAGTACTTTATAAAACAAGCGAAAATCAAGAATAAAAATCAAGAATAAAAATCAAGAATAAAAATAAAGAATAAAAATAAAAAGTAAAAATAAATTCAAAATTCAAAATTCAAATCTCCATTTAAATTCATTCACCGCGCTTCACAAACAACTTTAACCCATCTACTCTACCTCGGAGTCATCTAGGTACCTACCCGCTTACCCACCTACTAAATATTCCCTACTTACGTACCTATCTATCCCCAGGCTCGCAAGCGGTTAACCTCAAACCCATCCAACCTCAAACCATCCAACTCCAAACTCCAATACCCATCCATAACCGCCGAGGATATCATTATTCATTATAACCGCCGAGGATATTCATCATTATCATTATCATTATCATCATCATATTGTTGGTCACACACACACATACTGTAACTTACATACAACCCCCACCCATCTCGAGTTGTGAAGAAAAAGAAAGAAAAAAAGTCATCATTTTGATTCTTCCTTCCTTCCTTCCTTCCTCCTTCTTCCATCTTCCTTCTTCACATCGTGTAATGCATTTACTTATATTCAAAGGCCTCGCTGATTTTTAGCAGAGAGAGATATCTTCACTTCCCTATGCTATGGCTCTGCCCTATACTATGACTTTTCCCTATGCTATGACTTTTCCCTACCTATGCTTTGACTATTCATCTTTCCTCCCCTCCTAACCCAAAAACCATTCTCTGGTATCTCTTTCTCTCAAAAGTTAAACCTCTTTAATTCATTCCCTTTAATTCATTCCCTATGTACCCCTCCCTCTACTTTTCATCTCATCAAATTTTCCTATCCACCCCATCCATGCAAAGCATAAATACAAGAAAGACCCAAATTTTCACGACCGATGTATGGTAATCCGTCTCCAACGCTCCAGATATCACTCATCCGTCTGAGTTCATATCTAACATATGCACGTGAAACAAAACTAAAAAAAAAAAGGGACAATAAAGCAATGTGTAATCATCTCCGAATGTTGCACAAGGTTCAAAATCAAGGTAACGCCAGATCGCTATGCATCCAAAGCCTAGGCGAAAATCATATGGTAGAGGAAAATTGCCAGCCAGTTTAGAAGATTGATTGTGTGATTGAAAGTAAACAATGGCCTGTCGTTATCGAAGAACTATTGATCGTCTACTACTATTAAGAGTGTGAGCGGAATCTTCAACACAAGCATAAAGAATTACTTACCACCAACAGTAGTTACAGTATCCGGAACTGGATCTTCATGCTTCGCAACACTCCCCTTACCACGCCAAGTACTGACAGCAGGGATTTGTGCATCGTAACGGACTTCTTGGGTATCATAAGCACGCGGGGTGAGCTTAATGAGGGTGTGAAGTGGAACGGCCATCCATGGCGATTCATCTTGAGGCTTCTTCATGAAGTAAGCATAGATACAACTAGATATAATTAGCGGGTTATAGGTATATACAATAGATCAATGAAGCTTACCGAAGAACAGCTTGATGGGTAACAATCAAAATATCCTCTGATCGCTCCAATTCCATGATAATGGGTTCTAGACGAATGACAACATCACGGTAGGATTCTCCACCACGATATCGGTAGTTGTATTTATCTTCATCACGGGCCTCGAAATCATCTGGATATCGCTCCTTGATATCTTGATATGTAAGACCATCACAAACACCCGAGTTGAGTTCATCGAGAGCTTTCCATTGAAGCTGATTATAATGATTTGGGAGGTGACGAGCTGTTGCAATTGTGCGACGAAGGGTTGATGTCCAGACAGTTAAAGGACGATCATCCTATATAAATTAGTCATAAGATTCGATTGGATCTCGATGGGAAAGGACATACTCCTACTGATTCGCGAACCAGTGCAGGTAATTTCTTGGCATACATCTGTCCACGAGGGGATAACTCGGCATCACCACCAATCTGCCCTTCAAGGTTGTACATAGACTCTCCATGCTATATAAAGTTAGCAATTGTGAATGCCGTGTATCCAATGGTTTCTTACTCGTGACAACCAAATAGATCTAGGCTTAATATGTAAATTCATCAGGTAATAAACCACGCGACTCTGCAAATAATCCTGAATTCTGTTGATAATGACTTGCTTTCCAACATTCATGATCTTTAGGTAGGTAAGGTCGCTCTCATCATCGTCAATTGTCTCATAGACCTTCTCGTAGTTTTTGATCCTATTCCTAAAATCTAGCGCGGCCTTCTCCGGGTCCGAACCAGCGTAATCGGGGGATGTAGTCTTTACTTCGAGAATATTGGACATGATCAAATCCTCATCGTCACATTTCGATTCGACAAAAAGGGTCTCGATACCCTCGGCATCACAACGGTTTTTGATCCATCTACGGCGCTCTTTTGTGCTATTCGTAGCATCAAGAATAGCTACGATTCCTTGCTTATTCTTGAACCAATTGACCATATCATTAACGGCAGCTTCAGCAGCAGCTCTGCGCATACGTTCACCCTCGGTATTGGTTGTATCGAAGAAATCGGCAGTCGGGTTAGGCGTTGCGTTTCGACGATAATTACCGACATTAAAGACCTGAGCATCGATCGAAAGCCATTTGAGATAACGTTGAGCTGTAAGGTAGAAAATTCTTAGATGTGCATTTAGTTGAATCGATTGATATTTCTACGTACCCTTTTGCGCAATGAGAGATTTTCCTCTCGCAGGAAGACCAACCATTACCACACAGATCTGAGTATCCTCAACCTGTACGCCGAGGCCGTTAGATTTTGTCTTAAATCGTGTCATTTTTGTAGAGAATTGGTATAATGAAAGAGTTAGAGTAGCTTAGAAAGGGAAGAATTGAGTAAACAAGATGTAGTAGAATGAATGTATTTTAAATGTTAAGTTGTAAAAGAGAGAGAGAGAGGGGGGGAGAGGCAAAGATGATCGCGTGAGGTTGTCAAAGGTCTCTTTTTGGTTTATAATAAGGTAAGGAACGGGTGAGGTCGGAGTGGATATGGATATGGATATGGATAGGGATAGGCTAAGGCTAAGGGTTAAGGGTAAGGCTATTTTGCACAGGGCAGGGAAAATGAAAAATGGAGGGAAGATGAAAATATGAATGAATGAATGAATGAATAATGATATAAAATCAATCAATCGACTTTTGATGATGTTTTCGACTAAAGATAAAAATCAAAGTGAATTAAGAAACATGTAGAGTAAATTGACAGTAATTGACGGCAACTACAGAGTAGGTATAGAGTCACGTAGAGTGTAGAAGGGCAGAGTATACAGAATCCAAAGTACCTACAACATTACAACCCAACAGCTAGCTACGTACCGGTTACTCCCTCCGTATTTCTTTCTAGAAGGAAAGAAGATGGGAAGATGGAGCCCTGTAATAATAGGCTATGGCTTAGGTATGCGGTATGCTTGGGCCCTTTTGAAATCCCTGTCCAGTGTCTTCCGAGAAATTCCTACCACTACTACTACTACTACTTTGAATCTTTTGCATCTTTTTTGATCTTCTTTGATCTTCTTGACACAACATCTGAACGTTCGAACATCAACAGTTCCAGGCGGACGATTTTCAGATCTTAAGCTTAAGGGTTTTTGAAAATGATAATAATCCGCTGGGAAAATATAAATCTATCTAATCTGAGTACGGACGGAGTGCTTAGTACTCAGAACCAACAACATCAATCACATCAACCATATCAACCATACCAGGAAGTACTGATCATTTACTGGTATGGTGATGGAATGGAATGATTAATACTCTTTAAGAACATCTAGAACTGGCTGATGTCACAATGTTGGCTTCATCCACAATGACTTAGTCTTACTCGCTGTTGGTCTCCCAACCCACCTCCCTCAACCCAAAATCAGAATGATCTTTTGAACTTTGGCAAACATCATACAGTACTTTCAATTTGTTTTTTCTTGATTGACAACTGACAACTGACAACTGACAACTGACAACTAACAACTGTCTTTCTTGTCTCATCTCATTGCTACAAAGTTGTATCAAAACTTCAAGCTTCCCAACTACAACTTATACAAGAGCCCGAAGAATAACCACCATACCAGGAAAAAAAAAAGGTCTCTTGCTGCAAGTTACTTCAAATGCAGCAAGTGTGACTGGTTCTGGCTGGTTCATTTTTGCTAGCTTCTCCTCACTCACTGCTGATCTTTCCACTTTGATCTTTTCAATCTAAATATTATCACGTGGATGAGATCTTAGATTTGATTGTTGCATCTTCCCTTGTCATCACTTGTGTTCGGGGAGGAAGTGGCCAAACTTTGACTTTGATGGATCAATCACTTCAATCCTTGATATCAAATTCATCAAATTTATCAATAATTCAAACATATGAAACAGAAATCTTTGAAAGAATTATATTCAACATACATTCCCAATAGAGTACATATCTCCTTTTCTCCTCAACGAACCTCCAGCTGCAACTCCATACATATTCAATTTGATTAGATGTTTGCTTGGACCTTAGATGGACGCGTTTGGATATCTTTGATGTTTTTGATAATCTTTGGTGGTTTAATAGTTGTAATATAAGATGAGGAGAGTCAATAAAACAAAATTGTAAGTCTGGAAATGGACTAAGGAGCTGTACTGAGGAGCTGAACTGAGGAAACAAGTTGTCATACAGTTGTACAGTCCAGTCACTTAGAGAGAAGAGAAGTAGATACTTTATAATAATAGAATTGAATTATTCCTTTTTATGGGTGGTTTCTTTTTTCAATCAAATTTTGTATAGTCGAACAACCAGAGGAGGCAATCATTATTTATTTGCTTTGTTATTGTTATTGTTATTGTTATTCTCTTCCTTATTCCTTATTCTTCATTCTTTATTCTCTTATCCCTTATCGTAATCTTGATTCAATATTACAACTCGGACGTCCGTTATCAAACATATAAAAGCGGCAACTTGTCTTTAACAAATCAAGTGTGGTTGTGTAACTAGACTTGTTGGCAGTATTATCTACTTGAGTACTTTTGATTTGTTACCATACTCATTAATATCTAATATCAGTGAAAAGAAGATAATCAATATCAATCAGTAACTGGTTCTCTCCCTCCTTGTACAGTCTAGGACTCAACAATATGCATTAAAACAAGTTGTCTACATCAACAAACATCCATAGTTTCAACCTAATATCTTCCTAAATACAAAAACCCTTTTTACCTATATCAACTTCAATATTCTCTCTACACCTTGTGGTTCTAATGCGGGACGGATAGTGTCATCAATCTCAGGTGAATTTTTCCCCTGGGTTCTTGAAATTACTACGCGTTTACAGTGGAGTAATAGCAAATGATTGTAGCAGATGCATTAGTTACAGAGTAGCAAAAATAGCCCTGGACTAAGAAAGGTAAAGGTAACGATTCATTATGGATGGAAAGCATAGAAAAGTGCGTATCATTATGCTAATACTTGTCCCGATGATATATAAACGAGGTTGAGCAGAGGTAGGTGATGGGTAGATATGATTTTGATATTGATTAGAGATATCCCGAGAAGTATTTAAAAGTGCACATATGAGTAAAATCGGAAAACCATCTCGGTCGGCATACATACCTAATTTATACGGAAATCGATACTTCTCAAATAATCATTACAAAGAGGCAGTCTAGTATATTAAAGAGGTAAAGAGATTTCTCGTGAAATTTACTTTGAATTATTGAAAAATAGGAGGTATAATTATTGGCCAGACTTTACATTCATACAAAAGCAATTACAGTCAGTGGCTCGAATTGAGCCGAAGAACCGGTGCATATGCTGCTAGATTTCGAAAGAATTTCGCGGGAAATATAGTAGTGTCAATGATACCGGATCTCTCAACTCAGCTAGTAACCCTATAATTAACTCAAAACTTAGACCTCACCAGCAAGTACTACAATTAGCGATAGAATTCAGCGAATCGTATATCACAAGTCTTCGCCAATTGCAATAATAACCTAGCGGTATAAATCCCGTTCCCCCTTTCCAATGTTCGAGCAGCCATAGGCTAAAATTCGGGAACATCTCATCCCATCATATCCCAACTCCCCCCTCGGCCCGAACATCTAGCCCCTTTCATCACGCGAAATCCCATTTCGATCAGATACAATAGATAGTCTAGTAAGCTCTAGCTAGTCTAGATCATACGCCAAGTGGGCCATTCATAGTACGTCATTATTCTCCCAGTTTCCCGTTCACTTGAATGTAGAAATGGGAATGCAAGTTGCAGGTGTGCCATTCAAGATCTCTATCTTTATTATATACAATTCAAAGGAGTATATGATAAATCTTTCTTATATCTGGGTTAATTTGGTCGGTTTAAAGACTTTAGATGTTTGGAATTTAGAAAGGATTTAAGAAGAGATTAAAAAAAAGAAGTCAGGGAGGAAATAATGTCGGCCAATGAAAACAAAAGAGTAGGAGCCGGAGAGGTGGAAAAGGCTCATCATATTTCTACTCTTACGAATACTGGATGTAAGACATATCTTCCCCGTCCCTCCTCCCTCCTCCCCACTTGCCCCATCTCCCTCTCCACCCTTCTCTCACATCCCCAATCCTTCTCCAACCTCCAACTTCCACGCAACATTAACACGTTACTACACCCCGCCTAGGGTCCAAACCCTCATACACCCTCCCCACCCCCTCCCTTCAATTCCTCTTCCATCTCGAGTGCGACATGGAAGAATTCCATCCCATCGGTGATGGAGGCCACGGTAATCGGGCCACGGTAATTTTCAAAGGTTCGTCTTTCCATCTCCATCTACATCTCCTCCCCCAAACTCCAACACAAAAGCCACATAAAACCCCCCACTAACCATACCCAAGGCGGACGATTCGAAGGCCCTCACCTCCGCGGTACCATCCTCCCCGGGGGTGGCGACTGGGAAACCATCCAAAACACCCCCTCTCCCACCTCGCCAAATAAAGAAACCCAAACCGCCCACCTCAACACCCGCTACAACCTTCTAACCCACGATAACCACTGCATCTACCTACAAACCACCGGTGTCCGCACAGGGCCTCGAGAAATACTTGAGGGATTGGGAGAGGAAGATAAACATGGAGCGCATGAATATAAGATGCGGTTGAATATGACGTTTGAGTGTGATGCGATGGGGAAGTATGGGTGGTTGAATGGGGTTGTGGGGGTGGCGAGTAGTGGGAGGAATGGGGGGAGGGTTATTTATGATGCTTTTGAGGTTTTGTAGGGAGGATGAGGGGGTAGTGATGTCTGGGTGTTTTGGAGATGAGGAGATGGATGATCCCATCAACTAAATTGCGAGGGTGTTAAGTTTTGATACAGGTACTTAGGGTGAAGATCAGATTCGAAAGCTCAAGACACTTGTTTCGCAATTCATTTCTTAGAAAAAAATATACTCCAAAAAACACAGGGTATAAAACAAACCCAGAATCTTCCGGAGCTCCTGTCTATTTCACTCAATTGCACGACTGTACCCCAAACATGCCATAACTCCCATAACACAAAACAACCGAGTTCAATACGACCAAAAAAAACTCAACTCATCCCCGATGCCGAAGTACGGATAGAAGTAGAAGACGGTTCAGAATTCGATATATTCGTTGACGTAGAGGATTCTTCTGTATCCATCACTTCCAAATGTTCCGCACTTTCTCTATCTCCTTCTCCTTCTTTACCTTTTCCATTGCCATTGGGATTCGTGTCGTTTGTGGGGGTATCTGCATTTGTGTTCGCATGCGGCATATGCGTATCGAAATCAACCCGAGCCCTTTCAGCACTCCTGTTGAACCTCCCGCCTTCTTCCTGGTGCCATTCTCCCCCCTCATCCCCGCTCCAATCACTTTCCCCTTCCCCCTCACTCCACTCCTCACTCCCACTCTCCCCATCAGCCAACCTCAAAACCTCCCCCACGACCAAAAAATCCCTCTCCAACACCTCCGCCCAATTCTGTACATTCCCCAATTCCTTCACCTTCCTCTGGCCCTCCCTAACAACCTTCTCCAGTTTATCCCCCTCTTTCCCCAGCTTCCCTATCTCTTTCTTCAGCTCATTTTCCTGTTTTGTTAAAGCAGAACAATTCTGATGTAAATTTTGAGCTCGAAGTTTGAGCGCATGTTCATGGGGCGTGAAGATGTTTTGAATGGAGGCATTGAGGGCGGTGCGCGCTTCGGCTATTTGGCGCGTGGTTTCTGGGGAGGGAGGAAGAGGTGCGAGGTGTGAGGAGGTGGAGGGGTTACTTAGGTTGTGAGAGTTGGTTGATGTGGAAGCGGAAGCGGAAGCGGAAGCTGAGCGGGAGTGAGAGCGAGAGTGGGAATGGGGGGAAGTAGAAGAGGGGCCAGGGGTACCAGGCGGAAGTGGTGCAAGTGACGAGGTAGGCATTATAATTTGAGAAGTTGATACTTATAAATGTTGTTGAATTGAGTTGCGATTGAGAACGTGATGTCGGGCGAGAAAGATAGGCGGTGTATTGTAGAAAGTCGAGATTATACACTTGTGTGTTATTCATTAGATGTTTTAAGGGACGAAAATAATAGAATATTAGATAGCAGTTTGCATATGTGAAGAAGAGAAATGAAGTGTATTTATATAGGTGGGTGAAGGAGGAAATCAAAAGTTAAGTAGGTACAGAACCATCACGAGGTTGATAAGAATGCGGGGTGAGAGGCAAGGGTTAGTTATACAAGGGGTCTTATAGCCAAGTCAGGTCCAGATCAATCAATATATTTCCCCAGATTTCAATTCCCAGCGGGAGATTAACTTGAACATCATTGGTATTCAGACGAATAGATATTCAGAATCCAGTGGACACAAGGCAAGAACAATAAACATCAGATTCACACAAAATCAAACACTCATGTTCATTACTCATAAATATACCAAAAAATGGCAAAAGGGAGTATTCTTATTTGCTTTTGAATTCATCATAGCCTATTGAAGAGAACCATTTTTCGCATGGTTCCATATAATAACCTCCATGCCATGAATCCCAATGAAATACAACCCATCCCAAATCCCATAGAAGATGATTTACTTTCTCAATTGGCGTTGGTAGAAAGCCAACTCCTCACCCTCCAAAATGTAACCATCAACACGTCCACTTTGTCCAGGTCTGGATGCAACTACAGCGTAGAGACGACCAGCCTCGAATTGTTTCTCCAAAGCAGGGTCAACCTTTCCTGCGGCAGCGAATCTTTCGTGGTGCTTCTTCTCGATGGACTTGCTCTTCTTGGTGTCTGGTTCCTCAACTGCTTGTCCGGCCTTTTGTTGACGTCTGCGGCCCAAGTTTTGACCGTAGTGTGCCTCATACCATTGTCTGAATGGGGCAGCATCGACTTGAACAACGGCGGATCTGGTGAGGGTGTTGGTTCGGACCAACTCGTTGTTGGAAGGATGGAAAGCGACAACGATCACACGGACCTTGCGGGCAATACCCTCAGAGGCCCATGAGAAGTTACCGGCTTCGAGGCGGAGGGCACGGAATTTGCGGTTACCACCACGGGTACGGACAAGATGGATTCTCTTGGTTCCAATACGGGTACCTGCTTCTTGTCTTCCGGCTTCGAAAGCGCGCTTCTTCCCTGTAAAAGTCTTAGTTTTCAGGTTGGAACATATATCAATTAAGATATATGGGCTATCTACTACGCACGGTAATGGGCTCGCTTGGCGCCAGAGGCGGAGCGTTTATGTCTGCTATCACGGCTGATACCCATGTTTGCTAATTCTGTGGTATGAAAATCATTAGCCAAATTTGAGCCAAAGTAAAAATGAAATTGATGCTGGTGCAAGCATCTAATGACTTCTTATCAGAGAATTGAATGCGCGACCAGTTGTACGACGGCTAAATTGCCTGAGAAGATGTGCGAAGCAAGTATTGATATGGTGTGCAGTCGATCGAAGAAGATTTTGAAGTCCATCTCAAATTATCCACTGCGCAACTATTCCCAATCCTTATTCTTGACAGCTCTTTCCAACCGCATATTCTGGTTTCGATTCCGTTCTCGATACTCGATCGTAGTGCTGATAGAATTGATATTGTGGTAGTACTGACCTGATGGTTCGGAATTAGAAAAATCGTTGTCGTCGAAGAATTTGTCGTGAGAGTTTGAGGATCTTTCAAACCAAAAAGTTTTGGCAAAATGAAAAGCAGTGCGAGAAACTAGTGTAGACGCTAAAGAATAAGCGAAAGTTTTGCTTTGGTTAATTATGATCACGTGTTGACGTAACTTGGAATGACGCGATATCATTGGTTGATCAACAGAAGATTAATCATAAAAAATATATACATTTCAACTTTTCTTTACTCAACTTAGAACTTAACAAACATAAATATCATAATAAATATTAAAGGAATTACAGCGATATATACATATTATAATATATATATATGCAATTCTCGCCTGTTAAAATTCATTCCGTTATTACCGCTAAAAACTTCGGTTGATATTTCGAGTCCTTTCAATGTACCGAAATAATTCAAACTGTATAATAAAAGTACTTCATACTTCAATTCGCTGCGAAGATATTCAATATTTATGTTTATTGAGTAAGCAAGTCTATACATTGGGTTGTTTGATTTCAATTCAGTGATTGGATATGGTTGGTTAATATAGCACTGGTAAAACGAAGCTTTGGAACGATGCAGTCATGAAGCAAACATACAAACGAACTTTTTGTTTCTTTCTCATCAATTTCTTTTTCATACAAGTTTGGTTTTCCCATCAACTCAATTTTGCCCATAAACTCTCAAAGTTGATTCCATTCCAAAATGGCCGAAGTCTACAAGTTACCTGGACATCAAGTCGATGTTAATCTTCGAGTTTTCGATCATGAGATTCAGTGCCATTCGTTGATATTGAAACTCTGCTCATCTTACTTCAGAAGGTTCCTCGACTCAGCAGACAAGGCACCTGCTCCAGCTAATGCGAATTTCAAATACGAATATGTCACCATTCATGATACTCCTGATGATGTGCCAAGCCTTGAAGTGGCATCGAAGGTCAGTTACTCTCAATTGTGCTTATTTGCAGACTGGGTGGATGGCTGGTCGATAGTCCAAACTTCAGTCCAACATAAAGTGTTTATGATTCATGAAGTCATTGAGGATATTCAAGTTATCTGAATCATGTAATCCACTGAAAACGATAGATCAATATGAATCAACCAAATATATTCAAAAGGCTCACGGCTTCTCGAACATCGAAAAGTCTCAAATCGGACTGCAGTATTGACAGAATAGATTTCATATTTTCTTCCAATTTATGTAGATCGCGACTAACAAAACTGCGAACAGGTTGAGGCCAGGGGTGATAAGCCTACCGAGACCGGACCCGACCATTTGTACCTCGCCGTCAAACATATGATCGATTGTATGTACCGCAAATCCTTCGTCCTTACTGACGTCCTCCACATCAACACTATTGTCAAAGTTGCAGACTTCTATGGTGCCCTGCCAGCCGTATCGAAAACCTTGGACGCAGTATTACTTAGAAGCCCACTGGCCATTGCAGGAATTCCCGATGATCCCACGACGCTCCTAAAGAGTGCTTATCAATTACGAAACGAAGTTTTCTACAGAGAATGCATGGTACACGTTGTTGGACGGCTAGAGACTAAAAATGATACATCAGCACTCGATGAAGAGCTTCAACCGTGGGTTATGATTGCCTATGCAGATGTTTGTGACAAACTCAATAGAGCAAATCAGAATATCTTGATAGCCGCTGGAAGACAGGTTGGAAATTCCAATAATAGATACATGATGACGAGAATTGAGACTCTGTCCGTGCATTTTACATCACTTGCTTTGTATTATCGCGAACTCTACGGAGACATAAATTTTAGTCGTCATTTAGAGGAAGTAATGCGCAGCAATTTGGTCCTCGATCGCTCAAACCTTGGGGCAGGTCAGGGCCGATTCAAAAAGCACTTTCTTTGCGCAGAAGTCAAAGATTCGGAGCTCCCATGGTCCCAGGAGGAAGACTGGTAGGGCCTTTGAGTGTATTAGCTGGGCTGGGACATTGAGCGTGAGCTTTGGGACGAGGACCTTTTACCGCGCCTCGCAGAATTAGGGGACAATTTCAATTTCTGGCAATTAAAGAAAGGACTTTTGAAGACTTTTGAAATTTAAGGATCATATGAGACATGCAAAGCTCATCGAGACTTGCACCAAAAAAAAATCAATCGGTAAGTCAATTTCACCCGTTTATCCAGTACTTAATTCGTGAGTAGTTCTACAACGAAAAATCCTTGGTTCCTTGAATCGGTTTCAATCACTTATTCCATTTTATACATCGAGTTCATTTAGGACATTGGTAATTCAGATTTTTATACACTCGAATTGTGCCAGTGCATATGGCTTACACACTTAACACATAACCCTAGTTCTCTTCTCTGACTCTTTCTATGCAGGACTTGACAAACGACGGCTCATTATTCGAACGTTGCAACGATAGGACGAATGCTATATCTGGGCTGGGTATTGATCATATTGTGGGGCTGTATTGAGAGGGCGCTGCAGAAACAAAAAAGCTACTCTAGTAAAATCTCAAACATATTTCCTTGCGAATTGAAGCCTTTCTTCCAAAATTCGCGACCCTAATTTGCAACAATCTTCACAAGTTCCATAGGCGTCTCTACCAACTCTCCATCAATCTTAATTACCTCCTCACTCTTAGTCTCCTCCCACAAACTCAACCCCCCCAAGCACTCCCAATCGCAATAAAACCCTCCTCCCCCCAACTTCAACGCCGGCCTCGTCTCCACAACCCTCAATTCCATCACCTTTAATATCTAACTCAAACTCTCACTCTCCAACTGTCCCCCTTGAACCCCATACGTAACTATCATAAACAGCTTTCCAATCAGTTTCATTTTGAAATTTGAATACCACCCGGGAGACCATAGCTAAATTCGGCGTGGACAAAGATGTAGGCGTCATATTTAGAGATTTCGATAGACCCAGCTCTGTGTGGGCGTGTATAAAGGAAGCTTGATGCGGAACGGCGGGTTGGTATGGAAAAATGAAACGAATGAGTGTTTTCTATGTCTGAATTCTATATCTGACAACTAACAATCCTCGAGAAGAAGTACCTCCCATATCTATACAATTCCCCTCGTACATCCTCACCATCATTCACCTAACCCTCTCCGCCTTGACCACAAGCCTTTCCCCCACTCCACCGTCACGACATCAGATAATTAGTAAAATTCACAGATTAACTTAACAACATAAAAAATTGATTCTTGCCACGAGTTTTCCATTCTTCTTCGCATAATATTGTTCCTATTGACTCTTGTATGTAGGGCTTTAAAGTAGGAGTTATTGGGGTTACGTGATGTAGATGCTGTTTTTTGATAGTGTCACGGTGAACTATGGGTATGCATGGAGTTCCAGCGATGTTGCGGTAGATCTTGATTTCTCCAAATTTCTTCAAATATTGGGGACACATGGTGTGCTGTTTAATCAGTATATTGGTATTTAGTAGAAGTTCTCATTTGTTACTTCTTTTAGACGTAGTGAAGGACATAGAGAAGAAGGGGGGCAAAACATGATCATCTTATGAGTATTCTAACATGGATCCTATCCTTTGGAGATAATGTTCCTCTTCTACCAAAGATACAAGTCGGTACAGCTAATAACTCCAAATACCTCGTGATCGCCTAATTTCAGTACTCCTTGTCCACTGACAGTGACAGAAGCTCTTCTGAAATTTTTTAGGGAAAGTTAGTGCAGTATCAAAGTTAGAAGATCATACTACACGGAGATTTTTTCTTATAGTCTTATACTTCGACGTGTAGAAGACCAGCAGTTGTCCATTCGAACCCATGCGCATTTCGCAGTAGCTCAATGAGCAAGAAAATATTAAAGACCTAGAAGCCGCACTAGTAGCTGGGGTTCGAAACAACAGTATAAGCCACAGTCATCTCTAGAATAAGACAAACACGACAGCAGTATCAAACTCGACGCGCCTTGTCTGCTTATCTTTGCAGTGATGCTAATCATCAAGCCTAACCGAGAAGTAGCGCTAATTTTGTCACGGCTTTCCATGAGCTTTGTCCCTCGTGTTACGTAAATGAGAATTTCGGCTTCAATACGAGATCAGATAGTCTGACTACATGCTGAAGTAGTGAGATATTGGTTGTTTTATCGCGCTTCGTACATAAGATACATTCCGTCCCCTTTGAGGTGCCCGATAGTATTCAGATTGAGCATTGTTGGTGATGTCGGTAACACGAAGGTAGCAGATCATAGTCAGAGAGTTGTTGGTCCAAGATCAGGTGTAATTGTGATGTTTGTTTGCAACTTCATTTTCACAAAATTCTTTGTGCAACCATCACGATATCAAAATCTAACACTTGATGCACCTGCTGCCTGCCATCAGGATTCAGACAGACATTGCATCTTTTGAGGACATGCACGGCAACGGAAATTAAGTGCAATGAAACACAGACCGGCTGATTCAATACTACGCCGTAGGGAACTTGGAAGGAGGAACAGGAGAAGTGGAAAATAGGATGAGGAAGAGATGGGTAAGGTAAAATGAAGTTTGCCGCTCAAGTCCGAAAAGAGATCGCTCAGGCCCAAAGAGAAAGTGGATATCATAAATTACCGTATGCAAGGAGTGATTTCGGAAGACAGTCCGTAGGAAAACACTTGTCTCCACAGGAAAATACTTGTTAGTACCTTGAAGAAATAATTCCCCTCACGGATACATCCTCAACCGAGCCCGGATGCACTGTCCGACTCATCCGAAAGCTATTGCAAGTGGGGAAATAACGGTGTGGCCATGGCATTAACGCAATTTTAGAAATTTAAATGGCTGAATCTCTTAATTGAGTTAACTCATACATCACATGTTGTAGGGGTGAACCGAACTACCGGGTCCGCGTTGATTGGTCAAAGACTGAGGACCCCACTATATATATTTATATCTCTTAATTTCGCCGGCGGTACGAGTAAGAAAGCTTGTCACATGAAACGACATGTTGGTATTTTAGTCCTTCCGTTGAAATCTATTGCAGATTGGAGCTGAAAAACCACTGTATACATTCTCCACTTGAAAAGAAACCATCCATTCAAATCATATCACTCGGATAGTTAAAGAAGAATCTGCGGCGTAAACTTCTGCATCCATGCCTGCGTTTATCCATCACGGTTCAGGTATCGGTATACTGCAAATTTAGTTATCCGTGGTCGAAAACCTTCCTTTCTTTTCCAGTGTTGGATAGGGGCCAAGTGATAGTCTTACCAATTCTCTCAAAATCTGCTCAATTTATACTACCTTGTGAGTTGGGCATATTGTCGCGATGGTCATATTTCATGGCGGCTGATGATTGTGTATATTCACTGTCCTTTTAGTATCCATTGGACTAGGGCCTCTAACCATGCGCATCTAAGCGCTTAATGGTAAGCTTGATTGTGTAGGCAGTCATGGACTCATGGGAGGTGCATGTTGTAGTCTGCGGCGTGTGTATGCATAGCATGCCAATCAGAACCCAGTCCACAGTGGAGTTAAATCTATATGTGATACCAATGTTGAAAGTGTAGATCAGGCCAAAACGGCCGAATTGGATGTTTCAGTTTGTTGTCCAGCCTCTTGGAAAACAAGAAAATTCAAATTTCCGAAAATCTTGTAATAAAATTTGTTCAACAACGATCTGTTCCATCGAGGCCTAAGTTGGCATACACATGGTATGTCATAGAGCCTATTTGCATATAAAAAAGCGAGGCATCTGGCGGCAGTGTGGATATAACTACGTGCGGGGCCGTTGTCCCGTGAATCCTACAAAATACCATGTATGTGCACTGTGCACTAAAGAAACGCCGCTCGTAAGCTGACATGTAAGGATCGCCGTAGAAGACGGGAGTTCTATTCCATGTCCATACTCTATCGATTCCAATTCTAGTGACTTTAGAATCTGACTGTACCAAGCATACATTCCTCTAACCCCAGAATTCTATGGTATGCAGAAATGATCTTGCCTCTATGAACAACAAAATCCAACGCGGAGGAACAAGTCTCCGACCAAAGCGGCGCTCATAACCTTGAGGATGCAGATTATATATCGCTTTGTCTTCCCTCAATTAAAACCAGTCCATACCCTGCAACTTACTAGACCCTTCATAGTATAGAGTGGGGTGAGACAAACGCAGTATTGTTGGTTGGATCGAAGATGTCATGCTGGCAACCCCTTCTTGCTGTTTCATTAAGACAAGAGATTAACATGTGAGTTCAATAAAGAGTGTATGTCGCCGGGATTTCTCGCAAACGCCGAAGCGGTGGAAGCCTGCCACTATGTGTTGAAATCGAAGTGAAATGGGCAATGCGGGTTTACAGTTCTTCTGGAACGATCATCGGAGTTAATTATATTGATATTAGAGATATATACGCGCTGTATACGGCGTCATAATCTCGGAAGAGAGAAAGATCAATCAAAGATTATGGTGAGAAGTGTTGGAAGATGTTATCCGGTTTAGAGTTGAGCGAAACAACTCATCTGCAACTTCTCCATAGTGAAGTATGTCTTTAATGGTTCTGTAACCGCCAGGTGCGTTCTCGTCATTCTGCCTGCAAGTAATTTGAATTTCTTTATTCCGTCGATCGACCTCGAAAGACTCCCCATAAGATCTTGCATGCTCAAGAATATTTCCTGATTCATCCATCCCTGGCTGTTCAAGTACCATCTTCCAGATAACGATCCTTGCAACCACACGACTATCCCATGCGCCCTCTCGTCGACGAGAAGAAAGAAGTAATCTTAGTGCTTCACTGCGTAAAGCCAGTGAATTCCGACAGTTCATTGCAACGTCAAATAGTGGTAGTGTAGTGCGAATATCAAAACTAAACGATGCGTTGCCTGTGAATTTATTTAGCATATCATCATTTATTGTTCGAAGGAATCTCAAATACTTCTGGATAAAGATGTTTCGTAGTATATTATATCTCGCGTGTAAGAAACGATATACCGAAATTGTTCGAGGAGATCGTCTGTGATGGACTGCGGTTCGTTGAGACTTGTGGAGAGCTTGATGATACCGATCACCACTTGAAACCTCATTGCTTTAGTTTTTAGCATCGGATGGCCAGGAATACCAGTTTTGCCATCAGACATGCACGCTGATCGACAGAAGGCAGCATCCCACCGTCTTAATTGTGCTATATAATAATCTCTCAGCTTAATCGCGGAGCGGGGAATTTTAGCTTTTGGTGTGAATCTATATTTAAATATCTCTATGTAGAGGTTTTTGGCCCTTGAGGTGAGTATCGCTCGAGTTTTGACTGCTTCCTCGATGCTGTAGAAACACTCCGGTATGTAAATCTGCTCTTTTCCAAATATAACTTGGCGATACGAGAATTCTGATTCGAAGCCCATGGCGGTGTAATTGATACTATCAAGGCTCATTAGGATACCAACGAATCTGCCATCAAGAAGCTTCGAGGTCTCTTTCGTAAGCAAAGATCGGGCGCATTGCATATGAGAAATTGCTAGATTTCGATTGCCGTAGAAACAATCAAAGTAGGCTAATATTATGGAAGAAATAAAAAGTGTTCTTGAACGTTCCGCCGTACATTTGGTGGTTGCTATAAAGTTTCTTGTTGACTGCAATGTTTTGCCGTATTGTTTCAAGGCGAATTGTTCATGAATCTGTTGTGAGTTTGTAGTGTCCATCTGAAAACTTCGCCCAAGAGCAGAAATGGCGACAAGTCCATGACGGATACTTGGTGAAGTAAAACTTGCCTGGAGAACGACTTCTGTCCAAAAGAATGCCTCGATTGATCTAGCTGTACGGCGTGTTGCATCCAAGAGCATGCCATATGGATCAGCGGATGTTGCAGATGCAAAGTCTTGAAAATATAGCTGCTCTTGTTCGCTAAGATTTAGATAGGAAGGCTCATGGTATGGTAGAGTTGGTGGTGCCGGACGTATAGGAACTAAGTCTTGCCGAATAACTTCTTTTTTCTTCGTTGATGGTGGCGATTGAGTAGTATAACCACGACATCGAATTCCAGAATTAGAACATCGAAAACAAGCTGGTTTCCCTTCATCGCATTTAAGTCTCCGAAATCTGAGGTACATCAAGTTAACATTGATGCTCAGGATAGGATATTGATAAAGCATACTTGCAAGTTACACAACCCGATCTAACTTTAGGTTTCGAAGCTCTTTTTCTCACATAATCGGACATTTCGGTCATTAATAATGGGAACAACGTCAAACAAACATTAACGATGAAATTACAAATCTTGAAAACCATGCGAGGAGTGACAGGTAATATTTAAGGTTCTGCTAATGTACCGGCAATCATCCTGAGATTCGCGCCTAAGATTGCTAGTTGGCCGTTGGCGGCTGGACATGGGAATGAGGCATCTTCAGGGATCGTAACAAGACAGGGAAAGAGTGCGGGAAGGGATGTTCTACTGTCTCTAGGGTAGAGTCAAAAGCGGTATACTGCATATCAGAGAATGGTGAGACTTGTATCAGGGGAAGGGACTAATCGCACAGTTGACGAATGAGAAGATAAGCTCCAATTCGCGGGTCCAGAGAGCTCACATCCCCTCATGCTGCGTATACCCTTGACTTTGCTATGGAGAAAGCTCTATCCATTTCTCATTTAATAGCGCTTGCTTATATGAACCTAATGTAGTAAACATAGTAATTGATGATCGAAAAATAACGAGGGAAACAAGTAAATAAAAAATAAATCCCATGTGATTGACTATACCCCAAGGGGGACGAACGGATGTACAAACCAATGTTGGTCTTTCAAATATCCTTGTCTCATGAGGCACTTATGAGGCCCCCATGCCAATCACTCTTCTGCAAAAAAAAACGGGGATTTGAAGAGTTGTTGTATAACCCCAAGAGCTTTTATGTACAACCTTACACCAACTGGCTGTTCTGCTGATGAGCCATGCCAGTTTGTGAGGGCTATTCAGCTATTTGTGTAGTTTCAGGTCAAACTTTTTGGTAGGTATGTATGAACTTTGAAGATAATGGATGATTTGGCTAACATGAAAGGCGTGCCAGCATGTAAATGTGTCTATTCAAAGGTTATTCAATGTAATAACGAGGATTCCATGACTGATGAATGGCTGAGGGTTCATTCCGACATCGTGACAATTAACCTTGAAGCACACAGCCGCTCAAGGCATTCAGGATTTTGAGTGTTTGTGTATTTTGGGATGAGGCTTTTGATTCTGGGAACAAAAACCAACTGTTGGGAAGTTTCGGCTGACCCCGGTTTGATATCGAAAATTCTAAAACCGAAGTCTAACCGGAACGGAACGGCATAACCCTTTATCCGATAAATCTTCTTTGTTCATTTTGTAATCCCCACCATCATCACATTATGATTAACCCTTATACAATCAAACTTTTAACAAGAACAATTTGCGTTTCAGAGATTACCAGAGACGGAAGAAATAATGACTGAAAATATTTACGACGAAATCGAAATCGAGGACATGACTTATGATCCAGTCTTACAAATATATCATTATCCATGTCCATGTGGCGATCGATTTGAAATAGGAATCGCAGATTTGAGAGATGGAGAAGATATTGGAGTGTGCCCAAGTTGTAGTTTGATGATCAAAGTTATCTTTGAGGTGGTGAGTTTTGTTCTCCTTCAGAAGGGAAAGTGATCGATGCCGAGGCATGTTGTTATGATCGTATGGACGTAAAACGACTTCTTTAAATTATGTGCTAATATTTTCGCGACCCAGGATGATTTGCCAAAGCCGGAAGGAGATCAAGGCGGTACTAATAAGGTGACGGTTGCGACTTGAATAGAGGGGCGATTCGAGGCTGCTTCATGATATGCATTTGAGACGAGTATGATTAAACCGATTAGTTTTGGGGATTTGGTCAAAAGAAAATGACTGAGGGATATGCGATGATGGTATGGACATAACCCTCAAACATTATTCGCGCCCAATGATGGGCGCCCAAAACATGGTGTCATTCTGCGAAGAAATTCTACCGCAAGAATAGAACAGATGGGGTCACACCGAGGTCACGATGACCGAGAAGCAAATGGATCCAAGTCTCTAGGAGAAACTACCAATTGTGTCTATGATGAACAAATACTTGGAAAGCCAGACTATATCCATTATCGTCAGATGATGATTATAAATACCACAAAAAGCTATTTCAATGTCTCAAAGATTCCCTAAATTGATGTACCTCCTGTCGTGAAAATGCCACTGCTATGAAACGCCATCTTGATGTCCGATTTAGATACCCGCAAGTTGCAAGAAACATTCACCCAATTATCTTTACATTCATCATGAATGTCTCAGGTCATCACTCATCTCCCTGCATCTTAGCGGTATATGAACTTGCTAAGTCGACACCGACTTCATTCAATAGCAATTCGGTCAAAGAAGAGCCATCTCTCAAGTATATCCACTCCCCCGATCCCGTTCCCTCCTTGGCATCTTGTCCCTCACTGGTAATTACGAAATCGTAGCGCTTTGGGCCGGAAATGGGAGAAGAAAGCCAAATTTGCTTATTTGGTGGTTGCTTGTTGATGACATATGTGCCGATGGGTGGAAACATGAGTGTAAGAACTCCAGCCTATACACATTTATTTCAGTCAATTCTTGCGAATCAAGTCATGCATTGGCACATGAGCCTAGGATGAGAACGCACGCTATATTCAACATCAACATCCTCTCTCTCCTCTTGCAATTCCTCTAACTTCTCAACCATCAAATCCATATAGCCATCAGATAAGTCATTGTATAGCTCTTGAGTGAGCTCAGCAGCTTGCTTTGGTTCCGCATTGCTCTCCAATATCTTGGGCTGAGGATTCTCAGATTCCGGAGAAAGCCCTTTACTTACTTTATTCGATGTTGTTATTGGGCGGAAGGTCTGATAAACAGCGGTTGATTGGATGATTGGGAATGCTCGGGCATGCGCAACGAAAGTTCGAGGGGTGGCACATTGACGAGGCGCATTGCGAAGGATCTTTGCAAGAAAGGTGCGAGTCATTTTTGCGTCTTCACGGAAGGATATGTGGTACAAAAGAGGAGGATAATTTTAAAGGGGAAATGGGTCGATAAATTGATAGTTACAATTAAACAACATTAACGGAGTAGCTCAATAGAATTAAGCTTTGAGCTAGGTAGTATTTACCCCACGTTTTTCGCTTCATCATCGGCACTTCGGAAGACCCATGCCATCAATGATTGCACCTGCATTTAAGTTCAGCCTTCTTTTGTCAGCCTTCCAATAGACCCTTTACAGCATTTCAAGATTTATTCGAAGTTTCTGCATACGCAAAGATGATCAACGCAGTTCTTGTTTTCAATAACGCTGGTCAACCACGTCTCACAAAGTTCTATACACAATTAGTAAATACCGATCATCCCACCCTTCTCAAAGAATCCCTATGCTAACAGCCCAACTAGGAAACCTCAGTTCAGCAACGACTCATTTCAGAAATTTTTACACTCGTCTCCAACCGTCCCGCGGGCTCATGCAACTTCCTTCCGCTTCCGCCCCTTCTCGCTTCATCCTCTACATCCAAAACAGATTCATCTCCCCATAATGATATCCCATCCCTTGTCACCTACCGCCATTATGCGACACTCTACTTCATTATCATCTCAACATCTACTGAATCCCCACTTGCTCTCATTGACTTGATACAAGTCTATGTGGAGGCACTTGATCGATTATTTGAGAATGTATGCGAGCTGGATTTGATATTCAATTTCGAGACGCTACATGCTACTTTGAGCGAAATGATCGTAGGAGGCGTTGTTATAGAAACACAGCTAGAGAGAGTAGTAGAAGGAGTGAAGGCACAGGGGAAGGTGGCAAAGAGGCCGTTAAACGAAGGGAGGGGTGGAGCATTGGGTGGGATGGGAATGGGCGGAAATTTTGCTTGGGCTACTAGGTGAAAGGCAGTCACTGTCTTGGCTCAAAACACACATAAGACAAACCGCAATATGAGCATGTCGCATCATTAAACAGGATTGCAAGGGTTCAAAATGTGTGATCCGCGGCTGGAATTCGAAAAGACAATGGAGAGCAGTTGAAGAGTGCCCCTCTACGGTCTTTCAATATGGTTAATTGGAATGACATAGGTCTCACGCCGACCAAACATGAGCACAAAACAGCTCTAATGCTGTCAGCACATAGGTCTATTTACACCGCCACTAGAGGCTGTATAGCTTGAGTTATCTTGTAACGGCTCAAGTTATAAGAAAGTATCATTAAATACTGCTAGTTCAAGGAGGGATGATGAACAAACGGCGGGAGAATTTCTTGAGGAAAGATTTGATTCATGCATGATTTACACTTCCAACCCAGAGTGGTATCTAACGCCTCCACGCCGAGGATATACTACAAATTATACAATATCACGATTTGAAAAATCTTCAAAATCATGGCCTGTGCTTCAATTGATCGTCTTTGCTACAGGAGATGCGTCTCCAGTTTGATCTACACGTTTGCGAACTTGATCTTTTGTCCACAACGATCCCGTGAGTCCAAAGAACCATTCACGAACCTATAATCTGTCAATATTCCAACTTGATGGTGAAGACAGAAGAGCTCGTACTCCCTGAAATGGTGCCCCTTCGTAAACCAAATTGTCCTTGTTCCAATCCGCAAATAGTACTCCATACACTATTACAACTATTGCCCAAAAATCAGCATCTTGTACTATGATATAAACTTTCAAGTTCTACTCACATAGAATGGAACTCAATTGTGCAATTTTGATGCCTTTCGTCCATCTCGGCCTCGCCCACTTCAACTTCGCTCTTCTTTTGTATCTTCGTTCAAGTCGGAACTGATGCTTTTGTGATAATTTCGAGAAATCGGGTGGCCATAATCGTTTCGCCTTGTAGGGATTTGCATTTGGATCGTAGGGTAACTTCAAACGTGTCTGCTGAGCAGCACGTCTAACAATTGTGCGAAACATAATTATTGATGAGAGTATGGGCTGTTAATAGTTCGCAGTACCTACCTAGGTAGTATGGCTTGGGATATGATTCTGTCTATATTTCAGGCAACCATGCATGAAACCCCACCACCCGCAATTTCTCAAGTTGACTCGAATTTCTGTGCGATTTCCGGTGACTCAGTGAAACCTCAAAATAACAGCATATACTCTGCAGAAAGGATACTGAAAAGTCCTGCGGGTTCAATATCGCAATCATGGCAGCTGTTGAAGCCACTGCGAAGGCTTTGGAGAGTGCCACAATCTCCAAAACCAAGGAGTTGAAAGGCGCAAGTACCCCTCTATTTACAGGTTTGCATAGTTGCTAACTTAACATCTTTTAGACTGAGAAGAGAGACAAACTCATTGCCATTGAAAGAAAATACCAAGCGCAGTGGGAGAAAGATGGTGTTTTCCAGCCAGATGCCCCATCGACTTCCGAAATACCCCTCCACTCTGTCTCCGCCGCAGAATTGCGAGAACAGCACCCTAAATTCTTCGGTACCATGGCATATCCATACATGAATGGTACTCTACATGCCGGGCATAGTTTCACCGTCAGTAAGGTCGAGTTCACAGCAGGTTTCGCACGTATGCAAGGAAAGAGAACTTTATTCCCTATGGGTTTCCATTTGACAGGTTTACCTATCAAAGCATGCGCCGACAAGCTCGTTAATGAGATCAAGCTTTTTGGAAAGAACTTCGAAAACTACAAGGAGGAAGAAGCTGTAGAAGAGAATACGAACACCCCAACACCGAGTACACATCACGAAGATGTCACTAAATTCACGGCGAAGAAAGGAAAGGCTGCCGCAAAGGTCGTCAAGATGAAGTACCAATTCCAGATCATGAGAGCATTGGGTATTCCAATGGAAGATATTCACCAATTTGCAGACCCTCAACATTGGGGTGCTTACTTTTCTCCTCTTTGCAAACGAGACCTTACGAATTTCGGAGCCCGTGTCGATTGGAGAAGATCATTTGTTACTACCGATGCAAACCCATATTACGATGCTTTCGTTCGATGGCAGATGAACCGTCTTAGGGAACTCAAGAAGATTAAGTTCGGAAAGCGATACACAATCTACTCACCCAAGGATGGACAGCCATGTATGGACCACGATCGAAGTGATGGAGAAGGAGTTGGTCCACAGGATTATTTAGCCATGAAGTTGAAGGTCATGGAATGGGCACCAGAGGCTGCAGATGCCATCAAGGGAAGGCTTCCAGCAGATTCAGATGTTTTCTTCGTACCCGCTACTCTTCGACCAGAGACCATGTATGGTCAGAATTGTTGTTTCGTTGGACCTAAAATTACCTATGGAGTTTTCAAGGTTTCAGAGAAGACTTATTTTGTAATTACCGATCGTGCGGCTAGAAACATGTCCTATCAAGACATTTTCCCTGAAAACGGTAAGGTTGAAAAGGTAGCGGAGATTACTGGTTCAGCATGTGTTGGGACCTTGGTTCAAGCTCCTCTTTCTGTGCACAAAGATGGTGTCAGAATCCTTCCTATGGAGTCAGTTCTTCCTACCAAAGGGACTGGAGTTGTCACCTGTGTACCATCTGACAGTCCGGATGATTATGCGACTGTTATGGATCTCGCAAAGAAGGCAGAATATTATGGTATCAAGAAAGAATGGGCTGAATTAGAAATTATTTCTGTTATCACTACACCGTCATACGGAGATATGTGCGCTCCGTTCTTGGTAAAGAAGCTCAAGATTGCCTCGCCAAAGGACAAGACAAAATTGGAAGAGGCAAAAGAGTTAGCTTATAAGGAGGGGTACTATCAAGGTATCATGTCGTTTGGGGAGTTTAAGGGAGAAAAGGTCGAAGTTGCTAAGCCTAAGGTCAGAAAGCAAATCATCGACGCTGGTCAGGGCTTTGCATACTCGGAACCTGAGCGAAAGGTCACTAGTCGATCTGGAGATGATTGCTGTGTTGCATTAATGGATCAATGGTACCTTGATTACGGAGAGGAGTCCTGGAGAAAGACTGCTCTCGAGTATGTTGATTCCGGATTGAACGCCTACTCACAAGAGACCAAAAATGGATTCGAAGGTGTTCTCAACTGGCTCAATCAATGGGCATGTGCCAGAACTTACGGTCTTGGATCGAAACTTCCCTGGGATCCTCAATTCTTGGTTGAAAGTTTGAGCGATAGTACCATTTACATGGCATACTACACCATTGCCCACTACCTTCATAAAGATATTTTCGGTAAGACTCAAGGTCTTGCTGGAATCAAGCCGGAGCAAATGACCGATGAAATTTGGGATTATGTCTTTGCTCGCCGGGATATCAGTGATGATATCTTGAACGATAGCAAGATTCCAAAGGAGACCCTGGCATCAATGAGAAGAGAATTCGAGTACTGGTATCCACTTGATCTTAGAGTTTCAGGAAAGGATCTCATCCCCAACCATCTTACTTTCTTCCTTTATATACATATTGCCATTTTTCCACCCGAGTACTGGCCAAAGGGCGTTCGTGCCAATGGTCACTTGCTCTTAAACGGAGAGAAGATGAGTAAATCTACTGGTAACTTCATGACCTTGTTCGATATGATCAATAAGTATGGTGCAGATGCAAGTCGTATCGCATTGGCTGATGCAGGAGATGGAGTTGCAGATGCGAATTTTGAAGAAGATGTTGCTGATAATAACGTTCTTCGTCTTTACACTCTTCGAGAATGGTGTGAGGATATGGTCAAGGATCAAGATAATCTCCGTACCGGAGATAAAAATGATTTCCTTGATGCACTATTCGAGAACGAAATGAATGCTATCGTTCACGAATGTCGTCAGCATTACGAAGCAACAGACTACAAACTTGCCCTCAAATTGGCTCTTTATGACTTCACAGGCGCTCGTGACTTCTATCGTGAAGCCAGCATTGCTGCGGGAATTAAGATGCACAAAGATCTCATTTTCCAATACATCGAGCTTCAAGCTCTTCTTCTCACAGTTATTGCGCCTCATTGGTCTGAATACATCTGGCTCGAGGTCCTTAATAAACCCACTACCATTCAAAATGCCCTGTATCCTACCGTTCCAGCTCCAATTCCAGCTCTCAGTGCTGCTCGCGACTACGTCCGCTCTACATCCTCAAATATCACATCCGCCGAGGCTGCTCAACAAAAGAAGAAGGCAAAGGGCAAAGATATTGGATATGATCTCAAGAAGCCTAAGAAACTTACCATTTTCTCTGCTGCCAAGTTCCCTGCCTGGCAAGAAAAGTATATCGACCTTGTTCGCGAAGCCTGGAACCCAGAGACCAAGAGTGCTAATGATAAGGAGTTGAACGGTAAGATTTCTAAGATGGGAGAAATGAAGAAAGCTATGCCTTTCGTACAAGTTTTGAAGAAGAGATTACAGAGTGGTGAAGTTCCAAATCAAGTGTTTGAGAGAAAGTTGGCTTTTGATGAGAAGCAAACACTCAAAAACATGGTACCTGGTTTAAAGAAAGCAGCTGGGTTATCGGTGATAGAAGTGGTGATTGTTGATGGTGAAGAGGGTGGAAAGAAGGGCGTTATTGTTTCTGTTGAGGGTGGTGAGGAGAAGGAATACGGAGCGTTACCAAGTATGGCTGAGCAAGCTGTTCCTGGCGTTCCAACTTTCTTGTTCGAGAACGTTGAGGTTTGAGGGATATCTAAAATTAGATTTGTGGAATGCGGAGGAAAAACGGGTGGAATGTGCAACAAATGAACTTGCAAACAACGTCACCGCATTTAAATTCATTATGATGAATGATGAACAAGAATTAAAAGATAAGATAAGAATTATGAATCAATAGATGATTTTTATAAAATGAAAATTTGCGTTTTTAGCGAAGCCTGTATGGTGACTGGTGGTGGATGAATAGACGCCACAATTCCAGATGCGAGGATGAAGAGACAGGAACGGGAAAACAGATGAGAGTGGGTGAGTCTCATGGGAATCTCACGATTATGAAACTTGTGTATCAGGTTTGTATTTGCGAGATCCGGATCACTTAATTTACACATAAGTGTGTGTTGTATTATGGAATCGTTCATAGTCAAACAATACCAAGGGGAGAGGGCGTGGATACGTTTGATTGACTGATTGGTAGAGCTTACTTAGTACTTTTAATGGAGTAGGATTGGGTACTCAAGCTGCCAAATAAAAAATTTGATCAAGTATAAGAAAATCTCGTAAGGGGGGGGAGGTAGGAGTGAGTATCGGTGCGAGACGAACTGGGGGAAGTCTCCTCTGCATACTGTACGACCTCGCAAAAGCAAGAATCGCAAACTAATCTACGTTCGCCAATAAAATTTGGAAGAAGATGCAGGGCAGAACTCAATACCACAGAAGAGTATCCGAAAATGCCATACCAGATCTCGGCATACAGAGGAAAATGCGCACGGCTTAAGCGAGGCCGGAAGCATCCCCTTCATCACTAATTGGTCCGAGGTCTGCGAACAGCATTTACATCATCCAACATCGAAAATCGAAATGTTGATGAGGAAGTGAACTTGAGAAGTGACGCAAGTACATAACAAAAGATATTTAATTGGTTCCAGTACTGGATTTTGAAAGCCATATCAAGAGGAATAAAGAACAATTGTGGATATATGCTATCAAGCTCAAGCAAGCTCGAACATTTCCAAAAATATCTCCTCTTATTTCTCCAGCTGTTTCCCTAACCGACTCGATGATACTGGATTCATCAACTGCTTTGTCTCTACATCGAATATTCCATCATTCTTTACGTTTTCATGAACTATTTATCCTCAAATATTCCTGAAGCAAATCGCACTTCCGCAAGCATGGGGAAAATACACGTTAAAACGTACAAAATCTCTATAGATAGAGCCCAACTGAATATTTGACCCCCCTGACGATCCGCTTGCGGTAATAATCGGATAAAGAAGCTCCTAAAAGTAGTTGTTGTATATAACCATGTCATTCATTACGCAGCCGGGTTTTGATCTCGTGAAACTTTTCTTCTTGGATACTTTCGTTCTAAAGTTTAGAATTCGACACCTCTCTCGTTCCAACTTTCAAGTCAACAAGCATTAAACTTCGCAGTTAATCATCCGCCTTTCAATATGCGTTTCCACTACGCTATCATAGCGGGTCTCGCTACCATTTCACTCGCTGCTCCGGAAGGTCAAGATCTGGCAAATCGAGTTGAAAATGCGATTGCTAATCCCGCTGGAAATGGAAATGGAAATTTCAATGGCAATGCGAATGGGAATCTAAATAGCAATTACAACAGCAACGAAAATGTGAACTACAATACCAACATTAACGAAAATAACAATGGAAAACCCAGTCCCCCACCAAAAACCTCTCGAGTCAAACCAACCTCCTCGAAAAAACCCCCACCAACAACCATAAAAAGCACAGTCGTTATTACTTCCACCACTACTATCATTCCAACAAGCACTGTTGAACCATCCTCAACCCGTTCAACATCCACAACTACGGTAACTACAAGCTCGAGCTCAGGAACTTCCACTGGATTAGGTACAAGTACCTCTAGAAGCTCTACTTCTAGTACATCTATCAGCTCAACTTCTAGTACATCCATAAGCTCTTCCTCTTCCTCTTCCTCTTCCTCTTCCTCCCGCTCTTCCTCCTCCAGTGGCTCGGGTATCAACACCCGATCTGGTATTGTAACCTCTACAACTCCCCCTGGAACTGTCACCACGACCGCCAGTGGAAGTGGAACAGGTGGAAACTCGGGCATCGTCGTGACTACAACTCAAATTGTTCCACCTCCTCTCACCACCAACATTGTTCCACCTCCTCTCACCACCAACATTGTTCCACCTCCTCTCACCACCAACGTTGTTCCTCCTCCTGCTACCATCACTGTACTCCCACCCCCCACCACCAATATTCCCTTCATAACCATCCTCCCGGTCCTCACCACCATCACCACCGTCAACCCACCCATCACAACCATCACCTCCATCCCCATCATCCCCATCGCACCCATCGTCCCTCTTACCATCACCAACCCCGTCAATAGTGCCGTCCAAACAGTCAACGGCATCCAAACAACAATTAATGGACAAGCAACGGTTGTTCCCGCCACACTGGGTCCGGTTAATGTCGTTAGCACCACGGTGGTTAGTGGACTGACTCTCACGACTACAATTCCTGCTGGGGTTGTTACTACGTTTACGAGTAATGGACAAACTTTCACGACTTTGATGCCTGGAGGTGGTCCCGCGCAAACTAGCGCTGGAGCTGTGGCTGGACAGTTTGCGGGTGCGGCTGGAAAGGTCAAGGTGCTTGAGGGAGGAGCTGTTGCTGGACTTGTCGGGTTTGCTGTTGGGATGCTTTTGTTGCTTTGATTTCCATGATTCTTTTTTCTAATGTTTTCTTTTGATATCATGTTTTGATTTGAACTTTTGATTTCTTAAGACTTTGCTTGGATTTGGATTTTGATTATATTGGATTTATGCTTTTTTGCCCTTATATCTATTTATTCGATAATCTACTCGTTAATCTATATTGCGATGTCCATGCTGATTGGTATTCACTGTGTACCGCGAGTTTTGTTTGCGAGGATTGGGAAGGTAATGGATGATGGATGAGGAGAAATTAATGAATACCTAATAGGATGGAATGGGGGAGAGATGATTATGATATAAATACACAGCGAGACAGATATAATGCATTAATTTTTAATTTAGAAACATGAATTTTGATATTATGAAGATTTAGCCAAGACTGTAAGTGATTACATTTTGGTGATGTAAGATCACTTCTTAGATTTTTGTTAAATACTCAAGATATAGGTGATGTATACACAGCAATGAAGTAAAGAGTCTTCAACCCATTGTCATTTGTGTAATACATATACACCGTTTGCAGCATCCTCTTAATGAAAACATATATCGAAATAAAGAAAGAACATACCTATCCATTCGTCTATATCCATTTCTTATACGAGTATGTCATTCTATCTATGCTATACTTTAAAGCTATGCGGTATTCATCCCTACACCAATGAGAGTCATCTACTATCTATCCACCCAATCCATTACTCCTTCACCCTCTTTACTCATACCCTTACTCTCTTTCCTTTTTACTCTCATCCTCACCAGTCCTAATCTTCCATCTCATTTTAATCTTCTATTCCATCCTAACTCCTAACCTCATCCCCATCCATAATACCCATCCCAACCCCCGTCCATCCATCTCAACCATAATGAACTCAGGTCCAAACCTAGACATGCAACAAATCATTCCTTCACGATCCATTCATAATCCCTTCACGATCCACTCACAATCCCTTCACTGCTTCGCCACCACTACTTCCAATCTAATTCGCTAAAGAGAACTTCCCTTCCCCTCTACTTCAACATAGCGAACTCAGGTCCAACATCAGACATGCAACAAAATCTATCCTTCACCACTACTTCCCATTCCATCCCTACCATTTCCAATCCCATTTGTCGAGATGAGCTTTCAAACATTGTCTAATCGTACGATTTTGTACGATTTTGGCTTGAATATGCGACTAATGGTGTTGCCAAGACGCTTGCTTATTTTACCTATTTTGCCTATTTGTCTACTTGAACAGGGGGTGGGGATGAGAGGAGAGATAGGCGATGGATAAAGATCAGGTGCAAGTAAGTACGGGTACGATACGTTCATTTGAGATGATGAAAATTTGGTTGAAGGGGAGTAGATATTATGAATTTGTAATTGGAGGTATTCATGAAAAGTAGCTATAAATCTTTCAAATAATTTATAGTATCATCAAGTGAAATGAGGTTGTGAATGTATAATATTGGTTGGGAACTAAGCTACATAGCTATGGGAAGAGCTCGAAATACAACGAGATGGACGTACGATGTAGAAGGCAGTTGGTCTGGCAGAGTGCAACCCCTATTGAATTGTTAGCAAAATGCTTCATAATCATTCCCAAAACAAGATAATACAAAACAAAAGTAATCAGACAGCAGTTGGTACTTTTTTTGTCCACATAGAAGATTACAGAACAGGTCTGTGAATAAGGTATATCATCATATTACTCTCCACCCTCCAGCAAGATAAAAAAAAGGCATGAGCTTACCAAAGTTATATCATCCAAGCTTCCTCTTCTTGAAGAATGAATCCATAGTTCTCTGAGAAGAATCATGTTTTAAGCTTCCCAATCCACCTCGGGTTTTCTTGAGACCTTTAAGATGATCCTGATTATTAACAGACTTCACCACGAGCGACATGGCATCCTCGACGTTATCCATATTATGCGTTGGTAGCTTAACTGTGTCTTGGATGTTTGGTTTATCACCCAAGGAAGGAACCTCTGAATGGTCAATTGATTCTCGAAAATTTGATTGTTCGTTCAATATTACAGGCACCGAGCCAACTTTGGCAGGTATCACGTCTTGATTAGACTTGATATCCAAGTCTAGGTAGCCAGTATTGGACCATCCACCGAGATACTCTAACCCAAGTTCAGGATTTGGAACATCAGGGCCAATTGAGACATTCTTTGGGTTGAATTTCCCTAGGATTACTCGCCATAGATGGCCTAGAACGATTCCATGAGCCACGACGACAATAAAATGGTCGTCCAGATTGTTGTCATTGTTGTCGAGAAGGTGCATCAGGTGCTCTTTGACGAAACTTTCCATCCGCCCCTTCATCGAATCCTTCGACTCTACATCTTTAAATCCAGGAGTGTTTCGATGAGCTTCAGAATGCGTTTCTCTGCCAGTCTTGTTTGAATTTTTCGAACGTTCATTGAATGGCTTCAGTTCATAGTAACCAAAGTCTTGTTCACGAAGAAGCTCAAGCTTTGTCACTTCAAGACCATTGTCATTGTCCTGAGCAGCACAAATGGCTTCCGCAGTCTTTACAGCTCGTTGGAGATCTGAAGAGAATATATTGGAGACTTTCGAATCTGCGAGATGAGTACCCAGTCGATTGGCTTGCAATACGCCATGGTTTGTCAGTGGAGAGTCTGTACTACCAGCACTTGAAGAAGTCAGCCAAAGAGACCCAAGAAAATCGTAACTTTCCAAACTCGAGATATTATCTGGTGTGGAAAATGTCGCGGGGCAGAATATACTTACTATACATTGGCAACATTGTGTACGGTCTCACCGTGTCTAATTAAAAGAAGCCTCATCCCGCCATGTGGGAGAGGGAAGAAATAATCATCAATGGAATATTACCATAATTGAAACAATTCTTGAATTGTACAAAATTGTAGTTGGATGGATGTGGGTGGTGGTGGAAGAAGAAAAAAAAAGGTACAGAAAATTGTAAATTGTAAAAATTAATTTGGCGAATTTGCTTAGTAATCACACTAGTGTAAGGTTATATGTATATAAACTTCCGAACTTGAACCGATCAATGACAATTCAAATCGGATTTGATGGTTCGTTCTCCCCCTTTCCCCTTCCCCTTCTTATAAAATACCAACTCCTACTAGGTAGGTAGGTAGGTAGGTAGATAGATAGGTAGATAGGTAGGTGTGCATTCAGCATTTCAGTTCACATATAGAAAGGTTCAAATTAGAATTTGTACCTATTGCTTCCTTCTCACCGTTGATCTTTTGGGACATCTGGAATTTATACTCTTACTCTTCCAATACACTGATTTTGATTTCTATATCTTCCAGCTTTCTACAAAACAAAACATGTCACTACTACGGATTCATGACCTCGGGGCTCGAGTAATGAGTTCGTTTGAAGCTTGAAAGAGGAACGAAAAATCTGGCAGATGGAAATCAAGTCTAGATTGGACATCAAGTGGTCGTACTTGCCGGGCATGAGTTAGGATGAGTTAATAACTAGAAACGTTCCTGCAAATGAGCAGGCTTTTGATTGCTTGAACTATTCATTCATGCTCAAGCTACTTAGTACTTAGTAGCCCCTCCTCTACCTGCCAAATTGTTAATTTATTGTGCAAGTTTCTATTACGAACTTCGAAAAGGGAGCTTCGAGGTTCTTAAAGAATGTTCAATTCTTCAAGTGCTATTGTTTGACATTCCAAAACTACAAATTGGGAAGGCACATTGAGGCTTAATTCTCACGAATAAATTTAGTATAAGTAGACAAGATGGATCAGAAAAATATTCCCTTCATTTAACTCTAACTGCCCACATTATTTCAACAACATTCGAATATCGAACATTACACAATCTCTAACTCACGGGATACCACTTTGATCACGTCCTCACAACAATTAGTTTGCTATCCTCCACAGTTAAGAAATGGACGAAGCAAATTTAGGCTGGATCTTTAAGGGTCTCGGGCGTTTTGTTGGATTGTGTGCAATTCTCTATGTCGACTATATGAGGTACATGCTGCGCGAAATCTACGAGGAGACGCCGCCAGGTTCAACACATGAAGCCATTCAATATCTCAGAATAATGCTTGCGTGGTTCTCCGTCAGTATGCAGTTATTCAATATTTTTGATGGCTTCGTGGTAACAATGCTCAAAATATCAAGTTTTCTGATCGAGAGGTCTTCGAGGATGGCTCGCCTCCTGATATGGGCTTCACAGCCATTAGTCACCAATATTCTATTGTTATCCCTTACTATGTTGCAAGTTCTTCATGTATTCTTTCTCTGCTACTATGTCACTCCTGGCGTAATGTCTGATTTGGGGAGGTTGATTATGAGCGCTGTGGGCTGGTCTACACCGGCTAATAGTTGTGAGGGGGCTGTAGTCTACCGTGTGGTAAACGGCACTTTTCGTTCTACCGAGATATAGCAGACAATGGGCTCGGGACATGTAGCATTCCTCGCTATTAATACCTGTTGGCAGCATCTGCGGGTTTATTGACTTTACTGGAGGCCAGATGAGATGGAACTTGAGCACTTTCGCAATCGGATATTATTTGAAAAATGTGAGCAAGAATACGCTAGAATCCTTGGGTATTTGCTAACTTTCTCAAGATTTCTTTCCAGCATGTTTTAGTTTTACGCTTCTTACAGTTGAAACTGGATATACCGAATAACCTCTCGAGTAACCGTTCCTACCTTGGCAAAAAGATCTGTGCGTGTTGGCCATTGGGGTTGAATCATTCTTGTGCGTTCTGGAACACTCGTTCGGACAAGGAAAGATGATATGCATCCGGGGATATTACAGATAGTTGTCCTGTCCTCAATTCCAGTCTAGAACCCAGGTTCAGTTCAGCGAGCACAATAGTATCGGCTTTTGTCATTACTTGGTGTAAAGGTTTATTACGAGCATCAATGGACTACGCAGAGGGAATAAGATACTCTTGGGCCTAGTGGGATCTGTATATAATTTTCTTCGCTCAAGGAACGTGGTAGATATGTCAATATCTCCATCACAAAGCATCTTTGGACCGTTCTCTACATTTCTGTATGTGTCCTATTCTTTTGACCGAGTCCCATGAGCTCAAATCGTCTCTTTCTACTACACCTATATACCAATAGGAAAAAGGTAGTGTGGACCGTGCTAAGTGAGATGACAATTTAAATACTTCGGTCGCCTCACCCCACTTTCCCACCTTACAACAAATTTAGATATCAAACACAACTTACACAACTCCACCACCATAGCTCCAAATCACTTATTGTTAACTGTGAGCAGTTCCCCTGGATATCAGCTATATTCTTATAAATTTTCGGGGAGAAATTCCGTGGTAAGTTGACCTTTTTGTTGTGCTAGTTGTTCACCTTTTCGGTTCATAGTTTGCGCGAATCTGGAATTTAGGGGAGCGATGCTCGCTTCATCAGCACTCGCCAAATTCTCTTCATCAACCAAATGTGAAAAGTTTCATTGAGGTGTCATCAACAATGAACATTCTCTTCTTCACTTTGAGGTTTTCATTTTTCGGGCCCTTCCTTACACATAGGTCGCACCTACCTTATAAGTTATAACAACAAGATATTCAGTATATGCCATATCATATCGGCAATGCTTCATTTATACTATACGACAGGAACTATCGCCCATGACAGCAACCTTGTTGTCCTCTATCTAGCATATAATTTCAGCTTAGTTCTACAATACCGTTGTGCCCTTCGGAGTCTTCGCAATGCGCAATGTTGTCGTCGCTTTTATTTATTACTGTCGTTTGGTACTAGTCACTAACGATTTTAGACCAATCTAGGCTTGCGAATATGGATAACCATCTCGAGCCCGATCCGGATGATGGTACCCCGATTGACAACAGCCAAGATATTTCCAATGATAGCATCTTCGGCATTCCCAACCTCTTTAACAACGCAAACTTTGCTCAAGCTAGTATATTTTCCAACATTGCAGAAAACGCAATCACCAGGCCGCTTCCTGCCTACACCGGCATTTTCTCTGATATTCCTAGCAGCACAAATAACAGCCCAGTATCTGCCCAGACTAGCATCTTTTCCAATCTTGCAAGTAACCTGACCAGCCCGACCTCAGTTCAAGACAGCGTCTTTCCTGATGCACCACATAGCATAATCGCAAGTACGAATCTAGTCCAACACAACAGTCCAACTCCCGAAGTTGATCTCAACGCTCATGACTCTGACCCCGACCTTGATCTGGACGCCGATTCCGATCCCCATCCCGAACACGACAGTAATTCCAGCTCTCGGTCAATTAGTTCATCCCCCGAAGCACCCGATTTCAATGCACCAGCTGCTCCCGCTCCAGAAACTCTCTCATTAACCTCAACCCATCGTCCTTCACGAGGCTCAAAACATAGCTTTCCAACATGTCTTCGCGATCTTTGTCTTCAAATCAGCAGCAACAGACGCGACGCAGCGATCAAAGGCCAAGCGCAACGGATTGGTGCCGCGGGAGCTGATAAAGATGACAGTGGGACTTATGACCCCAGTTTGGAACGTAAGCGCAATACTAGGCCTACTAAAGCTAAGAAGAATAAGGAGAATAGTGGAGGAGAAGGGACATCGAAGACGGGTGTGGGTACGAGAAGTGGGAGGAAGGCAAAGGAGCAAGGGTTTTTTCAATTGATCGTTACGATTGGATTTGAAGGCGAAGACGGATTGAAGTATTTGAGGAGTATCACGCCGGGTCCGGAAGGTGATGAGAGAAAACTTTCCCCGATCAATGAAGCGGATGATGAGGATTCGGGAGATGATGATGAGATTGAATATTCTAATTATGCTACACGAAGAAAGAAGATCAAGATATCACATAACCGAAGGTATGTTCTTATTCACTGCTATGATGTTTCTTTGGAGAATTCAGCTAACAATCCTAGATCCGACGGCCTAACCCTCGAACAACTAACCAGCGGACATCCTCAGCGTCGCGGCTGTAAAGCCTGCTTCGAAGCCGGAGACGATGAATGTTCACTCATTGAATTCAATCATGAATGGCCCTGTGAAGCCTGCGAGGATGCCGAGGTTGATTGCGAACTCATCATTCCACCCGAGCTAAAACTCTCGTGTTTGCGATGCAAGAAGATTCGAAAAAGATGTTCCTATGCCGACGATTTTGGAAAGGGAGTTGAAGCTTGCAAAGCTTGCCAAGATGCAAAAGTCAAATGTGTTGCTGGTCCTAAAGCTGGCTCGGGTACTTCGATGAGAATGAATGATGTGCTTGCAAATGTTGGTACTAAGAGTAGAGGAAGCATGCATACCAAAGCAGAGAGTACGAAGAAAGTTCTTCCCGCAACAGCTACTAGCGTGGCGAAACCACAAGCCATGATCAAGAAATTCGTTTCCTGTAATCGATGCAGAGAAGAATTCAAAGGCAAATGTTCAGTCAAGCGCGGTGAAGAAGGACCTTGCAATCGCTGCGTCAAAGCAAATGAACCATGCATCTTCACATATCTTCCAACCATCCCCCCAACTTCATCCCACGCCTCAGCGAAATCCGAAGACAAAAGAAAAGAAATCGCGCCAACCTCCAGGACCCCTCAAGATCTTACGCAAACCATTGTCCTCGAATCCACCAAACTCAACGACCGAGTCTGGCGCACCACCCATCCTCAGGCCCGTCGTACCAAAGTGCAACAAAAAGCTTTCGAGCGGGCTCAATCGTCTAATTCATCAGATGTGCAATTATTATCCACCAATTCCATCAATCCTACCGATAAACTCTCGCGTCGAACCAGCACTCAATCTTATAACCATAGCACCCCTATATCCGCACCGCTCCCACCAAACTTCACCATGCTTCATGAAGGTCTCCTCACTATTACCATCACGACACATTTCTCACACCCAATCATTTTCAACTATATCCGCGACCCCATGGCTCTCCACCCTCCCTGCACCTTCCACACGAACCCTTTCTTCGGCCTCTTCGGCTTCGGACCTCGCCAGGTAACAGTTGTCCCCTGGCCCTCCCTCACGGGCGCCGGGTACGAAGAAATCGAAAACGGACACGGAGACAGCGGGCTCGGCGAAGAGCAAACGAGAATGTGCGTTAAATGTACGTACGACCGAGTCAAGATATTGGGGTGCAAAGAACACAAGATGGAAATACTCCACGGTGTTGATGAGAGGATGTGGGATGAGGAGATGGTGAAAAGTAGCGTGGAAGCATGTTTTGAGGGATTGAGGGAAGGGAAATGGGGGCAAGGTGGTGAAGGAGAGCCTGAGCACGGCAGTAAGGCGGAGTTGATGTGGCGCGCCAGATTGTGCTCTGTTTGTCCTAGTCCCGGTGCTTGGATTTGTGGACGCGAGTGCGAGTTGGGACCAAATTCTTCGCAATCTCGTGAGCGTGATCGAAGCTCGTCGCAGAGAAGCCTAAGTTCTCAGACACTGAGGAGAGATAAATGCGGTTTAATACTCTGTGATACATGCCATGAGTTGCATGCTAAGATCCTGAAGGGGGGGAAGACGGGGGGCGCGGTGCTGGACAGGGTAATTCAGTTGGCGAGGGATGATCTGAGTAGGAAGATAGATTATCCTGATGGGGTTAGGGCGGATGCCGAGTTTTTGAGGGGGGATGGGGAGTTGTTTGTTAGGAGGAAGAAGGGGGCTTGTGGGGGTACGAGGGCTGGTGATGCGGGGAAATATGGTGAGAATGAGAGTGGGAGCAGAAAAGGAGTTGGAGGAGGTTTTGATGGTGTGAATCCGAGTGGGATTAATCTGGCTGAGGGGAAGTGGAAGGGAAAGAGAGTCAATAGATCTACTCCGACTCCTGCTCTCACACCATCGCGGTCAAATATCACATCAACGAAGAACTGGAAAGGCAAAAGCGAGGATCGATCGCAACCACGACAAATTCTTGACTCGGTACTAGCTGGTAAAGGAGAAATGGTATGTAGTGAGGTAGCGAGGAAGGGAAAGGGTGTATATATAGGACGGGAGATGGATGATGAGGATGAGGATGGGCATAGGAGTACCGAGGAGAAGATGGTGATGGAGGGAATGGTGAGGGGAGAGAGGAATGGAAATGGGAGTGGTGCGTTTACTGCGAGTTTAACTGGTGATGGGGTGAGGAGTGGTAGGTGGAAGGGGAAGGGTGTTAATAGGAGGGTGGAGGTGAGTGTGGATAGGGAAATGGGAGAGGAGGAAAATGGGACAATGGAGAGTGTAGAGAGAGAATGGGAGAATAGGGAGGTGATTGAGTTAAGCGACTAACTCACAAACCCCTCATTTCCCATCATCCAAATCTACAACCAACTCCTCACCATCACTCTTTGCCGCTTGGACCTCCACATTACATCTATCATTACACACTCATCGACACCGAATTTACGGCGGGACATCATACATTATGCTTCATACATCATAGATTACCATAAATCATATTTGCGCATTCCAAACATCCTTAGCGGTTAGAAAGGGAACAAATATGGTTGATATAATTACTGCAAATACTTTAGTATCCTTACGACACCAGCAGACGGGAAAATAAGGAAAGATAATTTTCATTTGATGCTTCTGATTTATTGACACGATAGAAAATTCCATAGAACAAATAATAAAATACAAATCTGTGTTGCTGTGACGATAGCTCATTTCATTGATCTGAGATCGTTTGCTCTCTAGACAATACAATTAATGAACATTGCTCGCGACGAGGTTTGCACTTGTAAAATATTCAAAACGTACTGATATCGCAATACTTTTTAGGTATCCTTGAATATCTCATCCTGTTCATTCTCGTAATGTTTGATGTTGGCCTTTACTCCATGCACTTGCAATTCAACGAAGAAACTTCATACCTAAGAAATAATACCAAACCCCCTCACTTAAGGTTCAAGTCCAGGTCGTATCTACTGGATCTTCAGTACTAATTGCCTTCTTTGCACGAGGTTCTACCCCCTTTTCATTCTCACAAGCGGTGAGCATATGAAATAAACCCCCTCGATTTCAAAACACACAAATAAGACACATAACCAAGAACCCTTGTCAATACATACCATTTCTCGTTTCTCATTTTGCTTTCTATCCAGTCACCCATCACCCATCTATATGTCTATTCATCTACCACATCTAACCCACTACTTCAAAGTAACTAACTCCTCAGCACTAGTAGGATGAATAGCCACACAACTATCGAAATCCTTCTTCGTAGCCCCCATCTTAATAGCCACACCAAACCCTTGTAACATCTCACCACTACCCAACCCAAGAATATGAAGACCAACAACCTTTTCCTCGGGTCCCTTACACACCAATTTATACCTAGTAGGACCCTTATCCTCTGGTTCCATCATCGCATAATACATAGCTGTAAAACTAGTGTTGTAGCATTTGATATTCTCCTTTCCGTAGCGTTCAATAGCTTCCGGTTCGGTGAGACCGATTGATCCAATTTCGGGATGGGCAAAAACGACCGAGGGAACGTTGTCGTAGTCGAGTTTGGAATCTTTGAATTGAGGACCGCCGAACAGACGATCGGCAAGTTTGCGGCCGGCGGCAATGGCTACGGGGGTTAATTCGACTTTGCCAACTACATCACCTAGGGAGAAAATGCTCTCCACATTGGTGTTTTGATATTCGTCGGCGATGATTTGACCTCGTTCATTTTGTTTGACGCCTGCTTTTTCCAAGCCCAAATCCTCGACCTCGGGGGAGCGTCCAATACCCCAGATTAAATCATCGACATCCTCAAGAGTACCCTTTCCATTAGAGTCCTCGTAATGAATGGTAAGTTTACCGGTCTTCTCATCCTTTTCTACTTTGCTCTGGCTAGAATTCTTATGCAACTTCACACCCAAACGCTCATATTCCTTTGTAATAGCTTCTTGAATCATGGGATCGAAGTTCCTGAGAAACTTATCATGACGAATGAAGAGATGGGTTTCAGTACCGAGAGCATTGAACATTCCTGCGAATTCAACGGCAATATATCCAGCACCAACCAAAGCTACTTTCTTAGGTTGTCTCTCAATATCGAAAAATCCATCGCTGGTTACGCCATAATCTGCACCTTCGATGCCCTTGGGGATAGTAGGGTGTCCTCCAACTGCAAGAAGAATCTTCTTGGCCTTGATTGTTTGTTTGGTGCCATCGTCAAGTGTAATTTCTGCTTCATTCTTCCCAGTCAAAGATGCGCGGCCGTGAATATATTCGACTTTATCGTTGCCGAGATTTTTCTCGTAAATTCCGTTCAAGCGTTTGATGTATGCATCTCTCTTCTTCTTAAAATATGACCAGTCAAATGGTGCAGTGGTTTCGACCGAGAAACCGTAGGCTTTTGAGTCGTGGATAGCTTCTGCGATTGCAGCTGCGTTGAATGTAACTTTCTTTGGTACACAGCTATCATCATATTGTCAGTAAACCTTTCAGAGAGTAAGAGGAAGAGGAAGAGGAAGAGGAAAAGAGGGACAAATCCTTACTCACCCAACATTAACACAAGTACCACCGAGTCTCTTACTCTCCACAGCAATAGTCTTAACACCATAAACACCACTTGCTTTTCTAGCCGTAGCCAAACCACCACTACCACCACCAATGACCAAAAAATCACACTCCTTAGGTATAGGCGCCATAGTAAAAGTCGTAGCTGAAAAGTGACGAGAGAGAGAAGAGATTCTAGTATTTGCCGTCTTGGAAGATGCTCGGGCGAGAAATGTAAATCTTTGCATGTGAGCTATTTGGAGGGGAAGGAGGAAGGAGGGGTTGATTTCTATATAGCTTGTGGCGGGGCCTTTGTTTACAAGGGGGTGAATAGTGACGTCCACGATTGGTGCTAGATTGGAGATTGAGATTATTGAGATTGAAAGGATTACCAATTATTGTGTGAGATTGAGTTGCACAAATTTTAGACTATAACTTAGAGGTCTAGACTTGAATAGTTTTTGGGGCAATTGGATAGAGTTCAAGCGAAGGGGTTACAGTGATTTCTCAGCTAAAACCTCGGCTCTTCCATTGTATCAATCATTAGACGCCCTCCCTCTCTCTGGCTAGATATCTAGACCTTTTGATTCTTCGGAAACAATCATCGTGAGAATATTTGGAATTCTGGAACCTGTATATATAGGTAGGTATATTCAGTTGATTGCGGTACTACTCTCTTTGGTTGCTTATAGTAGTACTAGATAGCTAAGTAAAGAGTAAGGACTCGATTTATTACTACTATCACAAAGGATCGACTCGAAGATCTACAATCATACATATAAAAACTTTTGATCTGCTTAGTAACATATTACTAACTCTTCTCAGGCTGTTTCGATAGCCTTGCATCAAAGTAAACAAAAACATCTCTCAAAACGCCCCGGGCTCAATGTCAACAAATTCTCTTTCAAAACCCCCGGAATATTATGTTTTCCAGATCCTGAAGTTTTTCTGATTCTAAAGCTGCAAAGAAAATTTCAATTTTCCCATTAATTTGGATGCTCCAATAGCTCTGCAAAATACTCGCACATCAGTCAATCACTGACCTGTACGGACTATGAATGGCGCACATTATCCCCAATACACTCAAAGTTACGGCTCTTAAACAAATCGCCTTTAAATGCGGTATATCGAGCTCTGGCACGAAACCTGTTCTCACCCAACGTCTGGAGAATGAGCTCCCGAACATTACCTTACCAAGCGCGAATACCTCGTCCGCTATCCCCAAACCTCTCCGAGTCCTAAGCATCGATATGGGAATCCGCAATTTCTCATTCTGCTTACTTGAAATTACTCCTCCTTCAAACTATACTTCCCAATCAAAAACTCCCAAACGCAAAGAAACCCACAATTCCTCAGAACCAGTCCTCGACCTCGAACTGCCTTCCCAACCTTCAAAACCTATCAGGAAAACAAAAACAAAAAGCCTTCTGAAAACCGAATCGTCTCCCCAAATAATATCAAAACCAATAATTCCAATCCTCCAATCCTGGCAAAAGATCTCTCTCATCCCCCAATCCCCCCCTGCCTCAGACCCCGAAACAGAAACCAAAGACAAAACCCGCAATGAATTCACCCCCTCCATTCTCAGCTCCGCAGCCTATAAACTCCTCCGCCACACACTTCTTCCTCTCTCCCCAACGCACATCCTAATCGAACGCCAGCGGTTTCGCACCATGTGCTCCAAACAAATTCTCGAATGGACCATTAGGGTAAATATGTTGGAGAGTATGTTATGGGCTGTATTAAAAACACTATCTGAGGAAAAAGTATGGGCAGGACAGGTGGTCGAGATTGCGCCGATGAAGGTGGGCAAAACTTGGATTGAGAATGACGAATTGGGGGTAGAAGATGGGGAAGAGTTCAGGAAGGTTAGGAATACGAAGGAGGCGAAGGCGAGGAACAAGGGTGCGAAAATCGATCTGGTGAGGAAATGGTTAGACGCTGGCGAGAATCAGTCCGATCAGGATGAAATGGTAATTATAGGCAGTCAACAAGTTCAAGATGTAAAGGAGAAATACACAGCGAAGTGGGATAGGAAAGTTGGGAGAGCGAAAGGATCCAAGGTTAAAGACAAATCTTCCAACGTAGCGAAAAAGAAAGAAGAAGAGGTGGGTAAACTAGACGATTTGGCAGATTGTTTACTACAGGGGATGGCATGGCTGAAGTGGCAGGAAAATAGAAAGAGAGTGTTAGAGGAGGGGGTGGAGGTTTTGCTTGATGATTGAACGATTGCCAATACTTTATACCCCATATCACATAGATACTTAGATATTAGATCCCTCTCGTATCTCTCACGCCGCCACGAGCACAAACACACCGGATTACTCACCTCAGATAGAGCTCGAGAAAACGAGAAAAAGAAAAAGAAAAACAAGAAGGAAAAGGAAAAGGAAAGCTCCTAAGTCATGACATTATAAGATTATGAGACCAAACTCACCTGCCCTCTTACTCACCTCACCCCAACCCCAATCAGGACTCCTAGCCACATCCACACTGCACCCACCATCCATCTTAAGTTCTTAACAAACCCAACTATTAATCCCAGATATGCAACAAAAAACCCCAACAACACACCCCCCCAACTCCTCCTCTTCCCCTCAGAGAAGTACCTGCGTAAACAAGCTCACATGCGGGTTCCAACTTCCCAGTCCGTAAGGACGGAGAGCCCCAGGCCCAGGCCCAGGCCCAATGCGGAACCGAGAGATCAAACAAAATTTTAAAGCTGTGGAAATTGCGTCAGCGTGTAGATCAAACAAGAGGCTAAATGGACATGTATAAATAGAGCTATATATGCTCTGCTATAGGGTGTTGATTTTCCGTTTGTTTTTCCACCAATGAAAATACCTTGTACATGGTATGTACATACAATGTATACATGCCTATGCACGACAACATAGCACAGGAGAATTGAGAACTCCTTGCATATACAATATACAGCCAACTCATGTCCATTTCGCTTTCGCTTTCGCATACTCACACGTACGCGATCCAGGTATCTATACTCCGTAATATCACATCTATCCTAACCACTTTTGGGATATAGAAACCCATAAAAAAGCATGGTACCTCCTATGCCGTTGCGCATGCTAATGCTCAAACAACCTATAACCCATCCGCCTAAAACGCCACGCCAATTTTTGACAACAAGCCCAGTGACATGCATATCTCATCCAACAACCCCAAAATTATATCCATCAACCCCCCTACCAACCATCCCCCCAATCAGCATCCTCATCAGCAGCTTTGGGCGCTGTATCAATTTTCTTGGCCACAACCGGTTTTGTCGCTGCGACAGGTGTTTTCTTCGCTCCCAAAGAACTAGTCGTATTAGTTCTTCCAGAAGAAATAGGTCTTCCATTAATTTTCGACGTTGGTTTAGCTAGGCCTTTTGGTAGAGATTTTTGGGCTGGTTTCTTTTGTTGGGCTGCTAGCCAGCCAGCGAAATCGGGTTCGCCGTTGTCGTCAAAGGGGTTTGAGGCAGATGGTGTGGTGGTAGTTTTTGGGGTGGATTCGCTGGGTGCGTCGAAGAAGGATTCTTCTTCCATATCGCCCCAAGCTTCCAAATCATCTTCTGCTGCGTTCGCATCTTCGAAGTAAGAGTGACCAGCGAGTGATGTATTTGCCGAGGTGACAGCTGGTGAAGTAACTGCTTGGCGATGTAAAGCTGATGCAGATTGAGTTGAACGGTGAGTTTCATTTTCCTGTCGTGCTGATTGAGGGCGCGCGTCTGGGGTCACAGAAGTACTTGATGGTTGAATTTCACCAGTAGCAGCAGCTACCTTGTTGGTAAATGAAGAAATAGCCCAGCCTGTCCATGATGAACTTGCATCACTAGGCTGTGGAGTACTCATTCGGGGCGTAGATGACGAGGCAGCTTCACCTGTGGTTGGCGGTGGTAAAATAGTATCAGGCATTGCGGCAGCAGACTTGCGAATGCGTTGCAGGTAAACATCCATTGTCTTATTTGTCTGATCTCGAATAAGCTTTTCCTTATCAATGAGACAAGGACACAACGCCGGTAATATACGATTAGCGCAATCATCATCGTTAAACGAGTCGGCTGTAACAGATAATGCCAGCAAAGCTGCATTTCTGGCATGTACAAATGGATCGCGAAGTGACCGCGTGAAGGCGGCTATTAAGACTTTCGATCTCGTGCTAACTCCTAGATTCTTGGCTATCTTGCCTAAACAGATTGTTGTGTTCGTTCGAATTCCAGGTTGCTCATCATTCGAAGTTTTAGCCAGGTGTTTCAACAGTTCTCCGTTGATTGTCCGGTCAGACAGTTTCCCAATGATAGTCAACACTGCTTTGACTGTTTGCTCTCGTACTACTGGTGCGAGATCCGTGAAGCCAGTGACCTGTATAAATTAGCGTATATCGAAAATACAAAGTTCAATTATTCTTACCATCTGAGGGAATATCTTATCATTGACCACCTTTTGTGGCAGTCGATCAATCATAAGTGGAAGATTATCCAAGAGACACACTCTAATAGCTCTATCAGGACTGCTAAACATTCGAACAACAACAGGTGTGACTTTTGCTTCAAAATCATCATCTGTAAGCTTCGTACTAATCTTCATAACAACACTAAAGACTTTCGGTCCACCGCCTCCAAATTCAACAGATTTTAGTAATTCGGGGAGAATTTTTATCTTAAAATAGTCTTCTGGAAAGTCATTTGATAGCTCATCAAGATCACTCTACAGGTTAGCTTAGGTACTGTTCGTTTCTGACAGGGAAGTTACCTCAAGAACTCTTCTCGTTCGGTTTCCGTTTTCATCCCAAGATTATCTACCCCTTCAGTGAGCTTGATCAGGGGAGTCTCGAAAAATCCTCCACTTCGACGACCTTGCTCAAGAAAATGACCAACACTAAGCCGAGCTTTGGGATTACTATTGATCAAACGTCTATAGCTTGACTGCATGGTGGGAGGTATCTTCTTCGTCTGTCCAGCTTGCTCGCTTCCAGTGAAGTCACCATTGAAGACTTCAAAAATTAACGTTCCATAATTGTAAGAGTCGGTCGCATATATAGGGTGTTTCTTGATGGAATCCCAACCAGAATTTGCCAATTCTGGAGGGGTATATCGTCCAGAATCGGGTACAAGACTGCCATAGTTCTGCGAGATTTAGCATTTGACATTCCGTATACCAGGGGAAATGCTCACGTAAATGATCGCCTCGGTGTCGTTCATATTGCTTAACACTTCAAATCCTCCGACCCTCCATTCTCCGCTTTCACTTGTATATATTGATCCCACTCGCAGCATCCCATGGACGGATGAAGCCTCATCGTTGATAAATTTGACAGTTTGCTATGTAAATTATTAGACTCGGCCACACCGAAGATATTTCTCGCCAACTTACTGCGATGCTAAATAGTCCCCATTTCAGTGTTTCCGGGCTCATGCTCTTTCTCTTGATATGCCATCTCAAAGGAACCACTCTCTCTGTAGCAATATAGATATATGTATCGGTCTACTCCCATATCGCAAGTCAGATGTGCCACATAGTTCGAGCCTCAGTACTTCATACCTCAACTGTGTCCAGCACTTTGATTACCCCAGGATGTCGTAATGTTCGGAGCTTCTTAACGGCATTTTTGGCTAATGGCAATCGAGGTTTATTCGCGGCAATATCGAAGGAGAATATACTGCAATTACAGCCGTCTTCCTATGATATCATCAGTTACCCATTCTCAATCAAAATCATCTCTTCTGCGTACTCTTTTGGTGCCATTGTATAACTTCCATATGGATTGCTCTATGTCAACCTGATCCCCGAATGTATAGGGAAATGGAGGACCCTTTGATATCGCAGAAGCGACTGCAGACTTCAAGAAATCCATGAAAAATCGGCAATGAGTTGAATGGTAAGAATACAATAGTATTTAATTATGTTTTCTGAAAGAGAAGTAGACAGCTTTGCCTACCTATCAAATCATTGATTGACCCCGGCTATACCCATTATAATCGTCCTAAGGCGGTGTATCAAGGCATTTTATGCGACTAGCGGCCGCAAAAGCCTTAGCAACCAATTGAAGACATCAAGTCGCGTCTTCCCGCATAGTAATTAATAAGTAATACACAAACTTCTGATCTACCTCTCAACACGATCAGTCCATCATACTCAAGATTTCATTCATTGTGAACAACTACATTCATGAGAAGGCATACTCGAGAATGTATGACTAGAGCTTCTCTAGTCATACTCTCAATAGCTTCTACTAGAAGATATGGATCCCTACGGCAAACAAGTAGCCCCAGCTAGGCCAGCAACCAATTTCGACAATAATACCAGATCACAAACATTTTCAACCATAAAAAGGAACGACAGTGTATGTGGAACTTTTATATATATCTTCATTAACGTGTCAATGATGACTATCTGGTAAAAGGTCTGAGAGCTCAAAAAGCTTCTTCTGGTTCTGCTTTGATTATACTGTTTCCTAGCAATGGCCGACGATGCTACCTTTTGCATTTGTCAAACCCTGGCAGCGTCCTCCATCTCAGGCAAGACTGTTTTGGCTCAAGATCATTGGTTTCAACAGTGAAAATTGGAGGGCATATAAATGTCCTTGGACACTATTGCTATATGGAGTTAGACATCACCTTGCTTCAGGATGTATGACCAAAGGCTGCGATAGAAATTAGGATCTAAGCTGCTGCAAGAGGAATTTGATTATCTGTTGAAGTCAGCTGAGGCATGCAATGGTATTTTATAGCTCACTGCAAAACCGCTTAAGCAAGCCATATGACGACTATACATAAACTGAAAAGACCTGAGACACATTTAAATTCCTTCCCTGATCTCGCGGACTATCACACTCACAAAGATTTGCTAACATCTTGCTAGTTTCAAGTTCAAACCGAAGACAAGTTTGACGAGAAAAGTTCAAATGCCTCACTCTCAACTATCGGCAAAACAATAAAATGCTTGGTTTGTAAAAGAGAAGCAGGCGACGCTGTACTCGACCCTCTGTTTAGTTGTTCAAAATGCTTAGCCCGATGGCATGCTGGTTGTCATAATCCATCGATTGGAGGTGAACACACGTATGTGTTTTTTCCCTCGTCATGCTGGTCGATAATAGCTAAAAGAAAATAGACCTGACTGGCGTTGCGCTCGTTGTGTTAAAAAATACGGTCTACCATCCGAAGCCCCTCCACCAGACACGGAATTGTCGGGCAACATATGTGAAATACCAGGATGCAATAAGACAATCTACAGCATGTTGGGTAAAACTAACATTGATAGAGTCTTGTGTAAGAATCACGAGATGGCAGAGAGAAGTGAGAGGTCAAGGCTTGCAAGCAAAGCACAGATATCAGCTTTGTCAAGATCATCCTCCAAACCCATCAAAAAATCAAAACTTTACTCTATTAAGTACGACGAGGATATGCAGGGAATGAAGCGGAAACGAGGCAGAAAACCTGGAGTCATGAAGAAGGCACAAACACCTTCCACCTATCCCCCTGTACAGCCAGTTTTGGATAATCAACCAACCGCGAGGCCTCAGGGAATTCCAAAATTGGAGAACACGCTAGCTGCACGAGGAGCGTTACACCCTCGCACTGACAACTCAGTTCACGTTCCCAAATCTTCGAGCATTATGCAGCCACGATTAAAAAAGAGTAATTCCTCCAATCCGAAAGATAATTGGAGCTTGTAAGTTCTACCATCGCTACCGAGTGAATATGACTAATGACCTTTTTAGACCTAAGATTCAGAATCGTACCATAGCCTCCCCGTCGCCAGAATACGAACCTCCATCACCAGCTAAAGTTGACAATAATACGAATTCTTGGCAATCTGTCGTTTACCAAGACGATAGTCCTGGCTCTCAGATTAATAACGAGTTTATTGCTATGCAAGCAAGTGTCAAAAAAGCTGTGATCGAGTCCTCGGATGGATCTGTTCAAGAGTCCCCATCTCCTTCCAAATCACCTTCGCATCCTAAAAAGATGCCTGAGCCAATGTTCGTTTTCACAAACAACAAGAAGCCTGATGGTAACGCTCCCCAGTCTGGCCCAGAAAATCCAGAAAATGTTGACAATCCATCACCCTCCACATTTTCTTCTACGCCTCCATTTCCAACTGCCCCTTCGATCACCAAGGCATTAAAACCGCTAGTACCCAATTTCATTGTTGGTAGCACGGCCAAAGACGTGCGCCCCTCTGACCCGGAAGATGGAAATTGCGATGCACTACGAGCTAGGAAAAGAACAATAAGTTCAAAGGAGGATCGGGAAGCTGAGCAGAATTCTGCAAAGGAGACAGATTTTAAGCCACTAGATCAACACGGTCTCTGCAATCCTATAAATAAATCTGCAGCACCTCAAGCTCCAGAAAACTCCTCTGAGCCGGAATTCACAGCTCCACTCTACGGTGACTATAAACCCCACACTATCGAATATCAACGCCAATTGCGCTCCAAGAACTACGATCCTAGTGTTCTCGATCACTTCCTCGGTGTACAAATGAAGTCCCAAGCCCGGGATGAGGTTGAAAGAGAACAGAACCTCATGCCCCAACCAGATATCGCTGCCAAAACACAAATCTGGGGTAACATTGATCCTCGAATTGTCTGGCCCAAGGAACAACCTGAAGGTTGGTATGAAGCTAAACGTAAAGAGATTGATGCACGTGGTGGGAAGAAAGCCAACTTTGGTATATTACTTACGGCGCAAGTGAGAAAGGAGAGAAGTGATAGAGGCTGGCATCCAAATCAGAACAAAGACTTTGTTCCAAAGGATGAGAGGAATGGCGGATCGATTTTCGTGGCAGATGATGGTCGATCGGGCGAAATCGAGCTGGCGGTCAGAGGTGAAAAGTTGGGGGTTCTTGTGCCGGTAGTTGGCAGGGATGGAAAGGTGAAGGTAGAGAAGAAGTTTCTTCCGGGTGATAAGTAAATACTAGTCAGTGATTGAGAGTATGGGCTAAGATTTTGTTTTCTTGGGGGCGTTTGATTGGATTCTGAAAAGAATGGTTTAAGATACCCCTATGTGTTATGATGACTTTTATGTAGATTCGAATCTGCATATGTATAATATGATACTTGTGTGGCGTGGCAAATGATTTTGTGTTACGATGGCAAAGTTCTCAAGTATCACGGAGCTTGCTGTTTGGCCTTGTGTGCTTGAGAATGAACATATAGTTCATTGTGGTAAGCTTAACAGGCCTGCTGCTTTGATCGCAGAATACTGATGTTTCTACAAATCAAATCTATCGTCAATTGTTTACAACCATTCGTTGACTTCTACACTTTACCCCCGCTAAAGCCTCATCTACCACCAAAAACTGTGAATGCATCGTGGTATTCTGTGAAGCAAACTCGGTGCTATCAACATATCCTCTATATGATCGTGTAAGCCATACCAAAGCGTTAACTGGAAGTGCAATGAAACTTGAATGAAACGTGACTCGTGAGCGAGAGTTTGAACCAAAAGAGCACATGTAAAGATATTACTACGACGACGATGACAATGACAATGACAACTCCATAACATTGCTTAAAAATGTTGAGAGTGTGAAATCTTAATCATATACAACCTTCTGTTCATTCAAACGCCGCTTGCAAACAGTAAACCGAGAAGATAAAAAACCACTCCACCGATCACTCATCTATCTACCCGCCTACCTCTCAAAATCCCTACCTGCTAGGTAGAAGCACCCCCAGACCGCACCCCTCCACCATAAAAGCACAACAGGCATTCAACTTAGTTACTTGAGAGATTTAGACGGTACAGATTGTACTACGTGGTGGGAAATGGAAAGTGGTTGACGATAATATTGCGCAAATCTCGAGGAATCAAAACCCCAGCGGGAAATTTTCCTACCCTTTCAAGAGCTGGGTTTTATTAGGTTGAGTTTGGGAGGTGAGGCGAGGTTTTGGGGGGGAGGATTGGGTGGGTGAAGTGATTAGGGTGGAGTGATGGGCTGGTTGGTTGGTTGAGGAAGTGAAGGGTTCGTAGTGTGAAGTATGAAGGGTTGATGCAGTGAAAGGAGTGAGGCGAGTTTGGAATTTAAAATGATGACATTGGAACAGAAAGTCGTCATCATTGAGACACATTCACTCCCAAGTGGAGAAATAATCCCCGTCATGCACATCAAAGTGATAGATGCCAGAAATCATTGGTCACTCACTGAATATGATGGCAATACAAATCACAAAATCATAGTATTGTTGATGCTGCGATCTCAATGAAATTTTCCCTTTCCTCATACTCGCAACCCGTTGCTTGCCACCAATGCCCATGGACGACCACTGCACTGTACAAATGAGATTCAGATGCTAGAAATTCACATAGAAACCATCTCTAGCCCTTGCCAATCATCTGACCCTTCACCGCAATGCTCTAGTTCTTTGAGGGTGTCCATGCAAGGCCGGGGAGCTTGTTGTCTTTGATCGTGCAATGAATGAGTGCATTGGGAGTCTTCAACAATCTGTGCCACTATATAAAGATAATCAAGTTAGCTCTCTGAGTATTCACAATGCATTTTACAGAGAGATAGGTCAAGGGATAGAACAGGGTATCAATATGGCAAGGAGAGAATGAATAGAGCTTATTGACTTACGATCCCACGAAAGTTTCTCTCCGTAATGTTAGTCTCCTCCTTGGTGGACCAATCAGGGTTACTCCCCTGCCAGCTAACGCTCAACCCCTCAATACCATCACTTGCCCGAGGACCGGCTCCCAAAGGAACATTTTTGCGATCAAGAGGATCGGCGTCTTTCTCGAGAGTAGAAAAGTGGTCCCAGAGGGTCTTGTAGACGGGCTTGAGATCAAAGCGATTTGCACCAGCATCAATTTCCACGGGGATGGGAACTGAACTCGTGCCATGACCGTTCTCCCAACGAACGATCTTGACCATGACCCATTGGGTATCGTTGCTACTGACAGTGCCGTTACTCATGATGAAGGTGGTTAGAGTATTTGAAATTGAAATTTGAGGACTGAAATTTGTGTTGAGATGTGATTGTGCGAATGACGACTTGCGATTGAAGTGAAAAGCGAATAATCTTGCTGAATTGAATGAATATTTGTTGGTGGAGAGCTAGGAATATATAGCTTCGTGTTGTCGATACTAATCGGTTTGCCCATTTTGCAAAAGCAATCAACGTTCAACATTCTCAAAGCATGGTGGAAGTATGCAGATCCTTCACTTGTGCTTTTCATAGTACGATATGCGGATATGAATCTTGTTTGTAGCAATTCCTTGTTAAAAGCGAAAGTCCTGAAAATGAAATGAATGAATGGCTTTCCAAATCATGCATGTAAGGATGTTGACACCCATTTGTAATAAGTTGTTAAGACAAGGATACTCAATCATATTCATCGTATCCGTTGTTAAAATGACCCAACTCTCTTTGAGTGCTTACATATTCTTCACTCATCAAATCATTGAGCTTTGCTCTTTTCAAACCTTTCACGTCTTTGTGCCAATCACAAGCATAATCACAGGCAGGCACCTCATTCTCCCCAAAGTACTTGCAGACTAGCTTGTGTCGGCATACATCAGTTTCCTCGCAATAGGCAACTAAAGCCTTCAGGCTCTTTACCCTGGCCTCCAGATTGACTCTTTCTTTGGCGTCACGAGAAACTCTGTTGTATGCCCGATCACGATCCTCGCGGCTGTAATACATAATATGTATGCTGGCTTTCCCATCCCTTCCCGCACGCCCGGCTTCTTGATAAAAGCCCTCGAAAGATTTCGGGATTTGCCAATGAACGACAAAACGTACGTTTTCCTTATCTATACCCATCCCAAATGCTGTGGTCGCAACTATCACGTCATAGCCCTGATCATTATTGATCCAACGATTCAATGTTTCGGTCTTTTCTTCGTGATTCAGTCCGGCGTGATAAGCTCTAGCCCCGATTCCACTATGTCTCAACCTAGATGCTAGATTCTCGCAATCTTGTCTGAAAAGAGTGTAAATGATTCCGGATACATTATCCAGACGTTCCTGCTTCTGTTCCAATTCGGCCCGACGTTCTGGATTTTCGCTTCGATTTCTGTGAACTCCCTTGAGCCAACGTAGAAAATCATTGAAATGGTCTACTTCATCTGATTTAAATCTTACTTCATAGTGAAGGTTCTCGCGATTTGTTGTCATTCTGAACACCTTCAAATTTGCTTCCGAAAGACCCATGGTGCCTACAACATCTTGCCGCACCTGATCCGTAGCTGTTGCTGTTAAACATATAATAGGAACATCTGGAAAAGACTCTCGGAACCAGGAAAGATTTTTGAAGGACTTTCTAAAATCATGACCCCATTCGCTAATACAATGTGCTTCATCGACAGCAATTCGAGCAAGCTCTCGCTGTTCGTGCACAGTCCTAAGATGTTTGCGAAAGCTATCTGTAGAACACTGTTCAGGTGTCACATACAGAAGTCTTGTAAGGGGGTGGCCAGATTCAAGGTCTGCAAGGAGTCGTTGTCGTTCAGGCCAGGCTGTATTGCCATTTATGGTCCCCGCTGTGATTCCTGCAGACTGCAACGCATTTACTTGGTCGGTCTACCGCAAAGTAAGTATAAGATGTCGTATATTCGATCCAAACTTACCATTAGAGAAAGTAACGGTGAGATAACAATAGTAACTGGATAGGTAAGCATAGCTGTGAGAGTTTCGAAGGGATCATCAAAACTTACTTCCATGATCGATGACTGCAGGCAATTGAAAACATAAACTTTTTCCAAATGAAGTAGCTGCTTGAATGAAAACATCATGTCCATCCAATGCAGCAACAATAACCTCTCGTTGTAAAGGTCTAAGGAGTAGGTTAGCTCATATTTTGGGGATAGTTATTGAGGTGGGTTACCTGAATGAAGACTTTTTGAATATGCGGCGAAGTGTGAAGTCAATATCAACACAAGAATTGGACCTTGACAATGGCATTTTGCAGAAATCAGAAATGGGCAGTCGTCCTTATTGTGGTTGGTGAGAGAAAGTCAAGAGAACTTTTCATCTAAACTCTTAAAGAATAAACAAATCTGAATGCTTCTTTTTTGTCAATTTAAGTACCTAGAAAGCCTTACTCTGCGTCTCAAGTGATATTCTTGCTCCTCTCTGGGTAGTTTACTCTGTAGTCAATATTTTGAATTTGATGATCCAACTATCAATGATGAAGGAGAGTATGGGAATAGTTGGTGTCAAATATTGGTCAACAATTATCTGATCTGAGACATTCAGTGATTGTCTTCCATCTCAATCAATCTTTTCAACTTATCAAGTTGTATGTGTAAGGATCAAATGAAGGTAAATATCAGAATATCTGGCAAGCAGTTCTTGTCAAGACTCCAGCTGGTTTGTATGGTAGAATACAGACCACAATGAAAGTTCATGAATATGTAAAAGAAGGGGAAGTTGATTGTATTGTTTGTCTTTTGACTTCACATATCTCAACCACAAATTTTGAAGATATATATTCAAGGTTGGTTGGTTGGTTACACTGCTGTAGAAAAGGAAGGCAATGCACATTTTATTAAACTCATCGGTACCTGCATCAATTTAAAGCCGGCGCTTAACCAGTTTGAGAAAGCTTAGCCGAAGATCATGATGCTAATTGTTAATGTGACAACAAGCAGCAATTCAATAATAATTGCGACAGAAAGAAAGAAGACCCTCGAAATATCCCCTTCTCAATTTATTACAGATTCATGGTGTTACATAGGACAGAAACCCCTCATTATGCTTCTTGTCCTTTCTTCTCCAATAATTTTCAAGTTTACAGCTTATTCAGATATTCGGATTCTCAAGTATTTACCATCGAATTGATACAGGTTTGGTCCCTTTTTTCGCGAAGCTAGAGAGCGTTGAAACATCCTCTTGCGGCGACATCTCACGAGATCAACGACAACAAATAACTGGAAGGGTTGAGATAGAAGCTATTATGATGGATCGACCAACTGGTCCCCCTCTCGGAGCAGCGATAATGTCATCAGGTCGACCAAAATTCGAAAACGGCATGCCAGGTCCAGGTCCAGGTCCCAGGCCACAAAATCTGAGCGCATCTCGACGTGGTCCAGCAATTCGACATGCTCAGTCGAACTCTTCTCTATCATCTCAACCCCCTTTATCGCAAGGACAAATTATCGCGTTAGCAAGGGAATATATGAATAAGGCCTTGGAAGAAAACCTAGTGAAAGCTGCAGAGTCAAGCGCTGTCAGCAACGAGCTGAAGCCCGGAGTCACAATCGATTTGAGCCATAAGCAGATACAAAGATTTCCGGACGAGGTTGTTGATATCATAAAAGTCGAGCTTGAACGGTATTTATACTCTTTTCTTTCTTGAAAGAGGCTTGGAAGTTGTCTCAACTTATCCTGTTGTCTCACAAATCAGTCATATTTTCATTCTAGATGATGATATCAAGGGATAAAGCTAATAAACATCATGCCATAGACTTGCATTATCACACAACCAAATTTCCACATTCCCTGCCAAATTCGCTGAATGTACTTCTCTGCGATATCTGAACGTTCGAAACAATATCATTCGAGAATTCCCACTAGCAGTATGCAAGGTCCAATAGTATAAGACAAGCCCAACAATGCTGACTTTGTTTTAGATATGCCAGTTAGCCTCTCTAGAAATTCTCGACCTCGGACGCAACAAGCTTCGGATTTTACCCCCAGATATCATAAACTTGACGTCATTGAAAGTTCTATCAGTCCAAAAGAATAGAATTGAGGAACTTCCTTTATGTGTGGCAGATATGACATCCCTTCAGGTTCTGAAATTGGATGGAAATCCCCTAAGATTTCCACCCAAAGAGGTGCTTCAACCGCAAGCTCTAAATTCTCCTAGCGGTGGTCCTCCACAAGAAGGTGAAATAGATGATATTACTGTCACAACACAGATCAAAAGATTTCTGAAGCATAAAGCTATGGGTCGACCCGAAACCGAATCAGGCGGAGAAGAATCAAGCGAGGGCACCGAGACACCGCGACCTACTATGAAGCGTGTTGTGAGCGGTCGTTTTCCTATAAAAGTCGACGGTGTGCCCCCCTCACCAGCTCAGTCTCGACCTCCTCCTATTCCCTCTAGATCGCATCAAAGAGGCTATTCGCAACAGAACGCAGCAGTCCGACGGCCTGGCGTGATGCCTCTTACCATCGGAAGTACGAATGAAAGGGTTCGCAGCAACAGTGAGGGCCTCTTGCAAGCTAATCGCGATCGCCCAGATCGTCCGCCATCGGATCGCTCACGACGAATGGGAATCGTTTCAAGAAAGCCGGTTGAACTGGGAACCGTTGACGAGACGAACAAATCGAATCGCTACAGTCTTCATAACAGAGGTCTCAGTCATGGATCTGCAATGCAAGGTAACAGTACAGGATCCAATGGCAATACGATTAGTCCAGCAAGTCCAGCAGATTTCGCAGGTCAGCGAGCCACCTATGTCCGCCGTTTATCAAGTTTACCAGAACGCAAACGAGAATCTACTTCGCCAGATCCTATTATCGAAGGGGCTAAAGGTGTATTATACGCTTTATTCCAAGTCCATCCTCTTATCGAAACACTGATCGGTCTAGTTCGAAATCCTGGCGAGAAGAAATCGACATTGGAAAGAGTTTTTTACAATGCCAAAACACACGTAGAAGAGCTAGATCAGGATGTCCAACGATATGATTCTTACTCAGAAGAGGATGAAGAAGCTTCACCTCGATCAAACGAAAACGTCAAACGTGCCTGCTTAGCTTGTGTTGGTGCATACATTCATGTATTTGCTCAACTATCACAAAACGTCGAAATACTACTCATTAACGGCGATCCTCGATATATTCGTACGTTACTGCTGCAATTGTACGGAAGTGTAGCGGAAGTACGAAATGCTGGGGCGAGTTTATTTCCTCCTGGACAAATTCGAGTTGGTAGATATCCGGAAAGTAATTACCAGGCAGGATATCATACCAGAGACAAATCAGTCACTCCTACTCGAGAGAGACCTGGCACAAATTTTAGAATCCGAAGCGCCACTGTCATTCAGCACTCAAATAACCTACGAGTTGCGATAGATGCTCCATCACCATTTATAAATGGAAATGGACGTTCCGCAACAATGACAAGTGCTACGCCACGCTCTGGAGAATCATTCGTCTCAACGGGTACTAGTGGACGAATGGCAGGAGACTTTACCGAGGAAGACAAAATCTTTGAAAAGATCTTTCTACGTCTACAGCAAACATCAGAAATGACTCTTAGAACCCTTCCCAGTGTCAACGCCCATTTCCTTGCCTCTATGCAAAAGAGTGCCAATTCAAGTAATGCGGATCATGCTAAGCAATACTGGAAAGTATTAATACACAAATGCAGCAACGCTTTACACATAGCCGATGCACTGAAATCTCGTCTATCAACAATCAAACTCAAAGACCCTGATATCAGAGAACAAAAGGGATTCTGGGAGATGTGTTGGGCGATGGTAGATGTAAGTATATCTAATCAGCTATGATCAATCGTTGCTAATCACTATTATTTATTTAGTCATATCTTGATCTGGTTGTTAAAGTCAAGGAAGTAAAAGGAGTAATTAGCTTTGTCCCAACCGAAGTCATCGTTCTTCTTCGGCCAATTCAAAAAGCTATCAAAGAAACGGGACAAATGATTACCAATTCACCCTGGGGTTTCTTAGCAAATCGACAAGCAAATGGTGGTTCAATTGGCTCTTTTACAACACAATCACCCGCCTCACAAGTGCCTTTACCAATGACACCACAGAGTGCAGCGTTAGGACCAGCGGTTCAGGCTACTGTTCCCTCTACTCCACAAAGCGCAGCTTTTGGCGCAATGTTTAATGGTAACGTCTATGAGCGTGCGGATACTTATTTATCGAACGGATCGAGAGCTGGTACCATGACTTCTCAATTGGGTGTTAATGATGGACCAACAATCATGCTAAGCCCATCTCATTATATGAACAATCGATTTAATAGTAATGGGAGAGTGGCCTTTTGATCATGAGGCTCCTGCTCACAATCTCGGCTCTCTCAACGGAAAATGGGATGCATTATCTTTGTTTACCTATTCCTGGTTATCTCTTGCCAGTGTGGTTGGAATCTGAATATCGGCGAGCTACCTTTTTTTTTTACCTTGATTCGGTATTTGAAGTTTTTTGAAGCTAGAAATTGAATGGATGGATGCAGGGATGGATGGATCTGATATTTAAGCATGGATGGATGGGTTTGGGAGGGAAAAACGGAACACTAATGAAATACAAATGAATGGAATGGGAACGAAGGAACACGATTTTTGCAATCATAGCATATACCACTGTCATTAGCGTTTTGATTTTTTTCTTTTGATTTTGTCAGTTTTTTTGAAGGGTTGTAAGGTTAAGGTTAGTGATGTGTTTTGTGTAATGTATGTACGCATGGATGGATGGGTGGGTGGGTGGATGGATGGATGCCTGGTTGTATGAATATTGGTCGGCGTTGGATGAAATTATAGGTGCATGCATAGCTTGGAGTTTGTGGGTTTTTGTTTTAGTTTAGCGAGGGTGTGGGATGGGATTTGGAAGGAAAGGGGAGAGGGGAGAGGGGTGTATGTTTAATGTTTTGAGAAGTGTGGGTTGTTTAGGGGGAGGGGGTGGAGAGTAGTGGGGGTTCAAGAGGTAAATGAGTGTGCGGACTTGGAAGTGTAGAAAGGGAAGATAGTTGGTCGGCTGGTTGCATATGGAATGGATAAGAGAGAACGTGATATGCAGGGGGTTGAATTGAAGTGAAGGGGGGAGCAAGAAATCGGAAGTAAGGAGGGAGAGGGAGAGGGAATATGGATATAAGTATTAAAAGGCTTTGAGCACCTGGTATAGGTTGCAGGCTTGATTTCTATCTAATGCATGAGATGGCATGAGATGAGATGAGAGAGATGAGAGAGACGAGATGAGAGATACGAGATGAGAGAGACGAGATGAGAGAGACGAGATGAGAGAGACGAGATGAGAGAGATGAGATGAGACGAGATGAGAGAGACGAGACGAGATGAGACGAGAAGTCACCCAAAAGAATAAAAATGGTACTGGCTAGCTGGAATTAATTTTCGAGTGTTCGAGTGGATAGGATGTATGTATGTATGTATGTATCTATGTAGTGGAATGGATAAATATGCCCACGCAAAACATGATCTAACTATACGAATCCCGACCGACCGAAAGGCAGGCAGACAGACAGAAAGACATTTGCCGTTATCCATATCAGTCAGAATATGAATATGAATATGAATATGAACATGAACATGAGTCATTTCATATCCCATATATAACTTGCACATACAAAATCACATAAAAATCATCAAAATCATACAATTTCACATCAAAAGCAAATACACCTCACTCCAACCACACTTTTAACTCACCATCTCAACCTCTAACTCACCATCACAGTCACAATCACAACCTCAATCACAATCTCAACCTCAACCTCAACCTCACACCATCAAAACAAAACAAATCAAATCAAATCAATTAATCCAAATCAAATCAAATCAATCAATCAATCCAAATCAAATCAATCCAAAAAAAAAACTCATCTCATTCAATTCAATTCAATTCAATTCCAAATCTTCCAAATCTTCCATTGCATTCATTGCATTTTGCGCGCTCGCAAAAGGTGTTACCAAAATATACAACCCAGGAATCCATCCATCCATCCAGTTCAATCCATCCTCATTGCATTGCATTGCATTGCAGTCACCTCATCCCTTAACCCATTGCTACCTACCTACCTACCTACTGAAAGTCTACAAGAGATCTAACATTACGCTCCCATCATCCCGACCTATTCAATCCCATTCAATCCGATCCAATCCAATTCAATCCAATCCAAACACAAAAAACAACCAGCAAAAAGACCAACTTTCGCGCACACATACTCACAAAGCACCCAGCCGAACTGCAAAATAAAGCCAAAAAGGCAGGTGTACTTCAAAACGTGTATCTAATAATATGATCATCCAAATGACCAAAGCAATTTTGGCACCTGACCAACCCCGATGAGATGCGTGGATTTTAATTGTCCCCACCCACCAAAAAAAAAACACACCAGCCCAATGAATGATGGTTCGACAATTATTGTACAAATATTTGTGGTCGATGAAAAGCTAAAGGAAATGACGGACGCTGGGTATCAGAATTTAAGAAATTTAAGAAAGATCCAGGTATGCAAGATCGGTAAACCCAAACTGAACCGCCTAGCCCCAAATGACTCCGAAAACCAATGCCAATTTATAAAAGAGGTGGTAAGTAAAGATAAGAAAATTATGAGGCGGCCTCCGAGCTTGTTGGTATATGTCGTTGTAGTAATTCATCTCCAGCCATTCCTGGAGGTATTATTTCCTTCCTTCATATAATATGTGTCGCCATTAACGTATCCGAAGTCTGGCTTGAATATGACTCCGGGTGAGATCTCTTTTGAGTTGACTCTCTTCATGGCTCGGTCCTGCTGTTGAGAGCACCCTCAAGATTTTGGGGGGTTTAATTTGACAGTTTGTCATTTTTTTAAGACCCATTAACTGGCAAATCCGAATCCTGCATCATGTTGGTATCACCTTGGTCCTCGGGGGCTCTCGGATCAATAAGATATGCTAATTCTGCCCATACCCTCCAATGTAAAATACCAATGTGGGCAATTCTGGTGGCAACTTCCGTGATCTCTTCTTTTTGAGCAGTTATCGGGGCATCATTAATGACTCCGTTCGTAGGTTTTGGTGAAGTGGCTGTATCAAAGAGTTGAAGATTCGTCAATTTAGTATATGAATCGACAAGCTTTCGTAATTCTGGGAAAAGCTTCGAAAGTACGCGTGCTTCCGCGTCCTGATAGAGCTTAGATCGTGAATTTGAAAGGTGAAATGAGAGATGGGATTCGAAGACTGGAAGGTGTGTCATAGGGGTTGGTGTTGAACGAATAATTTGCAAAGCAATATTCGAGGATAATGACGTCCACCTATCTTGGGAGGAAGAAGAAGAAGCCAGAAGAGCTTGTAGAGACGTGCGCACTTGTGATGTAGAATCCGAGTTTTGAAGAGACAAATAAAGTGGGGTTACAGGATATGTCTCAGGGGTGGATGCGGTCGTTGATGGAGATGATCTTGGGCTAGACGATATCGAATCCATAGCTTCGTCTTCTAGATTTGGTACCCATACTTGTCGGCCTGAAATATCACTGGTGAAATGACCTTTTTCCTGCCCTAAATGATTATACTTTCGTTTGGCGGTAAAGTCATTCTCTGATGGTACTGTTGGCGCCGACAGTACACCTTCATCCGCGGGAGAAGAAATATAGGACGAGGAAGCCGGTGTATCATCTTGTGGTACTGATCTAGCCTCGTTCCTTTTGTATGTAGCTTCAAGTTTGTGATACAAGAACATGCAAATCTCAAGGTTTATTAGATCCAGCATATCCGCGCGAAGTTTGACAAGGCGCTCCTCATCGAAGAGGAAGGTGTGAGGAAAAGGTTCTGTGGCTTTGAATGGTAGTGTTAGATTCACAAGTGCCTTCATAAAGTCCCATGTATTGCCTTGGATTCGTGTTGATGCGTCCATTGAAACATCATCTGGCAAATTCGCTGCACTTTTGAACCAATCATGTGCCGAGGCGATGTCTACTCTACCCATTCCGATTTTTCTTATGAAGAATTTTTGCTCAAATTGAACGGTGTCTTCAATAAGCAAAGGGCGCAAACACCTGATTTGGTGGTTTGCAACATCCTGAATTCTATATTAGCAAACTTCTACCAAGTTCATATCGTGTAGAACTTACGAGTTTCATAGCTTCCAAAACACCCAATAGACCTCGCATTCCTGCGACTAACAGTTCCACATCCCAATTTTTGTCACCCTCACTCAGCTGAAGAACCATCTCATCCACCCAGGTGTCTCTCATCGGCGCGCAATGACACTTTAGAAGTTGCGATAGCCATAATGCAAGTTTACCCAGATCAGCAACGCCTTTTCTGAATTGTTGCATCAGGAGATCAACATTGAAGGTCTCCTCAACCGACGACCGATCCCGCTGTGGGACTAGTGTCTCTAAAATTCCTCTGATAGCTTTAAGAGTTGCTGGCAAACACCATTCCGCGTTACCCAAGTCACTCTCGAATTGCTCACGATCAGTCAAATATCGTTGAAGTTGAAATTTCATCGTCTCCCAAAAATCATTGGCTTTCTGTGTCTTCTTTCGCCCCTTTTCTCCATCGAGATTAGGTCTGAAATGTAACTCCGGATCGAAGTTGATGTCGTGTCGAAGTTTTGGATTGTGTACTATCTTATTCACATCGAGTTCACTTAGTGTTGATTTGGTTACTGGAGGCTCCAACGCCGGCTTGGCCACAGCTTGTGTGCTTCTCTTTGGCGCAGAGGGACCTTCTTGACTAGATGAGGTTGTAGATCGTTCAAAGGGATATCTTGGGGCGGGGTTTGTAGGTGGTGAACTACTATTAGCCGTAAATGTATTGGATGACTCTAAACCGTATCCTTGGGGTTCATGGCTATTGATCTCCCTAGATTCTTGCGCTCTCTCTGCTACTTGAGCTTCGGGTATGGCTCTACCATCGTTATTCGCAGGTCTTTCGGGGGTGGTGGTGATGCTGTTCCCACGTTGTCTCTTCCCTGCATCGTGCTCCATTTTGCTGTGATTCTCAAGCTAACTTTGTGATGTTTATTGCAAAAGTTGTATTCAGGTATCAGGCTGTTATTATTAGAAAAGAACTGCGCCGTAGTCCAAAAAGTAAATCTGTAAAAGTACTGTGTTAGTAATTGCTTTTCTTTTTTGGTGGCTTAAGCGTCAAGGTATAATGCTGTGGGCAAACAACGAGTGCGCTCTGTACTTCGAAAAGTATGATCTCGTGGATGCGTTACGGGTAGGAACATTTTCTTGTACGCCCATTTCGAGGGGTTCTTCGAATCCGCACGAAGGAGTGTGTTTGTACTTATGCACAAGGCCGGGAACTTGCAAAAAGCTCACCTCTTTTGTGGAACCTGACAGATCTTCTTCGCCCCAATGAATCAATGATTGATAAATGAGTTTCTATGATTTTTTTTTTAAAACAAGCTGACTTTCTAGTATCGATGAGGGAGGTTGTACAGGAAAGGACAGGAATTGGCTTGGAAAGCCTTGTTGATTGAATGAAGTTNGGGGGGGGGGAAGTTGAAAGATAACAACAACAAAGGAAGTTCTTGGAAGCAGAACAATCTAAAAGAGCAAAGAGCAAAGCGCAATAAAGGATGAAAGCAGGAAAATTAATAAAGTCAGTTAAGAGGAAGGAAGGAAAGAATTGAGAGAGAGAAATGACAACCGAAGTATACAATTACAATTGTAAGGGTAGTAGTATCGGGTGGGTGGTAGTTGTGTATGTAGTATGTAATTGTGATTGTATTGATGGATGAGTGAGTGTTTGATGCAGTGATTGCAGTAGAGTATAGTATAGATTGGATGCAGTAGCAATAATGCTATGCAAGTTTTCGAAGTGGAAAGAATGACAGGAGAAGGGGAAGGGGAAGGGGAAGGAGGGAAAGGAGAGGCGAAGGATCAGGAGAAGAGAGTGTGTATAAGAATGAAAGAGAGGGGGAGAGAGAGAAACAGATAGAGAGAGAGAGAGAGTTTAGGAATTAGATTTGAAAGCGGAGAGAAAGGATTTGTGGTTGTGATGGGGGTCTTTGAATCGCAATTGAGACAACGGACAGTGCTCTTCGGCTTGGAATGCTAGGAACGCCTTGACCTTAATAAGCCAGGGGGATCGTTCCTTTCGAAATAAGTTTATATAATATTATACTAAAAATGTAATTAATAAAATATAAGAGTATATAAGACTATATAAGAGTATATATAACTTTGATGGATATTTTAGATTACTTATTAGGTAATTTTAACAATATATTATATTATAATATAAGTAGTAAATAGATAGTAAAATATCATTAATTAAATATTATTCAATAGATTTACCTCGCCTCCCTATATACGATTCAATAATACAGATATACTAGAAAGATCTTTATAGATCTATTGTACTTAGTACTTATCTAGTTTATAGTATCTATTATACAAGTACATGAATTTGATATCATTTCTATTGCTTTTCTAAGTATCTATCTATCTTGTAGATATCTTTTTATACTAATATTCTTCTTGTATTCTCCTTTCTAAACCCCTTCAAATTCTATACAAAACTACCTACTCAACCGTTATGAAAAAGGGGAAAAAGGAAAGAAGGAATAAACGTTTTGTTTAAACGCCTCCTATCTCATATCATTTATTCATTGCCTGCATTCGCTTACATGCATATGCATACCTAGCTAGTAAGTTATATGCAGCAGCCTTGCTTTCGCATCGGCAGTGAGGCAGTGAAGGCAGGCGCGCGGCCCATACCATACATATACCATACCATACTTGATGGTTGATTGGTGTATGAATCTTCGGAAGTCCTTGGGATTAGGAGGAGGGAGGAGGGAGG